>JARFJB010000966.1:3727500-3845000 GCA_036346205.1 Vesta saturnalis | reverse complement strand
CGTTTCTGTGTCCGTGTCCGTGTCCGTGTCTGTGTCCGTGTCCGTGTCCGTGTCCGTGTCCGTGTCCGTGTCCGTGTCGAGTCCGTGTCTGTGACTGTGTCCGTGACCGTGTCCGTGTCCGTGTCCGTGTTCGTGTCCGTGTCTGTGTCCGTGTCCGTGTCCGTGTCCGTGTCCGTTTCCGTGACCGTGTCCGTGTATGTGTATGTGTCTGTGTCTGTGTCTGTGTCTGTGTCTGTGTCTGTGTCTGTGTCTGTGTTTGTGTCTGTTCTGTGTCTGTGTCTGAGTCTGTGTATGTGTCTGTGTCCGTGTCTTTCTGTGTCTGTGTCTGTGTCTGTGTCTGTGTCTGTGTCTGTGTCTGTGTCTGTGCCTGTGCCTGTGTCTGTGTCTGTGTCTGTGTCTGTGTCTGTGTCTGTGTCTGTGTCTGTGTCCGTGTCCGTGTCCGTGTCCGTTTCCGCTTCCGTGTCCGTGTCCGTGTCCGTGTCCGTGTCCGTGTCCGCCTTCGCGTCCGCGTCCGCGTCCGTGTCCGTGTCCGTGTTCGTGTCCGTGTCTGTGTCAGAGTCAGAGTCAGAGTTTGTGTATGTATCTGTGTCTCTGGCTGTGTCTGATAAGAGTACCATTGTTGTACAGTGTCACTATACCACTTCAAATTAAGATAAGTGACAATTCACCTTAAAAAATTCTAACTATAGCTTCGTAAGACCACTGAAGATAACCTTTTTAAATATTGATTAAATGTAGAGGTAATTCGAAAAAACAGCAAACAGAAGTAACGCAAGTATTAGGTTATAGAACTAAATATTACGATTTATTATTTTCTTCCACATCCAACGGATGGGAAGTAGGTATCGCTAAAAAATTTCAAAAATTTTTATTCGCTCAATCGCTCTAAAATGTTCGAAAACGCCCAAAAGCAAAATTTGAGTAAAAAAAATCTTGTCTCGTGTGTGTGTGTATTAGTGTATGTACTACATAACTTTCGAAGGACTTCAACTTGAAAATTGGCACAAATATAGATGGCAACTACCCAAAGCGACTGATTGTTTTTGGGGCCATTGCGAATTTCTATTTGGTTTTATATTTTCCTTTTAATATGTGATTACTAATATAATTTTGCGTATTTTTTGTCTCCATAATTATTCTGCACAACAAACGGTTTACAAGATGTTATCAAAAAACCGTCACTTTAAAAAACCGGTTTTTCCTAAATAGCTCCGGAACTAATTCACATATTTAAAAATTGAAAAGTTGTTTTTGCATTTTTTCGAAAATTTTGTCATTTTCGAAGTGTTTCCAAAAAACTCGAATTTAGAACACGTCCACACGATTTTTGGAATTCTTGTATTAGGTAGAAAATCAAATTTCTGATCGAAAAGCATTTTGTAATTTTTTTTAAAATTAATCGTTTTCGAATTATTTACAAAAACCGATTTTTTGATGTGGAAGTATTGATAAAATTTGCAGCGGTTTTTTATATTCGACCTGTTAACGACTACCAACCTAGACCAAACATAATTAAACCGCGAAACTTACAATTGATCACGTTGGGGTCAAGTATTTACAAAAACCCGGAATAAGCGTATTTCTCTTAATGATCGTTGTAGTATACGGATCGCGAGTGTAACGTTTTACTGTGCTAAGTGTCTGACATTCACTTAATTTAAACAGGAAACAGGTGACAAGTACTGAAATGGCACCTAATCTATGGGAATATATGTGTAGTTTAAGTAAACGTTTCAATAATAAATTTGTATAAATTCATTTTACAAAAAACATATGCAACGTCATTTTCTTTATACAGCTGTTTATTTTATGTATTCCATATCCAATTACTCAAGTGATTCTACTCTTGCCTTGAAGTAAACTTATGTAATTTTTTGTTCGCCAACACTAAGATTAGTATCGAATTCTTAACGGACCAAATATAGAACTTTTCTGAAAGTAATTCAAAGAAAAAGAATGGAAGCACGTTTTCTTGAAAGCCTTAAATATTCTAAATGTGTTAAATATACAAATGAGCTTTTCCAGTGTTACATCTGGCCAAAGAGTGATATTAGCCTACTCGGTCGTCTAAAGCCATAGGGAAATTTAGTCGAGAAAGTTATGTATGATGGTAGTACCGTTCCTAACGGAATTATATATTTGAAAATACCGTAATTTTTGTTTAAATTCGTTTTATGCAGTTTTAGTCTTTTCTTGAAATTCGTTTATTTGCAATCTTGCAAGTGAATGGATTGATCCTATAAAGCAAAATCTCTCATAAATAGGTAGCGCAAGCTCGCCTTTGTCTTTTATCTGGACAACTTTGTCTATGCGCTCATGACCTGCATATAAACAAAATGCAACGCAGAAATAGAATGAACGGTGTTAATACTATGCTTGCTGTAATACAAGAACATAATGAAGATATACGTTATTGGAACCGTAAATCAAAGTGTTTGATTTGTGTTTGCGGTAATTTTGGGTTCATAATAAATCAATGTAGTTTCCCCGGAGACCGCGACATATCAACTGGCCGCGGATGTTCCGGTGACTTCATCGTAAACTAAATCATCCCCGACACTATTAACCTTTAAATGGAGAAAAATAAGTCTGATAAGGAATGGCTATTTGATGGATCGAATCGAGTGAAACCGATTTTATTACTTCTAAAGTTTAGCGAATTAATCAGATATTTTTATCACAAAATGATATCAATAATGGAAACAATTGAAGTGAAACCATAAATCTCAAAAATTTTCTAACTACCCCATTTTAAAAACATTTCGCCGTCAAATTAAGTATAAAATATTGGATTGAATTTTAGAACGATAACGCGAAAAAAGTTTTACTAAACTTGATTTATTATTATTAATAAAGTGAATTGTCACGGCATTCCAATTTTCAGCTTACAATCTAAAATCTGAGGTTAAAAATTTTATTTTCACTAAAGTGTAATTCCGTTTTCCTCTCTACCGACTTCATTACATTTACGAATTAACCGCTTCGAATATTTTATTTAATATATTATGGCTTTCAAAGAATTATAATTAAGAATGGTTGCCTACATCGACCAATTAAAACTTTATTTTTTAATACTTTATGAATATGTTCATATCCGTATATCCTTTTAAAAAATTAAAATTACCTTTTTTGTAGTCAAACTGTTATTACATTCATTAGTATAATTGTCAAAGTGCGTCAGATTTATATTAGACATCAACATTACTACCTTGGTCCTATGGTAAAATAAACAAACTTTTATGACAATTTGAATTGCCGGGTTTCATTCTGTTCCTATAAATTTTCTACAAAAGTACGTTTACACTTTATTATTGTGTCCATATCATAATTGGCCTTGGAAATAGAAAGCACAATACATTTAATTCGATTTTATATTGTGAGAATATGGAGAGTATTGTGAGACTTACAAAAATCTGATTCAGTAATATAATTATGTAGATTTAATAAATGTGACAACTTGCATGCTTGATGACCTAGTAAAGTAAGTACCTTTATACTGTGAACTTTTTACACATGTTCCGAACAAATGTTTCCATTGACCAACGACAAATTAGCTAAAATTATTATTAAATATTAACGAAAAAAAAAGGAGAACGAAGTGCAACAAAGGGATGCATTCAGTGCAACCGAAACCATATAGAACACTTTTAATAAAAGAAAACGAAAGTAATTGGGTAAATCATACAGTCGTTGGCCACACGGTAGTGATTGGCCGCATCACTTTAAATTAAGAATAATAAGCAAAAGGGTGCAGTATTATTTCTTCGAAGAAATTATTTGAACGACGGAAATAATGTATTTTAACCTTGAAAAATAGGGTAGACTTCAGTCGGCATCCTAATGTCTATAGCTGCGTGCTTGTTTGGATCGTCCATTTCGTTTCATAATTTTTGCAAATTCTTAGCATAACCGTTAGTGGTTACATAAACGGTAAGTCACATTTTACGTAATTCATATGATTTGTGGCGATTTTGATTGTTCTTGGTAATAACTGTAAGGTCAGTTTGGAAGTTTATGACGGTAAAAGCACTATAGGTAGAAAATTGGCCAACAACTGCAGATGAAAATTGCCTAAAATATAATGATTGGCCACAACGGCCAATAACAGTCTAAATGTTATTTTGAAAAAAATGTTTTTTAACGATTGGCCTCATTTGTTTTTCAACAAGAAATTTTGTTTTAAGTAGTAATGTCTTGAAAACTCACTGTAGACAGTCGTTGGCTAGTGGTCAATCATTATATTTTTGCATGGGAGAATATCTGTCTTACGCTATGCATAAGGTATATGCGATACTTACCCAGGTACCTACCTACCTACTTCTTTTTCGGTTAGGTATTTCTATTAAATACCTAGTAGTAGGTTCCTACTTAATATTAGATATTACACTTTTCTCAAAATAAAGTGCCACGCCGTTTTTCTGAATATACAAAGAAAAATCTAAAAATATGAAATTGTTAAAAAAATAAAGTTGATCTTATTTTTTGGACCAGGAAACAATTAGTGTCAGTGCCAAAAGTCGCGAAGGAAACCAAGTATAAGAAAAAATACACTGAGGAAGACGTATAAATGCTCTTGCTGCCATAGAAGGTAGTATGGGTTAACGTGAAACTGCTTTAAATTTTAAAGTACGGAGGGCGACTCTGCAGTACCGATTGAGCAACAAATTACACAACAAAATTACTTATTGGCCTAACTCTATACTGACAATAGACAAAGAAAATTTATTGGAAGTGTGAATAGTATCTACACAAAAAAAAGGTTTTCCTCTAAGACTTGAAGATGTCCAAGTATCGATAAAAAAAGTCTCGATGAAAACCCTTGTCAAAACGCTTTAAAAGATAACAAGCTCGGTGAGGGTTGTTTCAAAGCCTTTTTGCGCAGACGCTCCAACATAACATTAAGAACATCTGAACGGGTTAGAACTGCTGTCTCGAAATCGGATATTAAGAAATGGTTTCACGAATGAAGATTACTCAAAACAAAAGGGCTTAGATAGTGTCTTAAATAAACCGTCAAGAATTTTTAATGGCGACGAGACCTGTTTTTATTTATGCCTGAAAAATAAAAAAGGTTGGGAATTGGAAAATTAAAATTTTCGAATAGATCATCCATATGAAGAAGTTACAAAGGAGAAATTTGCAACCTTACTAAAAAATGCCATAGAAAATCATCTAAAACCACAGATAATCAAAAACGGGTTTAAAGCATGTGGTTTGTACCCGTAGGAGACTATTGCTATTGACTATAGCAAGTGTCTAGGAAAATCGAAAAAAAATACTATAAAATCCAGCTCTAAAATAATTGAAGAAGACGCGTTTGAAGCATTCATGCAATTTAAGGATTTCGTAGGAGAAGAAAAGCTTGAAGCTTTAATAAGCACTCCAGTTGTAGCCGATGAGTCCGAATCTGAAACTATTTTCAAAAATATAGTTGAACTATTTAAATAAATTCTGAGAAGAAAAATCAATCAATTACTGAACAAGCGGATAATGTTGACCATTCTACTTCAGATCACTATGAAAGTCAGCGCTTTTCGAGTCACTCAGATGAACCTTTAACACTTACCATAGACGAGATACCAATAATTTATGAAGATATTCCCTTATTTCAGCAATCGATGAATGCCTCAGATACTAACACCTTCCAGATAGAGGGTCACTTTATAGAAGATCAGCTAGACGTCACGGAGAAAATGGACACAAAAATAAACGTGGGTTCACTAGATATTGCACTCCTATCGATTTCAAACTCGAACTCTAAAGATAATTCGCAAATATTTTTAGCAGAAGCAGACTTTCAAAATCCAGTTCAATTAAACGAAAATTCTCAAATAACACAATTAGAAGCTAATATTGATCCCGAAATAGCATTGGACATCCATGCTCCTTCCACTTCAAATGAAAAAACAGAAATAAAGCAATACCTCTTTTGGCCAAAAACATCAGAGAGAAAGGGTAAGAAGAACTGCGAACGAAGCTCATATGTGCTAAGTTCAAGTGACCGACAAAAATAGCATTTGAGAAAACTAGAGCTAAGAAAACAAGAAGGGGCCTCAAAAGAAAAAAGAAAAACAAATCGACTGGTAGCAAAAAAAAAGAAAGAAATAGAAAATCAATTGAAAAATAAAAATAAACTCGAAGGGGTTAAGAAAAAAGGACGTCAAAAAAATAGCAAAAAGTACAGTTGTGTATAATTTTGAAAAAGAAGCCGACACCTAACAGAAGCAAAAAGAAAACAAATTACTCTTTGATAGTTCAAAAGACGATGACAAGCCCCTTATTAAGTACATTTCAAAATATGATGCTGTGACCGTTTCTGAAATCAAGCTAACAATAATCAGACGTAACCTAAAAACTTACTAAATCAGAATATTTGCTCTGGAAATATTTTAACTGTCGAATCAAAGTCCAAAAATTCACTAAAAATTAAATGCTTGCAAAAATCGTAAAATTTAAATATCTTTAGTACACATGAGACACCAGAATTTGAGGCTGAAGCACAACCAAGGTAAGTAAGTAGGTAAGTTACTGCTAGCACAAAACGAAATTTATTACCAGAAAACGAAGATAGGGGTCTAAGATAAAAATAATATCTGATATTTGCTTGCAGAATAAAGAAGAATATTATAACTTCGGAAATCCTTCAATTAAGACAGGTTCTTGTTATACGTGCGTTACCAACATAAGTAACATCGGTATCGGTGTTAAATGTGGATCAAGTCCTAAAACATACCATTTAAATTGTATATTGAAACATTTTGGTGAAAAATCAAATAAATCTTAGTTTGATAAATAAGTACAATTTATAATATATTACAATATAATTGCATAACTAATATATTACGGTAAAATTATAGTGTAGTTTTTACATATCCACCTATTCGCAGTTTTCTGAGTCCTAGGTAACTTATTGAACTTAGGTAGGTACCTAATTACTTACTAAAGATCTCAATTTTAATGCAGGACAATAACTGTGCTGTTGACCTGTACAATGACTATTCAGACAATAACTGTGCTGTTGATATGTACAATGACTATTCCAAAGTGGCCAATTACTATAATTCAATAATTTTTCAAAAAAAGTCAAAAATACAAAAGTTTGACCTATGTTTAACTATGTTTAAACGTTTATCATAACTTCAAGCTTTTAACGCTTTAAAAATTTTATTAATCTCAATTTATTACTTCTTTTTAGTAGCCAATCACTATCTGGTTTACCCTACAATGACTTGCAGAGGCCAACAATTTCAAGATTTCCTTTATTATTAATAGAACGGTTTACACTGAAGTATTCAATATGGACTTATTCATTTGACTAAAGAAACTGAACAGGACATGTAAAGCCTGAATCCTGAAAATTAAACTAAGGATCAAGCATCACCATATCGTATGGAATGTGTGTTTAACTATTTTTTGGATGGTCGAGAATATTAGTGTGAATAGTATTCGACACATCGATATTAGTAGCAAATTTATGTGTGTTAAAAGTGAGAAATACAGCAGTTAAATTTCTAGCGCAGTCCTAAGTCTCCCATTTAAAATTCCACCAGAGTGGGAAACAGACAGTGTTGATGTTTCTACATCTGGTGGTTTTTTTCCGTCAACCTAGTTAAGAAACGAACCGTAAGTTGGGTTAACGTTATTTCTAGACTTCATCACCTATTTGGAAGTGGGCCAAGGATCGACCCTTAAAATTTTTGGATCCATTAACATTTGCAAGAGAACCATGCCTAAAAGTGGACCAAAGAAAATTTGGTGAGCATTAAACTACTATTTTAAAAGGCGAGGAAAAATTATTCTTGCAAAAGAAAAATATTCGGTATGGAACAAACAACGAACAAACGAAATGAAATAATGCTAATAATAATTTTTTTAGGATAATAATGCATTGAATTTTTTGAAACGTTCATAACGAAACTAGGCAACATTGTAAAAAAAAATATTTCAGATGGACACCTAAAACTTGATGTCAGTTAGACGTTAATATATATATATATATATATATATATATATATATATATATATATATATATATATATATATATATATACTAGCGCAATCAAATGGCATCTGTTCGATATTGACACTACTTGGCATGCGTTAATATACAAACTGTATCTAGGGTATACATAGGGATGCGTAATTGACATCCGATACAGTTAGCGCGGGAGGTGGCATCCTTAGCGATGTTTCCCCATTTCCTACATTTTATGTATTTCGTTCGACAGTAACATATGAGTTTAAAAGAATTAATCCATAAATGCGGTGCTTTGTAGTTTGTTCACAATAATTAATCATTAACTAATGTTAAATTATGAGCTTAGGGGGTTGCTTTTACTTAATTATGTTAATAGTGCTAATTTTTGATTCTGCATACACATATTTTTGTTTTGGCTTTTTAGTCAGTTTCTTTGTTTTAACTGAACATTATTATGATAACCATTGCAACTTTTATTATGAAATTCATTAGTATGCATTTCTATTAATTTCATCACTTCATGTTTCTTGGCCGCAATTTTCTTCTTTATGTGCTGCTTGAAAAATTCTTCTGTTAATTTCTTTTGTTGGTCAGTCCAAGCTACTAAAGCACGTTTCATACCTTTCTTATTGTTAATCTTTTGTTTGATGGATCTTCGCTTTCTGTATTTTCGTCGTTGTTCTCGACTAGTTGTTTCGTTTGCGTAATATTATTACTAATATCAAAAGTGCAACCTTGAACTTCGTCATCAGTTCCTTCATCTTCTATAATAACTTCATCAATTTCGATATCTTGTAAACGCTTTCCTTTGTAGTGCTCTATAGACTAATAGGAATAATTTACTCACCTTCGGCGTTTGATATACATCATCTGAGAGACGATAAAACTCAGAGTGGGTCTATTCAGTGTGTCCCTAATTGCTCAAGTTAATTTTTTTCTATTTTTAAAATTTGCATTATAGTTGCCAGATGTTTTCTCAATTTTGTAAATGTCAATAAAGCTGCTTTATTCTCATCGTGGAAGGCAATTTTTGCATGCTTCCGAATAACAGCAATGCCTGTTATTGGGTTTTTACTGCCAGATAGCCCAACGAGGTAAATATTATCAGCCAGGTCAAAATTATTTCTCACATTAATAGAGATTTGGATTGATTCCACAGCCAGTTTGTCAAACAGCACAGAAACACCTCTTCCTCGCTTTCCTCGTATTACAACGCGTTTAAGAGATTTATATAGTATTTTTTCAGACTCTGTAAACACTTTTATAAATTCTGATGATGATGTAGATTCGTAATTCTGCAGAAACGTTTGCAACGTCATTCTGTGCAGTTCGCCCACTCTGCGTTTGTTAAAAATCATAACTTTACAAAATATATCATTCATGAGGTCTCGATAGGCTTTCGCATCACTGGAGTCGACCATTAAACATGTTTTTGCTTTTATTATCAAATTCTTTAGGTACTTTTCGAATTTCTGGAACAAATAGGAAATAGAACGTGTTAACAAACATCTTTTAATAGCAGTTTATTCAGTAACCGAAGTTTCCATTCACTTTTTATTCGTTTTAGTGCTTTTTTTACAAGTGTCTCTAAATAACCCCTTAATGCATTTTATAATAAAATTAAATTTCTTTACTGGCATCGGCAAGAAACTGAAATATTATAATGTATGATCGGTGTTACAGAAAAGCATTGTATAGTAGCTGTAGGTAACATGAACTAATATTAATGATAATGCAGATACTTTGAAATTAACTTATGAACTTGACATTACAATGACAATCACATGGTAGTGATACTGCATAACATTTTTGTTTTAGCTGAAATACGATTTTAAAATTAGTTGTAACTTAACTAATATTAATTTATTTATGTACATATGCTAATGTTCGTTCCAGTGAAGATGTAATTTAGGTTTGTTTTACGTACCATTGTAAAATATGAAGAAAATGGATCAAAAATAAACAAACATCGTCAATTTTTTGAAGATAAATTGAATAAGGTTAAAGGTTTAAAACAACAAATTAATCTAATGACAAGTACCGTTATACCTTCCGTAACAGCTATTAATGTCGGCTTATTAAATTTGTGCATGGCGAGGTTCTGACCGGCGTCACTGGATATTTCGTGTGCCCACTCTGTTTCTATAAGCGTAATTAAGGCCTTCAGTTGCTCTAAACATGTAGTATGAAACTTTTCTTTTTGCACTTCTAAAGAATAAGCAGTATGAATTGCACTTTTTATTAGCATTCCCATTAACGACGGGGACTTAAATGTCTCAAATTTAACCTTAAAACACAAATACAGGGTTTCTATAAAAGAACTCTGGGGTTTTGAGGTATAATATTTTAATGAAGAAAAAAACGTATATAAATGTTTTATACATTATTGGAAAGGTTATATTTTCAAGTTTTTTTACGTATTAATACAGTTCAATATGAGCCCCGTTAGTGGCGCGGCACACATCGTAACGGTATTCAATCTCTTCCCATGTCCTGGCCAGCATGTCTGGGGGGACGGTTGCCACGCAATTGATTATTCGTTCCCTGAGATGGCCAACATCACGGATTTTGTCCGCATACACAAGATTCTTGATATGCCCCCAGAAGAGAAAGTCCAACGGAGTCATGTCAGGGCTCCTTGGAGGCCATGGAATAAGTCCTTCTCTTCCAATCCATCTGTTGCCTAGTCGAACGTCAAGTGCCTCACGCACACGCATACTGAAGTGTGGCGGTGCCCCATCCTGTTGGAAGTGGACTAAACCCTTCTCCACCTCAATGTCATCTAAGTGAGGAAAAACATACTCCTCTAGCATGTTACAATAGACATCACCATTGATATTCCTTTCAACAAAAATGAAAGGACCTATGACTCTATCATGCATAAGGTCACACCAAACATTCACTTTGGGCGTGCCACGTTCATACTCAATGAACTCATGGGGCGACTACGAACCCCATATTCTGCAATTATGTCTGTTTACAGTCCCGTTCACATGAAAAGTAGCTTCATTACTGAAAATAACAGTTTTTAAAAAATCATTATTTTCTTCAATTTTTTGTAGCATAGAAACAGCAAAGTCAAATCTCTTAATCTTGTCTGCCGGTTTAATGTGATGTAAACGAAGTCTTTTATGAATTACCTTATGAACCGTTGATCTCGGTAATCCCAACTCCAGACTGCGTCTTGTTAACGATTTCTTAGGGCTTCGAAGGCATGAAGCTCGGATTCTGTCCACATTCACTTGTGACACAGGCGGCCTACCCGTTGACTTTTGTTTTAAAACACTTCCTATTTCCTTGAAAGCACTTAGCCATTGGCGAATTGTTTTGTCCGTAAGCGGATCAACACCGTAATTACGTCGAAAGTTTCTTTGTACAGTAACAACAGAATTAGTTTCTATAAGCCAAATAACGCGTTGAGCTTTTTGTTGACTGAGTCACTGACAGCCACTACGTTGTTTCAAGATCAACGCTCTGCAGCGCTGCCAACTGTTGATTAAAACATTCCCAATTGGTATGAGTAAAACTTGATGAGCTAATCGTTTTGGAGATATTAATTACATTTCTGCATCTTCTACAGTTATTAATATATGAATTTTTAAAACCCCGGAGTTCTTTTATAGAAACCCTGTATTTTAACTGATTTTACCTAGTAAATCCTAGTGAATTACTTATAATTTTTAGATTTTAGCTTTGGTCGAATAATTCAGGTCTTAAAGGTATGGAAAGTTAAGTCAACACAATGTTATCATGACATTGGCACTCTGCGCAGTAGATTTTTTTTAAATTTTCGTTACGGCAACATCAAAGACGCCGACAAGAAGTGCAATTACTGCTCGTAAGAGTTATACTGTGGTATTATGTACCGTTATCTTTACCCAACCCCTCCCATGGTCAACCCCTAGCTACAGCCTTATTTCATGTAATTTAATGCCCCGTAATGTCAAACTGCAAAGTATACTTACTACAAAAAATCTTAGTGCATACCATACGTACATCATACCGCTTGGTATTTAACCACAAGTGATTAAGGCCGAGTTTACTTAGGGTATGCTAGGGACAGGGTTGCAAAGAATACAGTGTATTAAGATTTAAACAAAACAAGTTTTTGTGAAAACAGTGCTATTCTGTTTTTAACCGTTCTAAATGAATGTTTAACCCTTAACTGGTATGGCGGGGTCAATTTGACTCCAGTCAAAATTAAATCGCGATTTCCAGGAAAAACATGTTGACTTGCCAACCTTGAATTTCTTGTATTCTTCTCTAGTGGAAAGCTGCTGAATTTGTGCTGGTAGTAGTACTTGTGTCTTAGCGTAGCGTGGTTGAAAGAGCTTGTTGGGGTCAAATTAGACCCCGCCATACCGTTAACGGAGAATCAGCAGTAATTTTTAATTTTTTAATAATGGCAAATTTACACAAGAGAAACCTACCTTTGACAAAAAAGGAGCTAGAAGACCTAGGTGATCATTTCGTTGATAATGATGATGATATTTTTGATGCTGCAACAATAGCTAGTAGCCATAATACCAATTCAGATTTTGAGTTTAGTGATCAAAGTGATAGTGGTGATGCCGGTAGTGACAGCGAACTTGATGAGAATGTTGCCGCAACTGATTATTTTTATGGTAGGAATAGAAAAAAATGGTCAAAAAGTCCCCCTGCTTCTAGTCGCACACGAGAGGAAAATATAATGTCTCATCTCCCAGGTCTATTTGGACCATCACGAATAAACAAGCCAACGACACTCACCAAAGCAATCGAACTATTACTGGATAAATTCATAATTGCTCAGATCATTGACCGAACGAACGAGAAAATCACCGATTTACAGGAAAATTATGGTGACCAAGTTTTAACATGTCAGTTCGTTAATCACACTGGTAAAACCGAAATTATGTAATTTTTAGGTCTTCTTTATTTAGCTGGAGTGTTTAAAACAAGCAATGAAGATATAAATTCGCTTTTTGCTACAGATGGTATAGAGCGTGATATTTTTCGGTCTGTAATGACGGCGCAAAGGTTCTTTTTTTTGCTAACGGCTATGAGGTTCGACGATCCGAGTACCAGGGATGAACGTATATCTGATGGAGGTCAGTTGGCAGTTATTTCAGAAATTTTTAGCACTTTGTGTATAATTGCCATAACAATTATTCTTATGGAGAATATGTAACCATGGATGAGATGTTAGTAGGATTCCGCGGGAAATGTAGATTTAGAATGTTCATGAAGAGTAAGCCTGTAAAATACGGGATAAAAGTAATGTGCGTTTGTGATGCCCGTACACATTACCTAGTAAATGCATTCGTCTACACAGGAAAACAGAATGTAGCTAATCCAAAGAAACTGAGTATACCAACGCTCAACGTACTGTCACCCATCTTACCGATAGCCAACACTAATCGCAATGTAACTGGCGCTAATTGGTTTTTGTCAGTAGAACTAGTGAAGGAGCTAAGATTGAACAAACTCACATATGTTGATACTATGAGGCAGAACAAAAGAAATTTGCCAAGGGAGTTTTTACCTAATAAGAATCGAGAAGTCTGTTCTTCCTTATTTGGATTTACTATAAATCAGAGCTTGTTATCATACATAGCAAAAAGAAATAGATCTGTTGCTCTAATGTCCACGTTTCATTATGATGATAAAGTATTAGAAGGAGAAAGAACACTTCCAGACGTAATAAATTTCTATAATCAGACCAAATTGGGAGTAGATATATTGAATCAAACTTGTGCAAGCTATTAGGTTGGAAGACGTACTCGAAGGTGGCCACAGACAATATGGTTTCGAATAATGGACATCGCTGGTGTAAATGCGACCATTTTATATAACAGTGCAAATCCGAATAATGAACTGATCCATCAAAAATTTCTTATCAACTTAGGAAGAGAACTTATTCAAGACTAGTTAGTTAGGTGTTCTCAAATGGAAAATATACCCAAGCAATTGAAAGAAATTATCCGACGAGTCGGTAACATATCAGAGAATAGGCTTTAGGCAACCCGATCGAAAAGCTTCTAAACGGGCAAGGTGATTTATTTGCCCTCATCATAATGACAGTAAGCAGTCTCTCATGTGTGGTGAGTGTGATAAACATATTTGTAAAAACCATTGTATTATAAAAAATGTATGTACCAATTGTCATCAGTGAATAAGAATATGAACTGCGCAGGACAGACATGTCTGTTAGAATTTTTCTAGTATTATTTTATTTTCTAATATTAATAACAGCTTGTTAATCGTAGTATTTGAAGTCACTACTACTATTTCTTTTTCATTTTTTATTTTCTTTTTTTTAGTTATAAGATACTTCAGAGGTTAATGTACTTTTTCGATCTACCCAGCATAACTATTTTTTGTAAATTTTTGGCATTTTTTTTTGTTTCTGTCATTCATTTGATTAGTCATTTCTTCTCATACCTGGTTTTTTATTTTTTTCATTTATTTTCCAGAAAAATGGTGGGGTCAAATCTGACCCCACCATACCTTAAGAGTGTTTGGCTAGGGCACGAATTTTTCAATTCTTCAGTCGGTAGTAAACAAGGGTAGTACACATATTTGGTTTCTTTCAACATTTAATGAGCCCAACTACCCTCTACACATATTAAATATCGGGGATTACAATGAATTATTCATTTGTTATTACCATTATGATCAAAATTACAAGTTTGGCAAAAAATAGTGCTCACTCGCAATTTTAAAAACTAGTAATGCAATTAAATTCGTAGTGTCGTTATTTATCTAACACATTCAATAAAATAATGTACAGGTTGTCCCATTTTGGTTGTCCTCGCAGGGTATCTCAGTTATTAGCAAAGATACAGAGATGCGGTTTTCGCGAACGTTGGCTACTTTTTTGTAAAACGAAAGATGACACAAACAGAATTGTTCTAGCTCTTCTCATTTTTGAGATACAGGGCGTTTTTGAAAAAGTTGCATTTTGAGACAGCCCCCGTATCTCAGCTATACAATAACTTATAGAAAAAGTGAAAAGTGTTCTTTATATAATTTTTTCCGTAGAATGCAGTGCTGTTTTCAGAATGAGTATACGGGGTCAGGTCAAAAGTTATCGGGATCAACTTCATTTTTTTAAATGGGACACCCTGTCTATTTTCTCATAATTAAATTTCTCTTGTTCTAAGCACTTCAAATATATATAACAATTATCACTTATTTTGATAAATAGCGTGGTATTTTGTATTATTAACTCAATTTCTTAGTAGGCTTTGAATTCGTAATCTTCTATTGTTTTTTTTTGTGCCTAATATAGAAAACCATCATTATGTAATTATATGTCATTGAAGTAAGATACAAATTTCGGCAAAATAATTTATTTTATTTCCAGAATTGTTGATTTGAAACTCATATAAATATTGGATGTATTTATTTATAAATTTAGAGACAAACGAAAATAAGAAGAATTAAAATTTTATAAATATTGCTCAATTTGCTGACCATTATGGTCAAGACAAATCCTACATCTCCGAAGAATTTCTTGAATGGATCTTAATAAAATAGGGTCTTAAACGTAGTTCTTCAAAGGTTCTCTTGTAGCATTCATCAAAGCTTCTTGAGTTTCATACCGTCTTTGATGAATTTTATTTTTAAGGTAGCCCCACAAAAAAAAATCTAAAATTGATAGGTCTGGGGACCTTGCTGGCCAATTAACTGGTCCATTGTTACCAATCCAATGGTTTTGAAACATTGTATTGAGGTAATCTCTTACTAGTCTTGCATTGTGGCAAGGTGCCCCGTCTTGCTGAAAATAAACCTCTCTTAGCTGGGCTAACGGAATATCATCAAACAATTCTGGAAGGCAAATGTCCAAAATTTCCAAATATCGTTGATGGTTCAAATTGCCTTCAAACATGTAAAATGTTAATCTGCCTCCTAAAATGAAACAGGACACATTGAACCCAAACCTGCCTTGCTGCTGACGGATCACGGTAACATGCCGATTTTCGTTAGACCAGAAACGATTCGTTGCACGATTGTAAATTCCGGCGGAGCTTATATGGCTTTCATCCGACCATATAACTAAACGACCAAAATTACCATTTTCTTCACTTTTCTGAATATACCATCTACAGAAATCGATACGCAATTGAGCATCACCCGGATGCAAGTGGTGGATGACTTGAGGTATATATGGTTTATAATGGTATTTTTAAATATTTTGATACTTTCGTTTTGAAATGCCCACCGATTCTTCTATTTTCTGCAAGACGTATAATTTTCGTTAACAGTGACCTCTGCAAGGACATTTATTTCATTATTTTCTTCGTTTTCTTTTCTATATGTTTTGGCGCGTGGCCTTTCAAACGATCCGTGATTTTCCAAATTTTGTTTTAACCTAATGAATGTTTTTTTACACGGTTGCCTTCTTTCCGGAAATCTATAATATTCACATTTTATTTAACTCAAATGATGACTAACATTCCAGTAAATATATTTCCTTCGCTTGCTCTGCATTAAAATTTGTTTGGTAATAAACCCCAATCATATCTAATTTCTCATAGTTCTCGTACCCTAAATTATTCGCCATGGTTTGAAACTTTGTAAAAATTCAAAATAACGAAAAGAATATTGAAAACTTTACTAACAATAAGGATCTCAACAATCAACAAATTTGCAAATATTGACAAATGTCAAAAAAATGAAGTTGCCATGGTAAAACAATTGCAGTACCAAAGGCCACTAACCAATCCAGTTAATAATTTGAAATACTGCGCTATTTGTATAAAAAAATGATGAATGCTATACATATTTGAAATGCTTAGAACAAGGAAAATTTAATTATGAGAAAATAGACAGGGTGTCCCATTTAAAAAAAAATTGATCCCGATAACTTTTTGACCTGGCCCCGTATACTCATTCTGAAAACAGCACTGCATTCTACGGAAAAAATTATATAAAGAACACTTTTCACTTTTTCTATAAGTTATCGTATAGCTGAGATACGGGGGCTGTCTCAAAATGCAACTTTTTCAAAAAAGGCCTGTATCTCAAAAATGAGAAGAGCTAGAGTAATTCTGTTTGTGTCATCTTTCGTTTCACAAAAAAGTAGCCAACGTTCGCGAAAACCGCATCTATGTATCTTTGCTAATAACTGAGATACCCTGCGAGGACAACCAAAATGGGACAACCTGTACATAGAAAATACTGAAAAGCTATACCTTTTAGTAAAGTTTATTTAATTTCATTACTTTTTAACAAAGTTACTAAGTGCACTCTTAATTTTGTCCGGAACTGATACTGATAAATGTTTGAGTCTGATTAAATAAAATATTATTTTCTTGAAACATGATGATATTATTTACAAATAAGTCTGTATTCAACTGGAATACGCAATTCAGCATCCAACGTAGTCAGCTGAAATGTAATACATACCCTGGGATCCAAACAATAAAGCGATTACATCGTTTTGATAAATAACAGATTTGGCATGTTTAAAATAGGTTTCAGATACACAGAATTAAAAGAAGTTGCATACGACAATTTACAGGTAGTTATCTAATCCACAATTTTAAAACGTAATCGTAATACCAATTTTGTAAACTAGTTTACCACTTTTTGATGTTTACGCTTAATTACAAAACAGCAATAAATTTCTTATTACAGGGACATTATAAAATAAAGAATGTCATCTCGACAAATACGATAATAATAGGTTTCCGTTTTGTTAAAACAGTTATGTATTTAATTAAAAAACAGAGGTATTTGGGAACCCTTGGATTTTAATTCGGAATGTAAAAATTAAATTTAATTTAATGTTTTTGTTAGGAAATGTTTGACTTTCGTTTGTTTTTAATATTCAGGAAGCTTTTATATTTAAGTACTTTTCAGGTGTATAAACTTTGAAGGTCATTTTTAATTTTAGGTCCCAACGAAAAATTTAGACTGAATATTAAATAAATGCAATCACCTTCTGGCATTTCCTCCTGTTCTTTCAATGCTAAGTTTAACAGTAGTTGACCTCTTGGTTTCATTATTATTGCGAAATAACTAGCACACGTACACCGTACACTTTACAGTTTCAACCAAAAATGGTATTTGTACTTAAAGAGACTATTCGGAACACTCACATACCACCTTATTTGCTCCCCAATCGAATGAAAATGCTGCGCTTAAACTAACATGTGGGCCGATTTAATCACACACAGTGTTGTAAAATTCAGAGGATGCCATTTTTCGCGCGTAACGTATTTGGTGTCTTTAAACTACTCTATATACATATTCGACTTAACGCCGCGATACGGGATTACGGTGAACTAGTGTGTATAATAATATACAAGCTAGGTTTAAAATGGCATCCGACAATTTTTGATTTTTATAGCTATTAGATGTCGTACAAGACTTAATGTCAATTTTGTATGGGTAGTGCAAGTTGGCATTCATATACTGGATGCCAAAGGTAAGCGGATGCCATTCCAACCTTAACTTTAGCATGGATGAATGCCAATTGAAGCGCGTAATATATATATATATATATATATATATATATATATATATATATATATATATATATATATATATATAATAAAATCTAAGCGTTTCAAAGCCTATTTAATTAATATTTAAACATTTCTTTAAAATTAATCGTTTTCCTGAAATTGAAAAAATTCGCGACAAGACAAATCCTACATTATCAAATATTCTGCCGCTAAATTACGCGTGGTACCAAAAAATTTAATAGAAAATAACTAATTGATATGCTGAAATTTTTAAATCTTTCAAATATACAGAGGTTTCAGGAATAATTGATAAAAATCAAAATCTGCTACTAAACTCACCTCGTCCAAGGCCAAATCTCTTCCAAGCCCCACTCAGCTCCAGCAGAAATGGAAACAAGCTTAAATACGAATCCTAAAGTTCGTCAGTGTTGTCGTTCTGAAGCTATAGTGGTTACTAACATACATACACACGCACACACACGTGAGTGCGTTGGCACAAACGCACACACGCAAACACGCACACACGCACTCACGCACATGCACACGCACTCGCACACGCACATGTACAAGCACACGCACACCCTCACGCGCACGCGCACGCGCACACCCACCCACCCACACACACACACACACACACACACATACAAATAGACACACACGCATACGCACATGCACTAGTACACGTACACGCACACGCACATGCAGATGTACACGCACATCCTCACGCACACGCACACACTCCCGCACACTTATTCAACCGAATACATGCACACTCACACGACACGGACACGCACACGTACACGCATACACAAACACACACGCACTCACACACACACACACACACACGCGCGCGCGCGCAAACGAACATCCAGACGCACTTGCACACGCGCATTTTTTATTGTCCTTAATAAGTCTAAGACTTATTGGTAATTTGTTATACAGGATAGCACCCATATAATATGGACTTGATTTATAATGCTCTAGCTTATGCAAGTACACGCACACGCAGACGTACATACACACGTACACGTACACGCACACTCACACGCACTGGCATACTCACACGAACTCGCACATACACACGCAAATGAGCATGCACACGCACACCCACACCTACGCAAACACGCACACGCACACTCACTCGCGTACACAGTCATACGAATACTCACGCACACTCACGCACACGCACACGCATACATATACGTACAGGCATACGCAGACGCACCCGAACACTCACACCCACACGCATAGGTACACGCACGCGAACACGCACACGCACATGCACTCACTCACGTGCATTCTCGCACATATACGCGATTACGCACGCACACGCACGCGTACATGCACACGTACACCTTCACGCGCACTCGCACGCACACTCATACTCACACGCACTCGCACATGCACATGCACATGAGCATGCACACGCTCACGCTCACCCACACCCACACAAACACGCCCACGCGCAAGCACACGCACACGGACACGCACATGCACACGTACACGCACAGGCACACACTTATCGAATTCGCGCACGTGTACACGAACACTCACCCACGTGTACTTACACACACGTGACTAAGCTACTGATTAATCCAATATACACTGCACTGTAAATTGTTGTGCATGTTGTGGGGTTACCCGTTGCGAGTACATATTGGGCCTTAGCTGTTGGCGCATTATTGGTATCCATGTGAATTTAATTTTTGCATTAGCTTGGTCTGTAGAATTTTTGCTGGTGCTATGGTAGTTAGTGCCTAGTAGGTAGACAAATTTGCGATTGGGCTCACGATATCGAAACTCATGATTGCTTCTGATGGTTTTCATGAAGTGCTGTGTAATCAATTTTGTTCGAAAAACCGCCCTAAACAATGTACGAGTATTATTGCCCAATTCGTTATTTTAATACATTTTTGGTGACCATATTGGTTATTTATGCACCAATTTCTTCTTTGGGAAAACGTCCAAATTCATTATGTCGATGACCAAGAGTGAATACCATCCATTTTGGTGCCCACGCCCATCTTGAGTAATACTTGTCAAGACCGTTATTTATGCACCAATTTCGTGACGGAAACGCGTTAGTTTTATGCCCAAAAAGAGAATTTGGGCATGTTAGTGATTACGTGCATTTTAAACAATAGATGTCAAAATCGTTATTTATAAACAAATTTTCGTTGGGAAAACATACATACACATTACTTATATATCCATAAGTGGAGTTTATGCATCCTCGGTAACCACATGTATGTCAACTAAGAGTTGTCAAAATACTTATTTAAGCACCAATGCAAACGCGTTAACTCGATAACCAAGAACTGAATTTGCGGCTACTACGTAGATTTGGGCCAATATATATCAAAGCCTTGATTTATGCTTCAGTTTCGTTGGGAGAATGTAAATATGTAAGGCATATTTTTATTGACGTCAATGTGGTGGATAGTAGTTTTCGCAGAAGCATTGCAAGAATTTATAGAATTGTCAAGATCGTTTATGTATATAAAGAAAATTCTTATAGATTAATAATCCCTAAACCTTGTGACCTAAACATATAATAATGGTAATATAGATTGATTATCTATAATGCCTGGATTGAAGCTTACAATATAAACAATGATACCTACAAAGATAATCAAACTTCTACCATTCAGTATAATGAGTCCTCTGGGTTGATTTGTTTTAGTTAATCCTTAATATGTATCCACACTGGTCCCTGACAAAGGACCACAGATATTCACGTAATTTGACTGTCGCACCACTCGTTAACTTAAATGCTCGGGTTTGTTTACGCCTTACGCGTATATAGGTATTTGGTAGTTTGATTTTCTATTTGCCCTTCCAAATAAATGTTTGTCTCGGAATATATTTACTCACACTTGAACGTTAAAATCCTTAAATATTTCTACACAGTCGATTTAATGCTGTTAACAATCGCACATATACTTAACTCAATAACACTGATGTTCAATACTGCCTAACTTAATTCATATATCCTTAAACACAGTTTATGTTGTTACATAAAGGATTACTTTATGTTCCTTTCTGGATCACGCTATAAATCACACTACTTTTAGGTTAGTGATTGCTGCTTATCTTAAATCGGCTCAAACACTTACGCATTTCTTTATTGGAAAACTACTAGTAATTCCGACTCTCAATAAATCCTATCATTTCTAAATCTTAAAATACCTCATCGCAAAAATGGGTTTTTGCAATAGACTAGTATGCACTGCGGCACTAATTATTTTCAAATAAAAACCAGCACAAGCCGTTTTATGATCTAACAAAATACTCGCGCTCGACGCCCTCCCAAGTACAGCTCTTTTCCGAGCATTTTTCTTTGTACCCTAGAACTCTCATTCTTATACACCTGCGGTCATACATTTTGCCCAATATCATCATATTTTTTGCGCTAAAACCACAATCAACCTATCCCAAAGCAGCTTTGCCGAGTGGAAAGTCTGAAAAGGAACTAACGCAATCGGTACGAGAAAATTGCAGCCGTCTTGAATTCATTTACAAACATCCTCACAATTCTTCGGAAAGACCCTAATTCACATTAAAATTCACTGCATATACTGTCCAAACCTCGATTAAATTTTTTTTAATGAAAGTTTACATCTCCGTTTACGTCTTTCCTGCGCACAATTTAGCAAACTCTAACACCATTGAAGGAGGATTCACTCAACTTTTCTATTGCGCAATATTACTACACTTATGCAAGCAAAATATACATACGTATTCTTTTCTACGCTTCAATACAATATCAACATATTATAAATTTACCTATTCACACATTTAGAACTATTTTAGCACCCAATTCCACAACGCACAGTGGCAAATTCCGGTAGAATTTAAATATTAACGCCTCAACGGTTTTAACAAATCCTTATTTTTCAATCAAATTTAATACTTTCAAGTCCAAAAATCTTCATATAATATTTAAATATTCTTTTATATGATACACAATGCTTTAATAAAATTCAAGTGCGTAGCATTTACAATGAGCTACACTCTGTACACAAAAAAATTCTCGTGCAAACTGACGTTCATTTACCATCCAGAATACGTTCTACACACCACACAAGACTGCATATACCCAGTGCGTCAAAATAAATGTGACATACATATTTGTTTTGTGTTTATTCAAAAAACGAACACTTTCCGATTGGTTTTTAGTGTAATACTTAATGATTTATGGCAATAGTGCAATAAAAACGTTACTGCCCGCTTCGCTTGTATACTAAGCTGATTTAAAAGGTAGTACTGCAAATGCAGAGTAAATATGGATTGACCAGAAAACTAAACTTCATTTGTAAAGATGCAAAGGTTTTATGATATTTGGTACTTTTTTTCCTTTTCGAATGTAATTAAAGGAACCGTAATTAGGCCATTGTGTAATTAATATATCATTACGCTACATTATAGGCACTCAACATAGTTTCTAAGCTAGCCAATCGAAAATAAGTCATATCGTTGAACCTTATCATTTAAGTTAACAAAAATATTCTTAGGAGATTTATTTATTCTTATGATACAGTGAAATGTTAAAATATAACAGTTGTATTAAACTACTATACCCGACTTTAATATGAATCTCGCATTCGTACAGACAAGTAAAAATATCATAAAAGTTTCACATTGTTCAATCAATCCAAAGCAGCTGGTGTAATAAGATGAATATCAGGGAATCCACCTTCAAATTCTACCATATGACTAATTGTTTCATTCCCAATGCCACATTCACATAAAGGACTTTACAAAATTCCCCATTTGTAAAGCATATCATTACATATTCCATATCGTGTTCGCATGCGATTAAGTTGACACCATACTTTTCTTGGTCGATTGAAACCTGGCACAATTTGAGTAGGATCTTCAATCAGTTCATTATTCGTTACGTCCGAAGTTATCCAACTTGTTTTCAACTCTTCTTTAATAGAAAACTCTTCAATGTGTTGAATTTCCCTCCAAAATGGTTTTCTCGATGTTAATCTGTTAATTCGAGATTGAAGATTTTCCCAAATTAGAAATTCGTTCTTGAAATTCTTATATTTCAACTATAATTTTTTAGTGCATTTTTTCTACCGAACTCAGGAGGTGGAATATGTGACAATAATGAAAGCCCGGATGTTGTGGTTTTAATGGTTCCACTTACGATGCGCATTGCGGTGTTTAATTTTTCGCTGATTTTCCTCACGCGAATCCCTTCAACCACACTGGAGAACAATATTCTGCTGTAGAATAAACAATTGCCATATCTGATGATCGTAACGTAGTCGCATTCGCTTCCCAACTGGAACCTGCAAGTTTCAATAAAATATTATTGCTAGTTTTAAGTTTTTGCCTAAGCTGCTCTCGATGATGTTTGTAAGTTAGTGAACCATCTAATGTGATACCAAGATACACTGGAGGGAAATTATGTTTTAGACGAACTCCGTTTAGGGAAACACTCAGTTTTCTATTTTTCTGATTGTTGCATAAATGAAAACAAGTAACCTCAGTTTTAGATTCATTTGGACAGTATCGCCATTCAGTATCTTTAAGTCTTCATTAAGGTTCTTTCCTACAATATCAAAATCTTGACGTTGGTAAGTCAGTGCAATATCATCAGCATAAACAAACTTTTGCGAATTTGCTTTTGGAAACCGGCTTCGATGTGAACTGCTAATGACAAAACCTGATCACAACAACTTTTGATTGGGCGAAAACCAGCTTGCTCTGCTGGTAGTACATTTTCTACACTTTGGTAAATTCTTCTGAATGGCATCTTTTCCAAAACCTTATAGCAAACACCGAGAAGCGAATTGGGGCGATAATTGGAAGTTTCATCTGCCGGTTTACCTTTTTTCAAAATTGTAATTACTTTTGCTTGTTTGAATTCTTTCGGTAGTTTAGCTGAAATAAAAATATCATTAAAAAATTTTATTAACCACACTAACGCAAAACCATCGAGTTGTTTTAAAAATTCTGGAAAAAAATGTCGTCAAATCCCGCAGACTTTCCTAATTTTAAATTCTTCAATATTGAATTTTTCTGCAAAATCGTTTGATATTCTTAGCGTTTTCTTTTTGACTTTGTAATTTCCTATTCATCGTATTGTTTTATCCTTATCTAATCTTAACGTTTTTGATATAGATAGAAGTCGAGATGCAATTGCATTGGGATTTATGGCATTATCTTTTATAGGGAGAGATTGGTTGGTTGAACCAAGTTTTCGTAGTAATGTCCAACTGCTCCTGCTTGAATGGATAAAATTCATATTTTCCATTAAGTTATTCCATCTAGCCTAACAGGCTAAAGCGCTCAGGAACACGGAGAGGAGGTTAGGAATATTGTTATGCTGCTAAGGAATGTTTATGACCGGCTACCTTAAATGTACTTAAATCAAAGTTTGGAGGAAAACAGGAACAGTGTAGTGCATTCCGAAATTTGGTGCCCATGTGAAAAAATGTATACTGCGCCCGCTTAGTGTGACAAGATGGAATTTTGAGCGTGCAACTGTGGTATGAATGGGCAAACCGGGTGTTTCTAGCCAAGATTCCTGCGAAGGTATTAAGGAGCGCACTTCGGAGACACACTTGCCAAAGCAATAGTGATAAAACAAGATAGGAACTGAAAATATTCTTCTATTCTAAAGACACTGTAGGTGAGAATTTAGAGACTGGTCACTTATAAGTTTTACAGCTCTTTTTTAAATGCGGATTGCTATATCAAGGGCGTATAGATGGGCACTGATACATAGATGGGAATTTAATTCAAGATGAGGTGGAATTTGAGCCTTATACAGTAAAAGAAGTTGTTGCGATGTGAAGTACTGTTTAGATCGACCTAGAAAGCTCAGTGTACGGGCAGTTGTTCTTTTGAATGACGAAAGGTGGTCAACCCATTAAGGGTTCGATGATACGGACATACCTAACATAGAAATAAGGACTGAAAACATGAGATCTAAGCCATTCATATTTAGAACAGGAAATAAATGATTTCTCTTGGCGGGTTTTGTCGGCCTTGAACGTGATAATATTATCTCTTCCCCATTCAAGGATACTTTCTAAGTCTCTGTCGATTAAGGCTGCCACTTTCACTTTAACATCCTGACTAGACTTATTGTTGCGGGAAAACTGAGAAGAACTACAATGTAAGGTGCTGTCGTCTGGAAAGCAAAGGATCGAGTTAGTTGTTGAAGAAATGAGATCATTTATATATAGGAGGAAAATCTGGGGAGGTATTACTGATCCTTGGGATACGCCCGCGTTAACAGTAGTTTCTTTCGAAAAGAAGCGATTGACAAATTCACGTACAAGACTTTTATCAAGAAAGCTAAATATCCAATTGATGAGCGTGTCGGATAAGCCAAACAAAAAGAGCTTGACAAGTAGGCACTTGTACCAAAGCTGTTCATAAGCATTTGAAGTACATAAAGCGACTACGACCATTTCACCGGACCCTTCTAATGCGTTTTTCCGAACTTGTGTGGTATATGAAAGAAGATCAACCGTTGAACGACTCTGTCTGAACCCATACTTGTAATCGCTGAGTTTATAGGATTCAAGGAACCAAAGTAGTTGATGGTTCATGACATTTTCCACGATTTTCGATAGAATGTAAGTGATAGATATAGGTCTATAGCTCGAGGGATAGATTTTATCGCCCTTTTTTGGAATAGATTTGCCAACTTACACGATAAGTGGAACTCTCCAAATGACATGCAGATCGAAAAAGGTTTGGAAAATACAGGTACCAGCACAGGGGAGCATTTTTTAAGGATGATAGCTTAAATGCTGCCAGGGCCAGTCGCCTTGTTGTTTGAGTCAAGCTTATTGATAATTGATTCTAGAAGTTCGTATCGCAAGTGGATTAGTTCCATAGCGCGAGGCGTAGAGTTGAGCCACGGCACGTTTTACCAGATTGATTGAGACATGAATTTGATGCAAAGTAATCGACAAAGAGGTTTGCTTTATCGGCAGGGTCAGCTACTACAGATCAGTCACGCCAAGAATGTTAAGACATGAGACTAATTCCTTGCGTTTATGTTCTTCAAATATCTTTTTGACCTTGGTCACGACGATTTCGCCACTATTTCTTGCGGCAAAGTAGTCGGCGTGATTTTTGACAGATTTATTTGATTTCCATTTGGTATAGAGCTTATGGTTTAGTGAGAATGCATCAGCGCAAGCACTCTTAAACTGTGGTTGGTAACTGGAATGTACCATGCGATTATGTTTTGCAGGAATATATAACTCCATACCCATCAAGATAACTTCCGTTATTGAAATAGCAATGTTTGAAGAGGACGTCCGTTTAAAATAATACTTACATCAGGGGAATGTTGAAAATAAATCTCGCAGTTCGCTCCAATTAGCTGATTTAACCACATAGTTATATCTTTTTTTCGAATAGCAGTGGGGTTGGGTACAGACGAAGTTATTTCGATTAGGCAGTGGTCTGCTTGATCAAGTGGGGAAAGGAATTTTGATTTGTAAACAAATGGATTTGATATAAGGAATGGGTCCATGAGATGTGGAGTATGGTTAGGGTTAGTTTCGGAAATCGTTTGTCACATCGTAGGATACAGTCAATTGGAGTTGTGGACCTTAAAATGTCCCAGGACTGAGAATTCGCAAGGTGGAAACTGTGATAAAAGTTAGGTTATTTTCAGACTAAGGTAATTAAAAAGATCTTGTTATTATCATTGGCAGACCTATACATGTAAACAGTAGTAGAATTTCACAGATTGAAGCCCAGAATGTTTGAGCCAAATCGCATTGAATTTGTTGTTTTCCAAAGTGGACATCCTCTTATAAGCTACATTGTCCTTGATATACGCTCATACACCGCCTTTTGGAAGAAAGTTAGAGTTGAGGTTGTATCTGGGAAATTTAAGGCCAGGCGAATCTGTACTTCCTGGAGAGGCTTGTGTTTCTGATGGAGACGGATTGTCCGGTAGAATTTGTTCAAGGTGTAGGTAAACTTCATTAAGATTCGACGTGATACCACGTGTGTTGCAGTAATGTATCCGAATGGTGGTAGTTTAGATGACCGAGGTCGCCTGAGTCCTGCCCACCTGGGCATCCGAATGGCGCAGCATTTTACTCCCGGCGGGTATTGGTCTTCTTAGTCTTGATTTTGGATATTGACGAATTTTTGTCCCCTCCAGAATCCTTGGGACGGATGGACGAATCGGTGTGAGACTGTGGGCTTCTCGCCCTACCCACCTGGTGTATAGCGTGGCGTTAAAACGTCACGCTTGACTAGTACTTGTTGGCAAGTACATAAGGAATAAAGGAGATAGTGAGCGGCTGCCCTTATCGAACTCAGAAAGTCGGGGCACCAATATCAAGGATCCCATGGTGAAAGTGATGGTATTACACTGCACGGAATGGGGTATACATGCCTTCGACCTATGAAGTTGTAAAACATTAAAGCTGAAAAGGAAACGTTAATTAATTTAAACTTCATGCAAAAAAATGTTGTACGATTGTAAAGTATCCACTGAACCTAATTAAAAAAAAAGATCATGCATAGGCTATATAGTACCCCAATCTATTTATGGTTAGTTTCGTAAGAGTTGACACCAAGATTAAAACAATTTGTTTATTTTGGTTTATAATTTAGGTTTCAACTTGCATTTTATTGTTATTTTAGACTAATCAAATCTGTTATATTAATGTCGATAACCTAAATTTTTTAGTTTTACATTTCACTTATAGTTATTTGAAGGGTAATAATATATACTTATAATAACCCTGTTAGCCCTCGCGACTTTTATTGGCTCCTTTTAGCATTAATTAATTAAAATTAAATATACTTACAGGTAAAAGTTAGATTAAACTTTAAATTTGCAATCAAAGACAAATATTCAAAAACTTACCAGATAATCACAATAAACCCAACGGTTTGTATGGTTGCTGTGGTAGTGATTACTTAAGATTTTCTTAAGACGTTTTGGTTACTTGCGGTATTTGTTAAAACGTTTTTGATTCCCACCTTTCCATGCTCCGTACACTGTTTAATTGATTAAGATATTGCCATTTTTCACCCGCTTGTGTTACATTAACCGTAGATAACCTTGCAAGCTATACCTAGAATTTACTGAGAATTTGTGAATATAAGAATTACGGTTTCGTGTTATCAAAAAACTGCAGGTAACTATATGTTTAATAACTAGGAAATTACAAACTAAAACTATACGATAGACATGATTAATTTTTTACACAGTTTTCATTATTAAACTTACGCAATAATCAACTATATTTCGTGCATAGTTTCTTTGCTTTGATAATACTGGCTAAGGAAGCATTTGTTGCTTGAGAAAGTTTGCACTCCTACAATGAGCGTTCATTTATCCCGTAAGGCAGTATTAACTGCAACTCACTATGCACTTAAACACTAGAACTGCCGCGGAGGTGAATTCGACCGCGTGCTTTCTTTAAAATGTTGTTTCTCTGTTTTGCTTGGAGTTACGGAGTTGAGGTATTATGACTTTTTCAAATTTTTTATGTACTCTTAGAATATGAAAAAGTATATTCAGAAAATTAAGCCGTTTTAGAGTTTTTTTGTAGTATTTGTATAACTGCCGGAACAGTCATTTTGACCGTTCATATATGCATCATCAGTTTCGAGGTTGTATAACAAAAATAAAACAATATATTTTACTATTATTGTGGTAATTTTTAGGAGTTTACTGCAAGTTAGAACTTGTTTAGTCGTGTCCGAAATTATGAATAATCCTCGCCATTTTTACGTACGCTTTCGAGCGTAGATAATGCCACTTCTGATCCTTGTACAGCTAATGAAATTAGTGATGACATTGAACACTATCCAAAACGAAAAAATTGGATGGATTTATCTGTGGGGAGTAAACAATCATCCAAATCCAGTGATATATGGGAAGTTGTGGGATTAAGTGGAACTTATGTTGGCCATATAGTGCAATAAAATGTTATGCGAAATACTCCTGAACCAACTCCTTGTGCAAAAAGAGATGTGTTTGCTAACTCTGTGCTAAGTGCATTTGGATTGTTTATAGGTAACACAACCCTAAAATACATTCAGAAATGTACTAAAATCGAATATAAACGATAATTAGGAGATGATACAAACTGGTCATTGTCTCTTCAAGAAGTTGACGCTTTCCTTGCAATTTTGCTAGCTCGTGATGTTTACGGTGCAAAATCATTACAGCTTGATAGTTTATGGTCTGTTACTTGGGGACCGCAATTTTTTCGTGAGACCATGTCACGCAATCGATTTCGTGAAATCATGAGATTTTTAAGTTTTGATATTCGATCAACACGAAAAGAACGTCTAGTTAGTGATAAGTTTACTTTGGCGTCCGAAATATGGGATAAATCTATTAGTAACTGTAAAGCTTGCTATGTTCCAGGAGCAAACATTTCAGCAGGCGAACAAGTGTATCCTACTAAAGCTAGATTAAGATTTACACAATATATGGCGAATAAGTCTGATAAATTTGGTATTGATACGAATTCTAAATATCTCATGAATGGTTTTCCTTATTTAGGAAAAGATGGTATGCGTCGTAACAATCAACCCCTTCACGAATATGGAACCTTTCCTAAATATGGGTAGAAATGTTACTACTAACAACTTTTTTACCAACCAAAAGTTAGCAACAATGCTGGCAAAGAAGAACACTTGTAGGAACAATGAACCGAGCAAGAAAGAAATTACCAATTAGCATAAAGAATAAAAGGGCAGAGTTATATTCTACCACAGTAATGAAAAATGATGAAAGCACTTTGTTAATTTATCGGGGTAAAGTTAACATAAATGTTATATTGCTAAGAACGCAACATCCAACTGTGGCTAGAGATGATAGCAAAAAGAAGACATCTGAGAAAGTGTTGTATTACAATGAAACAAAGTTTACGGTAGATGTGTTGGACCAAATGGCTAGAAAATATTCTACGAAAGCTGGTTCACGTGTATTACAATGTTTTAGATCTTGCCACAATCAAGGCCTGGATAGTTTATAAGGAAGTCGTAGGCAGTAAAATAAAAGAAGAGACTTTATTTTTCCTCTAGATGAGGAACTTAGAAAAGAGTATTTGGATTCGAAACAAGATTCTGGTGCAAGCAGCAGTACATCTAATACAACGAAGTCTAAAAAACGTCTTCAATGCCAAATTAAAAATGAAACAAAAATAAAACTGCTGAAGTTTGTTCAGTGTGTAACAAATATGTATGTGGAAAATGTGGAAGTGTAACAAAGATCGTTATTTGTTTGAACTGCAGAGCGTAATACAGCATGTACAACCTTGCCGAATTCTAAATGTATTACAATCAATTTGATTTTTATTTAAATAAAATGATTATTTACCTAAAATGTGTTCTTTTATGTTCATTCTCAATTAAGTGTAAAATATATAAAGAATACATCTCAGAATTACGTTTCTTGTCCAGAGGTCAAAATGACCGATTACGGCAGTTTGAGGTATTTACAATAGCTAACATAGATAATGTATTACTGTTGACAATTACCATGCTCTGTATTTTATTAAAAATCTAGAATAGTAATGCAATTAAATCTTATGCGGTTTGGAGCTTAAGGGAAGAAATAAGAAGGAATTCTTCACAATAGATTAAAAGTGTTTTATTTTGATCCATATAAATTCAACCATTGGGAAACGATGCATTGCTTTGGGACATTTTTGGATAGACCGCGATTTTGTCTGATGTTGACCAAAATTCATAGTCACGAAGCACTACATTAAATTTACTTATTGGACATAAATACAATTCTTTGAGATGTTTTCCAACAATATAAAGCTTTTGCCATATCTTGGTCAAAATCAGTGTAATTAGAACTTTAAAATAACATATTAGACAGTGACGAAATGCATTCAAAATCCATACCCTTACGGACTAATTTTGCTCATTGGGAAGTTATACAGTGGTTTGTTACGTTTTTCCTAGAAAAATTCACGGTTTTGTAATCTCTTACTCAAAATTTATTTGGACACGAAAAATACAATACTGTGGGGGTTTTTCAATTAAATTGTTGTTGAAATAGCGATTTTGACATTTCTTGGTCAAAATCTATATGGTTACGTAAAATGATTAAAATTTACTTATTTGGCAGTGAGTCAATGCTTTGGGGCGCCTTTCCAATTAAATTGGAGCATAAATAACAAGTTCGACATTTCTTAGTTACGATCCATATGATCACGAAAATGCAATAAATTTACTAATTCGGCATCGATACAATGCTTTGGGACTTTTGTAAGCAAAATTGGTTCATAAATAACCATTTTAACTACTAAAAATTCATATTCTCATGAAAGGTCGGTGTAGTAATAATGATTTTATCATGTCTTGGTGATTATCAAAGGTGATCAAAGAAAATTATTTAACTTAACTTAATGGACAATGAGATTTTGGACGTGTTTCTGAAAAAATTGGTTCATAAATAACGATTTCTACATCTCTTGAATAAAATCTATATGGCCAGAAAAAATATATAAAATTAACTTATTGAGCATTGATACAATGCGTTGGGATGTTTTAAAAAAAAAAATGGTGCACAGGTAACGACACTGATATCTCATGGGCAAAATCTATATGGTCACATCAAATTTACTTATTCGGCCTTAGGGCGTTTTTGAAATCTCTTGGCCACAATACATAGGTTAACGGTAAGTGTATTAAATTTATTTATTAAGAATCGATACAATGCCTTGTGACGTTTTTTTAGCAAAATTGGTGCACAAATATAACGTTTGTCAGCTGTTAGTCAAAATTCATATGGTCACAAAAACACACAAAAGTTACGAACTGGGCATCATTGCAATGCATTAGTACGTTTTTTGCAAAAAAATCGTTGCATAAGTAACAATATTGAGAGAGAAATCCATATGGTCACGCAAAAGGCAATAAACTTGCTTATTGGACATTGACACAAGGTTTTGCGACGACTTTTCAACAAAATTGGTGCATAAATAACGATTTTGATATCTCTTGGCCAACATACATAGGGTAACGGTAAGTGCATTAAATTTACTTATTAAGAATCGATACAGTGCCTTGTGACGTTTTTTTTTAGCAAAATTGGTGCATAAATAACGATTGCCATCGCTTAGTCAAAATTCATGTGGTCACAACAATACATAAAAGTTACGCACTGGGCATCAATGCAATGCAGTAGTACGTTTTTTTGCAAAAAAATCGGGGCATAAGTAAAATTATTGAGAGAGAAATCTATATGGCTACAGGAAAAGCAATAAACTTGATACAAGCTTTTCAACAAATTTGTTATGTGGTCACGGAAGATGTAAAAAATTAACTCATTGTGACGTTCTACAAATTTTTTCATATAATAGAGCATGATTCATCAGCACAGTTCACAGCTTAAGAAACAAAACGGGACTTTGCAATTAGAAATTCATATAAGTATAATCACCGGATAAACACTAAAGCAATTATTATTTGGCGAGGTCGTACATAAAGTCTACGTTGAAATGAAAACCAATTGGTAAAAATGTCATATCGGATGCTTGCCACGAAGGAAGTATTCGTTATTTCAAATTGCACTGCTCAAATTAATGAGTTATGTTTGATTACTATAAAATACAAGTTTTTAGTTAGAATTTAATTAAATAGCAATGAGTAACTAACTGTAAATGCAGAAAATGAGTAAAAATATTTGTATACAAAATTAGTTAAGTATTTGTTTGTTTCAGTAGGGTGGAAAAGTGATATTTTGAGTAGATAAGGCATAATAGGTAAATAAAGCAGTAACGTAGGTGTGATTTTATCTAACGTGAAAATTTATGTGTATTGGTACAGAATCATAAAAAATAACAAGATGATGACAGCATAGTAATGCATTAGAAGTAGAGTTAGATTCGTCACAACGTATTCTTGTTTTTTCCAAAGTACGTAATCTTGCAGAATTATGGAATCATATCTTAAATTTCCAAATGAAGATAGCTAGAATTTTTATTTGAAATCTGTAGGGCCAACTGTTACTACGGCGGACAGAAAGCACAATGTTGTAATTTATAAATACGTGGTAGTTTTAACGACATGAATTTGAGATATAACTTATTCTACAAATTTTAAGCCGAAAACGATTTGTTCAAAGACTGAGCGAAAAAAAATACAGGTTAATAGCTGCTTCAGTGTTCAAAGTGAGTAACTTTGCATACTTTACTGGACGACAACTTTTAGCTTGTTTCATTCAGAATGTTTCTCAGGAATTCAATCCATAGACGGCTTCTAAGTTGGTATAGATTGTATTTTGCAATCTCTACAAAAAAATGGCTCGTAAATATTATTAAATGGATTGAATCGTGAATAATAGCCGTAAATCGATTCCTACAGTACTCCACCCTTTGCATGTTTTATTCACCCAAGCATGATTAGTGACTGTGGTTACCAAATAGATCACGTCTATTCTCGACAATTTAATAACACGTACCTGTTTTAATGTGCATGCTTAGGTAAATTTCCATTTTTTCTATTTAATGTATTTTCTAATTCACAGTTTACAATGACTTTCAAGTTTAATGCTCAAATGGTGTAGATACCGTTTCGCTTGTAACCCGGGTTTGGTATCAGAGATCAGAAATGGTCTCCAAGAAAACAATAAGACATTAATAAAGATCCCAAAGGTAATAATAAATCCATGGAACATTGAAATCGTTCCACCCACAATAGGTACAACACGGCCTCTTACACAATTCTAACTGTATACACGGTTTTTCCGTATAAATTTCAGATGCGCTTAGAATGTATAGTATATGCAGCAAATTTATTCAGTGTGTATATTTGGCTCTACCGTAAATGTCCGACATCTTAAATACATTTACAGAAATTACTGTTGGCGAACATTTACATATGCATTGTTCTGTAATAAATATTGTGTAACAATGAACTTAGTATATTTTTGTTAAGATAATAAACTTAACAGAATTTACTCCAAAGTTACAGATTATCTGCATCAGCACAAACATTTTTGTAGATCTTAATTCTATAAAATGTATTTCATCAAAATAAAATCTTTCATCCTACCGTCGACTTTTTTCAATTACGACGAATCCTTACCTAGAAATAATGGTGAACTTCACAGTTCTTCTTTCATTATGTTCAGGATGAATTCGCACTTTCTGTCACGGTATCCCAAAACATAAACAACAGAACATATGACCTGGTAACTTATCCTGTTTCTGTGTAGTTATCTGCATTGTTTGCGACACGACTGTGGAAAAAGTGGAAGTTGAGTAGTATTATAGAACAGACTGGTAGATCTACTGAATCACGTAACATCATCTACTTGTACCCACTACTCATTATAGCACAGGTAAGTAATCTATAGTATTATTAAAAAGTGTGCAAGAAAGTTAAACGAAAGACTTGTATCGCGAAAAAAATATGTGGTACAGTTGCATATCAGATTATTGCTACTAAATAAAGATTGATAAAGTTGTCACAAAACCTTAAAATGAACCACCAAAGGCAAATAATATGTAACGCTGCCGCGGCGGTCAATTTGGGCGCGTACCTTCTTTAAAATGTTTTTTATCCGATGTGCTTGGAGTTACGGTGTTGAGGTATTATGACTTTTTCTAGATTTTTAGAGTTTTTTTGTAGTATTTGTATAACTGCCTGAACGGTCATTTTCACCGTTCATATATTCATAATCAGTTTCGAGGTTATATAACAAAAATAATTGCAACATTGAGATAAAACAATGTATTTTACCATTATTGTAATAATTTTTAGAAGTTTACTGCAAGTCAGATCTTGTCTAGTCATGTTCGAAATTATGAATAATCTTGGTTATTTTTACCTACGCGCTCAAGATATGAAAAATGCAAGTTATAACTTGTTTCTATAGAGATCTATATATTCAAGTACTTTGAAATTTCAAATTAGTTGCACGTGAACGTTCTTGTGAGATACTTCTGTTCTTATTGCGGGGTTAATTTCGTAGTAAAAAAATGTGTTCTTTAGAGAACAGCAGGCTTTAGATTACCTTGCGGTATTGGAAAAATTATCTGAATGCGAATCCGAAAAAGTAAATAACCACTCCAAAGATGGTGAAAGTGATGAAGTTGACCCTGTTGATGACAAAAATAGTGAACAAAGTGAAGAATCTGACGTCAGCGTAAATAATGTCACTTCTGATCCTTGTACAATTAAAATTACAAAAAAATTAGTGATAACATTGAACACCATCCAAAACGAAAAATTTACATGCACTTACCTGTGGGGAGTACTAAATGACAATTAGGAGATGATAAAAGCTTGTCATTGTCTCTTCAAGAACTTGACGCATTTGTTGCAATATTGATAGCTCGCGGTCCTTACGGCGCAAGAACATTATAACTTGACAGTTTATGGTCTATTACTTGGAGTCGCAATTTTTCGTGAGACCATGTCACGCAATCGGTTTCGTGAAATCATGAGATTTTTAAGATTTGATATTCGATCAACATGGGATAAATTTATTAGTAAATGTAAAGCTTGCTATGTTCCAGGAGCAAAGATTACAGTAGGCGAACAACTGTTTCCTACTAAAGCTAGATGCAGATTTACACAATATATGGCGAATAAGCCTGATAAATTTGGTATAAAATTTTGGCTAGCTGATATGCGTCCTAACAACCAACCTATTCCAGAATATGTTGTTTTAAAAATAATGGAACCTTTCCTAAATATGGGTAGAAATGTTACTCTACCGACAACTTTTTTACCAGCCAAAAGTTAGCAACAATGCTGGCAAAGAAGAACACAACAATAGTAGGAACAATGAATCGAGCAAGAAAGAAATTACCAATTAGCATCAAGAATAAAAGGGCAGAGTTATATTCTATCACAGTAATAAGAAATGTTAAAAGCACCTTGTCAATTTATCAGGGTAAGGTTAACAAAAATGTCATATTGCTAAGTATGCTACATCCAACTGTGGCTGTGGATGATAGCAAAAAGAAGAAACCTGAGACAATGTTGTATTACAATGAAACAAAGTTTACGGTAGATATGTTGCACCAAATGGCTAGAAAATATTCTACGAAAACTGGTTCACGTGTTTTACTATGTTTTAGATCTTGCCAGAATCAACGCCTAGATAGTTTATGCAGACAGTAAAATAAAAAGAAGAGACTTTATTTTCATTCTAGCTGAGGAACTAAGAAAAGGTCATTTCGATTCGAAACAAGATTCTGGTGCATACCAGCACATCTGATGCAACGAAACCTAAAAAACTTCATCAGTGCCAAATTAAAAAATGTGATAAGTATAAAACTGCTGACGTTTGTTCAATGTGTAACAAACATGTTTGTGGGAAATGTGGAAGTGTAAGAAAGACCGTTATTTGTTTGAACTGTAGAGCGTAATACAACATGTAAAACTGTACCGAATTCTAACTGTATTAGAATCAATTTGATTTTTATTTAATTAAAATGAATATTTACCTAAAACGTGTTTTTTTATGCTTCTTTCTCTATTAAGTGTAAAATATATAAAGAATACATCTCAAAATCGCCTTTCTTGTCCAGAGGTGAAAATGACCGGTCACGGTAGTTTTAGGTATTTACAATAGCCGGCGGTGCTAGTGTTAAGGTACATAACAGAAAAACAGATTTTCACTCAAAGCTAGAATTTATTTGTGCACAGTAAGAAGAGCGTAAAAATTAGTTTGCTGGAAATGTATTAGATTAATTATTGATTAGAGAAAGAAAAATAAATTGATGCATTATTGCAGAATTTATGAAGTAGAAGAAGTAGAAGGAACACCAGAAACAATCGAAATATTACATATGTAACATACCATGAGGGAGCTAAGTACATTTAAAAAAACCAGTATGTGTAAACGAAGATAAAGTTAAACTAATGTCCGCGTCTAACATATCCCCTACCACAATATAACTTATTTACGATGCAGATCTAGAAAAAACCGGTTTTCCAATTCGTATTAATAAAATCACTTTGTATGTCAAATATCGTTATTAAAACAAACGTTTAACCAAAAGGGTGAATAATATGTTTACAGTAACACTTTTATTTACACTGCCATTGACAACGTCAATAAAGTAAAATAAAATAAAGGTTTCGTTACGTACGTTTGAAATATTCGTTGCTACGGACGGCTTGTTTATAAACAGTCGTGGCTGCAATGGTAAACAAACCGGAAAAAGCATACTACAAGATGTTCTTAATGAAGCTGGGGCTGCATTACCCAATTTATTGTCAGAAAAATCAAAATTAGTTTATGAAAACGAGTCCAAAACATTTTGCGAATGGAAGACCATAAAACATTTGGAAGCTGTAAACGAGGAGGTACTGCTAGCGTATTTCTTTGAAAAATCGGAAAACGTAAAGGTGTCCACCTTGTAGTTTCGTTACTCAATGCTGGAGAACAACGCTATCCATAAAAGAAAACATTGATATTTCGAAATAAGTTAACCTAAATACTCTCAATTAGAATGAACTATTTTGGACTTTTTCAACATTTCAGGACACATCGCTTTTATAAAAAGACAGAATCTAGGTTACGAACCAAAAATGTCCAAAATTAAAAAAAAAACAGAATTAAAAAATTTTTATCCGAGGCTCCTAATGAAATGTATTGATTCATGGAGGTAAGACATTTCATAAATCAGTCTTGGAATACATATTCCTTATTTTTCGTTCATTATAGGTAGTATTAATTATGGGTGGATCTGGAGGATGTAGAATTGACGAACTACACAAGATTCGAGTTGATGATAGTGATTAGACGGAGTCTGTTCTAATAATTTCGCTCCTGGATACTAAAGCGAATAAGAAACGCACATTGATAATTATCAATGAAGACTGTTAAGTTTTTAAACAACAATTTTTACTCTAGTTGATTTATGGATTTTTGTGGCGATTGGTAATGTTTCCTTTAGTTGTTTCCAATCTCTGTCACACGTAAGGTTATTTTGATGCACCGTGTATGTGTAGTATTTTGATAACGTAGTTATATGTTTTGAATGTAGCTTTGAGTTTGCATGAGAAGAATTTTTTCTTCTGTATGCGTAATGTAAGTTGGTGTAATTCATACGCCACTGGAATTTAGTGTCATTGGTTATTATGTGAAGGAATATTTGAATGCTGTAGAAGGATTTTCGTGTTGAAAGCGTTAAATTTGGTTGAGAAATAATATTTTGAATACATTTTTTTTGATACGGCACTGGTAAAACTACTGGTTATTCGCTACTGTGTATGGAGGAATTTGAACCAAAGAAATGGCTGTAGAGGTGTGAGTGAGTGAGTGAGTTTAAGATATATTTATATTTTATTAACGTGTAGTAAGGAATATGTACGCATATTTTGTTTGTGGAAATTTTTTTAATATGATGCAATAATGGTATATTAATGCATGTTCAAAAATGAAGTTGATAGAATGTGAGGGAGTTCGCTAAAATGTGCGGAAATAAGGTTCTTCCCCATGCGAGATTTGCATAGAAAGTTAAGGGATAATCTGGTTAATCTACAGAGTGAATGTAGTTGCAATTGATGATTTCTTCGAAAAATTTTTAGTGAATTTACAAAGTAGTTCAAGATGGCTACGTTTATTTCGCATCGTTAGCGTCTTCGTCCACGTTGGAACTTTCGACGCGGCAAAGAGCGCACGAAATACTCAGTTGTGATAAATAAATTTTGATCTTAACGCAATTTATTGTGACATATTGACAATATGGCGGGCAGAAGATATGTAAGTGAGTGCCGAAATTTTAGGGGTTAGTTGTTGGTGAGTTAGTTGATTAGAGACTTTGCTCTTAGTAAGGGTCGCGCGCGCATTATAACCATCAGAATGGTTAGTGCTGGAGTTAGTTATGAAAGTTATGGTTATACCAGGGCATGTATACCGACTTCATTAACCGATAAGGGGATAAGTCGTATAGACATTCACGAATAAATAATGTAAAATATTGTGAGTTGTAGGAAAATATTAGTGATTTTATTCAATAAAGAAAAAGTGCTTAGGCAGATTAGAAGCTAATACAGCAAATATTTTGTTATTAGTGTTCAATTGTGGGACGCGTGACCTAATATTGTTATAAAGAGAACTCAAGGTAACCATTTAAGCAACCGACATAGAAGTTTGTGAAAGTTAGTTAAGTTATTGGTGATCATAATTGACATTGAATGTGTACAGTCGTTAGCAATACCAAATTGATTGTATGAAAGCAAATAATAACTTTAATGTGTATATGGATGTAACCATTTTTCATTGTGCTAAAAGTTTTGAAGAGCAAACATCACAGTATAAGGCGATGTGATGTTAGGCTAAAGGGCCCCTATAAACGGTTCGCGAGTGAACAAACCATAGACACTGCGTTAGTGAGTACTGCAATCGAGTGTGTAGGGCGCATAACGGCTATCTCGTGTGTTTTGTGAGTAGTGCATCTGATAATTAAAAAAGGATTACGAAATCAGATCATATGGACTACAAGTACCCCACAAAAAAAGGAAAAATTAATGTAATACGTAAGAATTATATTTAGATTTTATTGAATCAAAATAAGTACGATTATCTTTTAAGTACATTTTTTGTTGTTGTTGCATTAGTTACGGTTCATTCAAAGGAAAAAAAAGGTTATCGGACTTTAGGTATTTTGTTGTTTTTAGTTTTAGCAATTGAGTAATTTTAGTCTGAACATATTTATAATAAATTAATGTACTTATGCAATCTAACACTTACAGTTCGTCAGTAGTAATGTTTGTTAAATTGTTAAATAGTGTAAACAATTTTGTCAAATTATGAAATCTAAAAATATTAATATAACAGTTTGGGAAACATAAAGTCGTCAGTAGTAGATGTTCTGTTTACATCTGTTGAGGCAATAATTATATAACAATTTTATGACTCATTATTCTGAAAAACTTAAAACATTTAATAGTTAATATAACAGTTTGGGAAACATAAAGCTTTGTTAGATGAGTGTTCTGATGTTTGTCATTCAAATTTGAGGCAAATTGTTTACATAATTTTTAATAATTTTTATGACTTAGTTATTAACTTTACTAAAACATTTTATAGTTGTTTATGTTTCCCAAAGTGTTTTATTAACTAGCTTATGTTTATGTTTTAATTTTCAAATTTGAAATATTGTTACTACATCTTTAACAATTTTTAACCAAACATTTACTGATTAGATAACGTAATGTTGTTTAGATTGTATAATTTAAATATAATATATAAATAACGATTCATTATTGACTTGTTCAATTGGTGAAAGTTGACATTTTCATATGAAACGATCAATTTATCGTTTAGGTCGGTTAATTTAATGACCACGACACGTTGTATCTATTTACAGCAATTTGTTCTAATATGTATATATATATATATATATATATATATATATATATATCCACTGTTCAATTTATTTTGTCGTTTCTTTGTGTCAATTGTTCAACTGGTTAGACCTTTTGATAATGAAACGAGTCTTCATATTTTCGAATTTAAGGATCGATTGAAATTCCTAATGAGCCAAATCGATCACACAATTTCACTTTAGCTTCAAAATAGTAATGCAGAACACTATTAACAAAGTAATTTTTTTACTCAACATGAATTACAGGTTTGAAGTATTAAGTTTAAACCTATTAATAGTACACGTTTATTTTAAGCCATTCGTTTTTGTTCATATCTAAGAATTGGTCAATATAAAGCAGGTATCTTTCATTTACGCATTAGTTGAATTCTGACCGTTGTATATTGTTATGTTTTCGTTTTTAATGAAACCGTTAAATGATAACGGTATAATTTATGGCCGTGTATTGAAGTTCCAAAAATAAGTTGCAAGGAAGTACGTTATTTCATAATAAAATATACAATTTTGTTGATTATACAATTATTCTTTCACTAAAAAAATTAAAAGTAATACAACCAAGATTTATGGTATAATATAATACCTCAAAATAAAAATAAATTAATTATTATCAGAATGTAATTATGCACTTTTTATTTTTAGTTACAAAAAATTTTAGTATTGAAAAGAAGATATAATGACAGTCAAAAAGATCAGCAGCAGTTGCTTTATTTTCGATGATAAAAGTGAGGAAGAAATTCAAGATGTAAATAAATTGATGACGATGATGTGGAATGTAGTAATCATGAAACAGACACTAATAAAATCGACAATCAAAATGACAGCGTTTCATTATCACATAATTCTCAAAGTAACATGTTTTATATTATAATTTAACGCATTGGAGTAAAGACATTAAAAAAAAACTAAAGACATAATATCATAAAATTCAGGAACAAAATGCATAAGGTCTAATGATTACAGATTTATTGTTTACGCAATATATGATAGATAATGTAGTAGATACAAATATATATATTATTCAAAATGTAAATCTCAGTATGCTAGAGTACATGCCTACTAACAAACATGAAATAACTCTCTTATCGGATTATTATACTTATCAGTAGTAAAGTCGTCTTCAATCTTAAAGTATGGGATAAATGATGGAATTGATATTTTTGCAGTTATGTCCATAAAATCCAATTTTCAAATGTTACGGTTTGACGAAATCAATGATCGCGATCAGAGAAAAGTTGAAGATAAATTACCAATTCGATCCATATTTGAAATTTTGTGAAAATTGCAAAGCAATTACAGTCTAAGCAGTGCCTTACATTGAAGCACTATTGGCTTTAGAGGACGCTCTCCGACATATCAAGTAAGCCAATACGGACTAAAGGTTTTTGCTCTTTAATGATAAATTTTACATTAAAGAATATATACAAAACGGATGGATATAAATTAAGCAATTCACCAAGAGATGTTTTACGTTGGTCAAATAGTAAAAACAGTAATCGAAACGTAACGATGGATAATTGGTTCACCAGTGTTTCTAGTGGACGAATTGCTAAAGGATTACCATCTTACTGTCGTTGGAACTCTTCGAATAAACGAAAATGGAGAATTTATAGAATAAAAAAAAAGACAAATCAAGTCAACACTTTTGGTTTCAAAAATAACAATTGCTTCACAAAAATAAGTGGTTTTGATGTTGTCAACGATGCATCACGATTCAGCAATCGATAGTGATACTTTGAAACCTGATGTTATATTGTTTTATAATAGTACCAAAGGATAGATACCGTTGACCAAATTGTAATTATTCAGTTGCAAGGAAAAGTAACCGTTGGCCGTTAACAGTTTTTTTAACATTTTAAATATTGCTGGAATCATACTCAAGTAATTTGAACTTAACAAAAAGGAGAGTTCGATTCGACGACAATTCTTAAAAATTAACAAATGGTAGAACAGCATGAAATATAGGCAAACGATAGAATCTTTACCTGAAATTAAAAATGCGCATTCAACGTTTCACCAAAGACGATCAAGCAACTCATGACAAAGCGGCCAAGATTACAGTCATATGCAGTGTTTGTCCATCAAAAGGACCGGAAGAGGAAAACCATGCTTACTGTCAACTAAATTGTAAACAACACACTGTGAATCTGACTGTTTTAAGATGACGAATAAATGTATGGAATAAGTGACAATAATTGAACTATTGATAATAAATAATAGGTTTAATGTTTTTATTCATTTTTTCATAATTAAAAAATTACAAAACATCATTATTCTGATTACTTTTTAGATTAAAAATACCCAGCGCGTGTATCTAATCACAAAATACTAGCGTTTATTAATGAATGTCTAAATACGACTTTAAAGATAAAGTATTAATGAAATATAATGATATTATTGATGATACAAGCACTAACCGCTTTGTGTTTTCAGCATACAGCAATTAACAAACATTATTATTTAATTCAAAGTTTTATGACAGAAATATAAATTTACAGGTATACGAAGGATGCTCAAAAAGTATTCAAATTAACGTCTTACGATTTGGGAATCTTCATTTGGACAGGGTGTGTTCAATAAGTTTACGACGAATCGTGTATTTTAGAATTTTTCTTAAGCTTTTGGATCAGTTTATATTGAACTGTGATTGAATTTGAATGGTGAATGGTTTTACTGAGTAGGCTGCAATCCTGTCTTCCACAGTCAGATAGAATTAATTTACCGTCTCGCTTAAGACTATCTATTTTAGCAAAATTCAAGATTGCGGTGGGGCCTAGAGACAATTTTTCCTGTACTGAGCTTTGTGAGTTGCAGATTTATGGTAAGTGTAAGGTATTTGAAACTACTTTTGCTATCACTTTACCCCTTATAACGACCACGCCATTTCGACTGTAGCTGGGGTTCGCACCCCGCTTATTTCGCTAAGTATACGCGACGCCTAGTGCGGTTTGTACGTGTAACACACAAAACACGAAAATGGAAGATAATCGTGACAATCTTGCATGTACGCCCCCTAAAATACGCGAAATTGCTAAAATACGGTCGTGAATTTGCTCACATCAATGTTTTCCACTGGATGCATCTTGTTTTTGACGCATTCTGTAAGAGTAACATGCATGACGTAATTCCGAATCAAGCCTTTCCAACCTAAAAATTTTCGTAAAATGTTCCGTGAATTAATGGCTATAATGACATCGGAGGTGATGACGTTGTATTTCTTAATATGTCTATTAAAGAATCAAAATCGAAGCAAATTACAAAAAATATTTTTCGTGGATAAAATTGGTCTTCATTCACTTATACCATAAACAGCTATTATGTAAAGATTGCTGTACAAATATATTGTGTCCATATCTAAACGAAAAGTGTATAACTTTGCGTATTAAACACAAAACGAACGGAGTTCTTATAATTTTTTAATGCACCACAAAGCCTTCTAAATGCATTTCTAAAAAATACCGACGCGGTGAAGCCTAACGGTAAAAATTGTGTAAAGGTACCTAAATTAGATCTAAATTAATGTGTTGAAGGTGGATTTACTATATAAAGGAACTGTCTAAAACAGTACTTACTGTACTGCTCCCATTATCAGCTCTGGATACCTCAATTCTAACATTATAATATGTCCTGAAGTTCATTAGCTACCAGTAACCTTTATTAATTTCGTTAAATCCATGAACATTCAATAAAAGAACTCTGCGTTAAACATCAACGACAGTTATCACGCTACTGCACTCGCCTTTCCCTATGCTCCTACGGGCGAAAATGGCAGCAGAATCTGAGGTAACAGATAAGAGGGAGTGGCGCTGGTGTCTCAGCGGGAAAGATGGCGCGTTATTAATTTTTTAATTAGAATAGCTCGTATACATACAGCACAATATGGGAAAATCATAAATTAAAGGTGCCAGTTTGGGTATAAACGAAAAAAATTAGTCTAAATACTTAAATGCAAGTATTCCACAGCAGAGTTCAAAACAAACAAAAAACTTACTTACTTTACGTCTCGTAAACCAAGGGAACAGGTAAAATTAAATCCTTGGTCCGGCGTTTACTGTAAGGTTTCAAAATATTTGAACGCAATTAAAACAAAATGGCGTGCTAACGTACCAGTTGATCGGTCATCAACTATAGTTTAACAAAATAAAATAACAGAAAAGAATAGCAAACGTATCTCATAGAATATTACATTAAAGGATTTCATTAAAATCGTAAATAACATACATGAACGTTGCCGCTGTAATGTCCTGAAAATATAAATATGTATACAATATATATATATATATATATATATATATATATATATATATATATATATATATATATATATATATATAGTACTATAGTTACACACCAACTATTTTGGGATCTAAATAGCAGATGGAAGGTCGTTAAATGGAACAAAAGTTACGCATTTGAGAGGATGATATGGTCTTTGTAGAACTCGAATATCTCTTTTAGTTTTGAGATATTTGAAAAATATGAATTTTCTGATTTTCGTTTTATTTTTTCTGACTCTTATTTGAAGAGCTATCCAAGAAAAGAAGAGCACATTTTCATTGCCACTTTTCTAGCTCTACTTAATACTGTTATTCAATTTTGATACAACGTTTCGTTTGTTAGAACCATCATCAACTTTATTTTTTTAAATACACGAAAAATTATTTTGCCATATTTTAATTCTCTTGATTCTGAATTCAACGATATATCACACTTTATATTTTGATACGTTTCGGATGAGAAAATTCATATTCAATGTAAAACATCGAAAACGTACAGTTAAAACTAATACTAGAAATATTAGAAACCGTAGAAAATTATTATAAAATTATGTTTTGTAACTTTAAATAATAAAAACATAAAAACAAATTTATTTTAAAGGTTAATAACTCACAAATAGATGTATTAAAAACATTCCGTTATTCTCTAAACATAAATAGCATTTCTAATGTAGCATCTAAAACATTCTTCAGCATTTGAGGAGTAATACTAGCAAACGCTTCGAAACTAATCTTTGTAAAATTTCTTCGTTTTCAATATCGTTTCCATAAATGTAATTTTAATGTATCCCCAAAGAAAAATCCAAAGGTGTTATATCTGGAGAACGGCTGGCCACAGTACATTTGCATGAGTGCCGAATACATCTTTCTGAAATTAACTGACAGATATTCTCGACAACTCTGGAATTATGTGCTGGTGCAACGTCCTGCATAAACCAACAACCTTCAACTTCTTGGAAAGGCAAATCATTCAAAGCTATCTCTAACTCATTTTGGAGTAAAATTTGGTAACGTTCAGAATTTAAGGACTCGTGGTGAATGAAAGGACCTATAATTCGACTACCGAATATAGCAGCCCACATATTAAATCCGAAACGGTGTTGGTGTTTGGCCGTTTTGTACAGACGTGAATTTACTCTTGCCCAATAATGAGCATTTCTACAATTAAAAATTCCATTATTATTAACCATACTTTCATCGGACCATATTATTTTATTCGGAAAATGTTCAATGTCTTGAGATTGACGTATATACCATTCGCAAAATATTCTACGTCTTTCTGGATCACCTAGTTCGAAGTCCTTGGCAAATTCTAAATTTATATGGATGTACTTTCTCCTTCTTTAGAACATAATGAGTTGTGTAATGGGCTATGCCAGTTGCTTCTTCAATTTTCCTAGTAGAAATCTCTGGATTTTTCCGTTACAGCTAATAAAACAGTATTGGCTTTTTCTTCACTGCAAGGTTTTTTCCGAGACTTTACAGGTTTTTTGAACGCACCATATTCTTTTAAATTAACTGCAAATGTGCGAAAAGTTCTTTTGTGAGGTTGACGCCTTTCTGGATATTTGTTTAAATACATTAAATACATTACTTCAGAACAATTACGTTGACACAAAATGTAACACGTCAGTATATCGAATTTTTCATTATTTGAAAAATGTACTCCTACCATATTGTTTTTAGGTAAACACAAAATGTAATTAACTCCAAGACCACCAAACAAACGTAATACGGACAACAATCAATTATGACAGGTAGGTAAACAAAATGCAAAGCCAACTTATTTTTATCAAATGCATCAGTACGACAGAAGATGTATTTTAACTGTTTAATTAATATTTTCACTAAATACATACTTGTGAATTATTTTATTTTCAACAGCATTAGAAAATGAAAACATTATTTTATAATAATTTTACAGTTTTCTAATGTTTCTAATATTAGTTTTAACTGTACGTTTTCGATGTTTTATATTGAATATGAATTTTCTCATCCGAAACGTATCAAAATATAAAGTGTGATATATCGTTGAATTCAGAATCAAGAGAGAATTTAAATATGGCAAAAATAATTTTTTCGTGTATTTAAAAAATAAAGTTGATGATGGTTGCTAAAAACGAAACGTTGTATCAAAATTGAATAACAGCATTAAGTAGAGCTAGAAAAGTATAATGAAAATGTATCTCTCTTTTCTTGATAGTTTTCAAATAAGGTGAAACAATAAAACGAAAATCAGAAATTCAATTTTTTCAAATATCTCAAAACTAAAGAGATATTCGAGTTCTACAAAGACCATAAATAGATCCTCTCAAATTCGTAACTTTTGTTCCATTAAATCGACTCCATCTAACGTTCCGTGATCCCATATATGATCTTATCTTGACAGTTATATATATATATATATATATATATATATATATATATATATATATATAGTACCTATAGTTACACCACCAACTTAATTTTGTCAAATGCAATCTCACGTACCATGTCTTATTCCTATAGTGAACAGATGTCGAGATATTTGCAAAGAAAATAAATATTGTCTTTATAAAACTATCAAGAACACTTGAAAATAATCGTATCCAAGGTTATTCATAAACAATAGGTACATGTTTTAATTTCGTTGTGCATGTCAATTTATTTCTGACGTCGAATTTCAAAATTTGTCCTTTCCAGAATGGTGAGGTTAACGGAAGGAGAAAAAATTTGAATTCTCTGCTTGATTGGAATTGGGTGAACACGTACAAAAAAACTGCTCAATTATGCAATGAAATTCATCCTGATCGTCCTCAATATGTTTATTTTGACAGAAACAAAGGCCGCCTTCCTTGATATGGTCTTAATTGTTGATACGTTCAATTGTAAATTCTCGAGATCTGTTGACTTTAGATAGGACATCGTACTGAGATATACTTAAATTCAAAGCAGACCCAGAAAATGAAATAAAAACAGGTGTTTCCGTTTGAGAAAATCAATATGGTCGTAACTTATTTTGGGCCACCTTATACACAATACCACTAAAAACCGATTCAAAGATAAATCGACCTGTCAGCGTTTCTACAAAACTAGACCCTTTAAATTTAAATTAATTTAGACATAACTTGGAATTCACTGTATGTATCAAAATTATTATTAATTTTATAATATACATAAGTTTCTCAGGTATTTAACACGGCCTGTACTTTGAGAGTAGCAACACTGCGCTATCGAAGTACAAGTCCCAATTGATGTAAATTTTGTCCTTATGTATGTAGAACTGATGTAAATTTTAAATTTTATGAGACAACAATCAAATTACTGATATTAATGGAATGTGAGCCTACAATATCACAAGGATTCACACATGCCAAAGCAACTGGACTAATATTAAATTATTATAAGTTAATTAAAACCTAAAATAATTCACTGTATATGTATATACATACATACATATATATTGGGATGGTTAAATTGAATGAGATTTAAAATGGCGACTTATACATTTGTGGGGTTTAAATCAAATTATATTATATTTAGTTTGGGATAATTTTAAATTTTATTTGGTTGATAATATGATTGAAGTAATTATTTTAATTTTTATTATTGTGCACCGGACTAGCTCAGATCTCAAATGGGGATAGAGTTCAGAATTTAGTTTGAAGTTAAATTTGAATCTGGAAATGTTATGAAATACCCTTTATATAATTATATTGAAAGTATAAAAATAATTCTGAATGTAATTTGCTATCAACGCATGCGTTGTAATGAACTTAAGTGAAATTAAAAACTGTCAAAGATGTCAAATAAATAATTTAGAAAATTAATGTTTATATCCAAAATGAAAATTTAGAAAAAGAAAATAAATTAATACCTTTACAGGTGTTTACACAAGTAAATATTTAAAATTCTTAACCAAAAACATATATGTAACAAATATAAATTGCAGGAAATTTTATCAATGAATGTTCACAATACGTAGGGTTATTAAAATTTGTGACTCACATATACTGTCCTCACCGTAGATTGATGTCTTCGGATAACTCCAACTGGATGCAGGCAATGTCCACTCGATTACAGTTGTTACCATCACCCAATACTGCTAACTCGATTCTCGGTTGTCGAAGACACCAACTTCCAAACTTAAAGATGTTTTCTCCAAAATCGGCAAACTCCAACCACTTATTTTATTTCGGTAACTTTTTATTTAAATAATTTTAAAGCTTAATGAGTGATACCGTTTTAAAAATATGTTTAAATATCCAAAATTTTGTTGATAACACTTTTATTTTTAGCTACCGATTAAAATTTGTTTAAAAGAAATTGTCCGAAGAAATAAAACAACTAACCAAATAAAAGTGGGTTTTAATTTGGTATAAACGGAATTAATTTAAGTTGGATAACACAAAGCAAATCTTTACAAAATCGTGACACAAATTAACCGAACAAAATTTCAATGTCTTGATTGACGTATAACCATTCCAAAAATATTCTACGTCTTTCTGGATCACCTGGTTCGAAGTCCTTGGCAAATTCTAAATTTATATGGATGTACTTTCTCCTTCTTTAGAACATAATGAGTTGTGTAATGGGCTATGCCATTGTCTTCAATTTTCCTAGTAGAAATCTGGATTTTCCGTTACAGCTAATAAAACAGTATTGGCTTTTTCTTCACTGCAAGGTTTTTTCGAGATTTACAGGTTTTTGAACGCACCATATTCTTTTAAATTAACTGCAAATGTGCGAAAAGTTCTTTTGTGAGGTTGACGCCTTTCTGGATATTTGTTTAAATACATTAAATACATTACTTCAGAACAATTACGTTGACACAAAATGTAACACGTCAGTATATCGAATTTTTCATTATTTGAAAAATGTACTCCTACCATATTGTTTTTAGGTAAACACAAAATGTAATTAACTCCAAGACCACCAAACAAACGTAATACGGACAACAATCAATTATGACAGGTAGGTAAACAAAATGCAAAGCCAACTTATTTTTATCAAATGCATCAGTACGACAGAAGATGTATTTTAACTGTTTAATTAATATTTTCACTAAATACATACTTGTGAATTATTTTATTTGCAACAGCATTAGAAAATGAAAACATTATTTTATAATAATTTTACAGTTTTCTAATGTTTCTAATATAGTTTTAACTGTACGTTTTCGATGTTTTATATTGAATATGAATTTTCTCATCCGAAACGTATCAAAAATATAAAGTGTGATATATCGTTGAATTCAGAATCAAGAGAGAATTTAAATATGGCAAAAATAATTTTTTCGTGTATTTAAAAAATAAAGTTGATGATGGTTGCTAAAAACGAAACGTTGTATCAAAATTGAATAACAGCATTAAGTAGAGCTAGAAAAGTGTAATGAAAATGTCTCTTCTTTTCTTGATAGTTCTTCAAATAAGGTCAGAAAAAATAAAACGAAAATCAGAAAATTCAATTTTGTTCAAATATCTCAAAAACTAAAGAGATATTCGAGTTCTACAAAGACCTAAATACATCCTCTCAAATTCGTAACTTTTGTTCCATTAAATCGACCTTCCATCTCTTACCGTTTCCGAGATCCCATAGTGGGCATCCTTATCTTGGACACGGTATATATATATATATATATATATATATATATATATATATATATATATAGGTACCTATAGTTACAACCACCAACTTAATTTTGTCAAATGCAATCTCACGTACCATGTTTTATTCCTATAGTGAACAGATCTCGAGATATTTGCAAAGAAAAATAAATATTGTCCTTATAAAACTATCAAGAACACTTGAAAAATAATCGTATCCAAGGTTATTCATAAACAATAGGTACATGTTTTAATTTCGTTGTGCATGTCAATTTATTTCTGACGTCGAATTTCAAATTTGTCCTTTCCAGAATGGTGAGGTTAACGGAAGGAGAAAAAATTTGAATTCTCTGCTTGATTGGAATTGGGTGAACACGTACAAAGAAACTGCTCAATTATGCAATGAAATTCATCCTGATCGTCCTCCAATATGTTTATTTTGACAGAAAACAAAGGCCGCCTTCCTTGATATGGTCTTAATTGTTGATACGTTCAATTGTAAATTCCTCGAGATCTGTTGACTTTAGGGATAGGACATCGTACATGAGATATACTTAGAATTCAAAGCAGACCCAGAAAATGAAATAAAAAACAGGTGTTTCCGTTTGAGAAAATCAAGTAGGTGGTCGTAACTTATTTTTGGGCCACCTTATATACACAACTTTACCACTAAAAAAACCGCATTCAAAGATAGAAATCGACCTGTCGGAGCGTTTCTACAAAAACTAGACCCTTTAAATTTAAATTAATTTAGACATAACTTCTGGAATTCACTGTATATATACAGGGTGTCCAGTTTAAGATGAAATGCATGGGGATATTGGAAACCATTAGAGATACGAAGATGGTTAAATGGAGAAAAAGTTGCGTCATTATATGCCCAAGAAGTAACCATTGTTACATGTCATAACTGAAAATATGCGTTTTTTAAAAATCGCTATATCTTGTTTCTTGCAAGAGATACATCCACGATTTTTGCAGGATGGGGTAACAGGTAGCGAGGATTTCAAAATGATTTGAAAAAATCTAGGCCTACTAGATTTTGAGATAATGCACGCAACTTTCGATTTTCTTATGGACGCCATATTGGATTTTTGCATTTTGAATTCTTCATAAAAATGCTTTTCAACCATATATCATATGTTTATAATCTGCCAATGAGAAAGTGTCAAATTACACAATTAAATTTATATCAAAGCAACCTTGACATATTATGTATTTTAATTAAATGAAAATTAATCTACAAATTAAACTAACTATTGAGAACAATATTATTGATTATTAACATAAATCATAATAATAAAAGTGACAAAAACAACAAAAATAAAATTTAATATTATACTGAATTTTACTATTAATTAATCAAATGCTCGAATAAACCTTCATTCTCGCAACAATCATGCATCGAGTTAGCACTGCATCACAAGAGTTTTATCATCTCGCATTTTTTGTGTATTTAAAAACGAATTTATTCAAATTATAACAATGAACAATTACTGATGCAGTTATGAATGTTAATAAAATTACGAGATGATAAGGAACTCTTGTGATGCAGTGCTAACTCGATGCAGATGGTGTTTGCAGGAGAATGAAGGTTTATTCGAGCATTTGATTAATTAATAGTAAAATTCAGTATAATATTAAATTTTATTTTTGTATTTTGTCACTTTTATTATTATGATTTATGTTAATAATCAATAATATGTTCTCAATAGTTAGTTTAATTTGTAGATTAATTTTCATTTAATTAAAATACATAATATGTCAAGGTTGCTGATATAAATTTAATGTGTTGACACTTTCTCATTGGCAGATTATAAACATATGATATATGGTTGAAAAGCATTTTATTATGAAGAATTCAAAAATGAAAATATAATGTACATTATCTCAAAATCTAGTAGGCCTAGATTTTTTCAAAATCATTTTGAAATCCTCGCTACCTGTTACCCCATCCTGCAAAAATCGTGGATGTATCTCTTGCAAGAAACAAGATATAGCGATTTTAGAAAACGCATATTTTCAGTTATCACCCTGTGTCTAGTAAATGGAAGGATTTTTGACATGTAACCATGGTTACTTCTTGGGCATATAATGACGCAACTTTTCTCCATTTAACCATCTTCGTATCTCTAACGGTTTCCAATATCCCCATGCATTTCGTCTTAAACTGGACACCTGTATATATATATATATATATATATATATATATATATATATATATATATATATATATATATATACATGCAAAAATCAATAATCGTTATAGGTAATCACAAATAACGCTGTACAGCAATGTTTAATGTCACATTGAAAATAAAGGCTAAGTTCAATTTTAAATGTAGGTATAACCCAACTTATGACTAATTGTCAAATATTAACAATATTTATAGGTAAGCAAAACTACGTGCAACTATTTACATTGATGTCTCATGTCCCTAATAACAGATAAAACGAACTGCAATCCAAGCATACACGTATGAATTGACAGCAAATAACTTGATAAACGTGGATTCTCCTACCTCTTCGTACGGCTTACTAGGTTAGTATAAATAAAAAAAGAAGATCTAAAACCCTTAGGTGACAGTTTCACAATTTTAGTCGCTACTGGGACCCGAACAGTAACAACACTCAAGTAACGGAGTGTAGGGGATTGAGCAATTACAGCCGTTCTTAAATGAAAGGTCCTAAGATATACAGGTCTTCGAATTGTACGAACGATGGGTACCCAAACTAATGTTACTCCAATTACCATTGCGTTATACAAAATTACCCAAACTAATGCTAAAATGACGGTGTATGGTGAGGGTGAAGGGTGAATAGTGAAGCTATGATAAGAGAAGTTATTAGTTTAGGTTACTTTTTCAAAAGATAAAGCAATATAATTGATTTTAAATTGCCACAAATCAAGAAAAGAAAATGCCTACCCAGATGTTATGGTTTCGAGAATATCATCTCAAAATGCCCTTGAAATGCTTATAATCCCAGTAACGGAAGAACGCTATACAAAAAATTACATTTAAACTTAATCGCAATGCAAACAGCTGTAAATCCCTTAAACAATGGATTAATAAATAATTAATTAGGAACCACTCTAAAGCCTTTAGCAACATTTTTTTTTAACTCTAACACTAAATCATAAAATGGCGGGCGGTGCAGGCTGCTATAACGATGGTGTCTGTAATAGATGCAAGAAAACGAATCGCATAAATGTTGTTAAGTGTATTAAATGTACCATTAGCTACCGTAATTGTTGCGCGAAACCGTACAGTGGTGATAGGTTCTTAGATAACAACAACAACGTGTTCACATGCTGCAAAACTGTAAATACTGAACCAAGTGAACTTGCTGAAAGTTTAACCAGTGAAACTTTTAAAGAAAATTGACACGCTTTAAACACAAAAGATAGGTGAAACAAAAAAACCTGATATTAAACAATTGGTGAAATCTAAAGCGGATATAATAATATTAAAAAATGTGAAGACAGAAACGGCGTTTCAAAATGTGACGCTATATCAGTTTACCAAAGCAAGTGCCAAGCGCTCAACTACGATATCAAGACCATTCTAGGTCGGTTGACTTCAAGGTAATAACAAATACCAATAGTACACAAAATTGAATTGTAAAGAATAAGGATAATGTGAAAAATTGGCCTGAGACCTGAACTACTGTAACGAAGAGTGGAACTCAAGAAATAACAGCAAAGAAGAAAGAAATTTTAGGCAGTGATAAAAAATCAAGCGGTATTAAGTTTGCCCCCAAGAAAAGACATATTTTTTTCAAGATTGGGCCCCGCCACTAACAGTGATGTTCTTGTTCATCACCTTAAAGAAAATTTTCCAAAAGTTATATGTGAAGAAACACCATCGAAGTACAGAAGCCTATAAGTTGTTTAATTAGTTTATTAATCGAAAAGAATCATGGATCCCAAGATATACCCGTAGGGTGCGCACTTCGCCCGTTTTTTTTCGTAATACTTATGGACCAAGAAAATAAATCAGCACAACTATTCGATTACTACAAAACTATTGCGAAGAATGCTTCATCGGGTGATCTGCGTGTTATCCTAAATTATAATATACTCTGTGACATAAAAAATGCAACACCAAGGGAGCGTTGGAATTTTGGAACAAACTTGGCAGACATGTTTAACTAGTCAACTGTAGTATAAAAATTTCATACAAAATAATCCAGAAGCCATGGAAAGTTTGGCGTTTTACTTGTTGTAACAATCGAGTGTATTGTTTTGGTATTGTGTTTGGTTGAAATTCTTTTCCTTTGTGTTCTTTGCGTTTTGAGGCTGCGATTATGCATAGTGTGCGCCATTTTGAAAATTATCGACAACTGAGTGAATTCGGCAGAGGTCGCATTATTAGCTTACGTGAAGGTGGTTTTTCAATCAGAGAAATTTTTAATCCTCTTAACCGTAATAAATCCTCTGTAGTAAGATGTTCTTAAGCATGATCTAGAGAAGGTAGAAGAGGAAGTGGACGACCAAGACAGAGAAATGTTGTCTAGGATCGCCATCTCCGATTAACGGCATCAAGAGTACAAGATCAATAGACGATCAATGGTGTGGAAGCGAAGGACGTCCTGTAACCCTTCGTACAGTTTACCTTCGAATTAGAGCTTTTTGACTGCAGTCCTATCGACCACATCTTGTGATGCCGCTGACGGCTCATCATCGACAGCAACGTTTGAAGTGGTGTACCTTGCGACTGGATTGGGACGTGGAATGGTATAGGGTGGTCTTCAGTGACGAATCCCGATTCTGTTTGGGAATGCACGATGTTCGCATGAGGGTCAGACCTAGTCGTGGAGAACGTCGCAATGTGCAGTTTTCTGTTGAGCGGCATGCGCACCACAATGTGGGGGGTTGTGGTATGGGGTGCTATTATTTATGGAAGCAGGTTTCAGTTGGTATTCATCCGAGGAAATATGAATGCCCACCGATATGTTGATGAAGTGGTAGAACACCAATCTTTCCATTCCTCCAGGAGCTGGAGGACTTTCCAACGGGATAATGCCCATCCCACATTTCAAAGCATTCTCTGGGACGCCTCGAAGAGGCTAACGTCAATATAATGCCGTGGCCACCCAGATTTCCCGACCTTTCGCCTATCCAACATATGTGGGACATGATGGGTAGAAGACTCAAGCAATTAGCCAAACCTCTACAGACACTAGAAGCTATTTGGTATGAATTGCAGCGTGCCTGGGATGCAATACCTCAGGAAGAACTCGACTACCTGTTGGAATCTATGCCAATAAGGGTGCGGGAGTATGAAACTAATAGGATGGTCCAACACGTGTCATACGGCGAGGTAAACCTTGGAATTGTTATGGACACGATTTCCCGGCCGCCTAATTCCTCGCAATGGTGATGTTCACTGGCCTGCTAGATCGTGCGATCTAACTCTGCTCGACAAAATTTATTCTACCAACACAACATTGCCGAAGTTATTGGTGAAATTGAACCGCATTTGTGCCAAACGGTTATCGGAAATTTTAGAAAAAGGATGGCAATCTGTAGAAATGGCCGAGGAGGACATTTGGAGAATATTATGTTTGAAACACACCTATATATATTTATATATATATATATATATATATATATATATCTGTGTGTGTGCGTGTGTGCGTGTGCGTGCGTGTGCGTGCGTGTGCGTGGGTGTGCGTGCGTGTGCGTGCGCGTGCGTGCGCGTGCGTGCGTGCGCGTGCGTGCGCGTGCGTGCGCGCGCGTGCGTGCGCGTGCGCGTGCGTGCGTGTGCGTGCGTGCGTGCGCATGCGTGCGCGTGCGTGCGCGTGCGCGTGCGTGCGCCTGCGTGCGCGTGTGTGCTCGTGCGTGCGCGTGCGTGCGCGTGCGTGCGTGAGTGCGTGTGTGCGTGCGTGCGTGCGTGCGTGAGTTCGTACCTGCGTGCGTGCGTGCGTTGTAAAGAACCAGCGTCCTTTACGTATGATTTTTAGCATAAATTACTTTCGGACCATCCTATATCAAAAATTCCAAAAGTTTACGCGATATTGCACAACGTATAATTTATTAATCACCGCTGACGTGTATTTCTAAAAACCCGTAAGTTTTTGCACGTCAGAACGATTACAACCAATCGCGTAACGGCATCCTCGCACCGTAGCCGCCCACAGATGCACCTTTATAAACCCGCGACCCGCGTGAAAATGATGAATTGATGAATCGAAGTAGATTCAAGTCAAGCTGATATCCAGCCGCCACCACCTTACCGTTTGCTTCGTGTAAGCACCGACCTGTTATTCACCGTCGAAGAGTCCATCGCGATCGTGTGATAACGCGCACCACCTCGCACCGGGCAACCTAAAGTTTAATCCTGTACTGCCATTGATAGACACGTAAGTTGTAAAGTTATAAAATCTGACAATTTACAATCAAACACTACAGAACGTAAATAACCCCGGGCTGAGTCTCCAGGAGTTATACCAAGTACACTAACACCTAGAGTGCCACGCAGTAGATCCGACGTCACTCGCAAATACAAAGTACACTAACACCTAGAGTGCCACGCAGGAGATCCCGACGTCACTCGCAAATACTTGAGGGTAAAGGGTTGTTACAGGGCTGTAAAGACCTGCGACCTTTCTCTTTGTCTATCCAGTTAAGACAGGCCGTCGCCTACGTCTTCTGAGTATTACTGAGATCCAGCTCGAAACTCATACATACAGACCAACTCAATAACCATACACGGTGTCTTTAATCGCAGGAGAGTACACCCGAAACCTGTTATATAGATTTGTAGTCAATATAACCATCGCAAACACCTAGTGTGATATCGTTTGTAAATAAATTAGATAGTACGTAAATTATCCAATGTTCACCTTAAACCTATTAAAGCCGTTTTAGAGTAGCTTTAATATCAAGTATTTTGTTCCCTCGATTGATTGTAGATAATTAAACCTAGTATAGAAATACGTAATTAATTCCGTTAAATAAATAATCTAATTGCCTAATCAAACCGGTTATAATTAAAGAAAGACAGTCCCGAGATCTCGCATTTGCATACGCGCATTTCGCGTGTATTATTTCCTGGGAGTACGACATACTCGCTTCAGCGCTCCAGAGTTACTGAAGGATAAGCACGATATTGATTTTCTCAGTCCCCGAAACGATTCGAGTTCATTGCGCTGGCGCCTCCGACCAAAAAAGGTATCGAGACTACCACGGCCGCTTCTGTAAATACAGGACCGTAACATAAATTTTACGTATTAGATAAGGAGTAGATTAAATAATATCTCTGTTCACAGAAGCAACTACGCACACAGTAACTAGCCGCCCACAAGGAGAACGAGAGTGAGGAGCCGCCAATACCAAGACGCCCCAATACATTTTGAGTTGATGTTAATTCAAGTTTTTATTATATTGTTAACTTTATTTAATATACGTTATAAACCGCTTTAAGAGATTTATTTAAGGTGGCAGTGTTAAGCCTATCCAGTACTTAATACGAACAACACCCCGTTTATAAAATAAATTATAAACCCGATTGAGCAAAGCCGAGGCAAAATAAAACCGCGTTGGGTTACCAAACCAGAAGACGCGTAAATAGTAATCATTTAATTAAAAACGTAAATGAGGGGCATTACAGCGTGCGTGCGTGTGTGCGTGCGTGCGTGCGTGCGTGTGTGTGCGTGCGTGTGCGTGTGTGTGCGTGTGTGTGCGTGTGTGTGCGTGTGTGTGCGTGTGTGTGCGTGTGTGTGTGCGTGTGTGCGTGTGTGTGCGCGTGTGTGCGCGTGTGTGCGTGTGTGCGTGTGTGTGCGTGTGTGCGTGTGTGTGCGTGTGTGTGCGTGTGTGTGCGCGTGTGCGCGTGTGCGCGTGTGCGCGTGTGTGCGTGTGTGCGTGTGTGCGTGTGTGCGTGTGTACGTGTGTGCGTGTGTGCGTGTGTGTGTGCGTGTGTGTGCGTGTGTGCGCGTGTGCGTGTGTGCGTGTGTGCGTCTGTGAGTGTGCGCGTGCGTGCGCGTGCGTGCGCGTGCGTGCGTGTGTGCGTGTGTGCGCGTGTGGGTGCGTGTGTGTGCGTGTGTGTGTGCTGTGTGCGTGTGTGCGTGTGCGTGTGTGTCGTGTGTGTGCGTGTGCGTCGTGTGTGTGCGTGGTGTGCGTGTGCTGTGTGTATTGTGCGTCTGTGTGCGTGTGCGCATGTGTGCGTGTGCATGTGTGTGCGTGTGTGTGCGTGTGTGTGCGTGTGTGTGCGTGTGCGTGTGGCGTGTGTGCGCTGTGCGTGCATGTGTGCGTGTGAGTGTGTGCGTGTGTCGTGCGTGCTGTGCGTGTGTGTGCGTGTGTCGTGCGTGGTGCTGTGCGTGTGTGTGCGTGTGTGTGCGTGTGTGTGCGTGTGCTGCGTGCGTGTTGTGCGCGTGCGTGCGCGTGCGTGCGTGTGTGGTGCGTGTGTGTGCGTGTGTGTGCGTGTGTGCGTGTGTGCGTGTGTGCGTGTGTGTGCGTGTGCGCGTGTGCGCGTATGCGCGTGTGCGTGTGCGTGTGCGTGTGTGCGTGTGTGCGTCTGTGTTGCGCGTGTGCGCGTGCGTGCGCGTGCGTGCGTGCGTGCGTGTGTGCGTGTGTGCGTGTGTGCGTGTGTGAGAGTGTGTGCGTGTGTGTGCGTGTGTGCGTGTGTGCGGTGTGCTGCGTGTGTGCGTGTGTGCGTCTGTGGCGTGCGTGCGTGCTGCGTGTGTGCGTGTCGTGTGCGTGTGTGTGCGTATGTGCGTGTGTGTTCGTGTGTGCGTGTGTCGTGTGCGTGTGTGTGTGTGTGTGTGCGTGTGTGCGTGTGTGTGCGTGTGTGCGTCTGTGTGCGTGTGTGCGTGTGCGGTGTGTGCATTGTGGTGTGTGCGTGTGTGTGCGTGTGTGTGCGTGTGTGCGGTGTGCGCGATGTGTGCATGTGTGCGTGTGGCGTGTGTTCGTGTGCGTGTGTGCGTGTGTGCGTGTGTCTGTGCGCGTGCGTGCGTGCGTCGCGTGCGTGCGTGCGCGTGCGTGCGCGTGTGCGTGTGTGTAAAGGTTTAAATTGAATTAAAAAATTGCTGTGTGCTCGTGTGTTGTGTGCTGCGTGTGTGTCGTGTGTGGCGTATGTTGGTTGTCGTGTGTGTTGTTGTGCGTGTGTGTGTGCGTGTGGTTGCTGTGCGTGTGTGTTGTTTGTGCGTTGTGTGCGTTGGCGTGTGTGATTGATTTGTGCATGTGTGTGCGTGTGTGTTTGTGCTGTGCGTTGTGTGTGCGTGTGCGGTGCGTGATGCCGATATGCGTCGTGTGTTGTCGTATTTATTGTTGTTCGATTTGTCGTGTGTGCCGATTCGCCGGGTTATTTTAGTTGCGTGTGTGCGTTGTGCAGGGGCGTAGGCGTATGCATTACGTGGAGTCGTGTGCGTGCGTGTGTGCGTGTGCGTGTGTCGTTCCTTGTGCGTGCGTGTGTCGTGTGTCGTATGCCCGGTGTGCGGTGGCAGTGTGCGTGTGTGCGTGGTGCGTGTGTTGTGCGTGTGGTGTGTGCGTGTGCGTGTTGTCGCTGTGGGCGTTTTCCAATTAAAATAAATTGATGCTAATTCAACCACACCCCTTTTATAAAAATATATATAAAAAAAGGTTTAAATATTTAATTTATTTAATTTTTAATATTTTTTTTTATAAATTAAGAAACTACAAAAATAAAATTGTAAATTAAAAATTTTTTAAATAAAATAATTTTTAAACTTTTTCTATGAAATTAAAACATTAAGATATTTTCAAACAATTTAAATAATTATAATTTTATTGAATCTTTTTAAATTGGTTAAAAAAATTACGAAACATTAATAATTTATTTGTTGTTGTATCTAATTTTTATAAAAATGTTTAAATAAAATTTCAAAAATTCAAAGAAAAACTTTAATTTCAGGCCCGGTTAAAATTTTAAAAAAACCAAAAATTCAAAATTTTTTTTTTCGTTTTCTCCAACAACGAAATTACAAAAACACCACCATTAAAAATAAGGGCAAAAATTTTAAAAGGGAAAAAAAAAACCAAATCAAACCCCAACCACAAAAGGAAAGCAAAAGCAAGAAAGGCATTAAGAAAATAAAAAAACCAAAACAATAACCAGAAACGACCAAAATTACGGATAAGGCACAGACACAGATCAACATAAAAAAAGCCAACCGCCCAAAATATATAGACAGAAAATTTCCAATATAAAAACACCCCTTTATAAAAAACACAAAGAATTTTTAAAAAATTTTCAAAATTTCCACATAAAATCATTAAATACAAAAATTAACAAACCAAAAACTTTCCAAAAAACGGAAAAAAAACGCAAATTAATACCAAATTAACAGTAATAAGCGCGAAATATTTCAAAAAAACGCAAAACAAATAAAAAAAACAAACACAAATTTTTCGCGCGACGAACGCACCAACGAGCACCATTCACGCACGAACGCGCCACGCAAACCAAACCACCCACCACACACAAACAACAGCGCAAACCCGCACACCACCACCGAACGCGACAAACCCCAAACGCGCCCGCGCATTCACCCGCCGCAACCGAAACCACGCGCCCAAACGGTACACGCCAAAAAACGGACCAACGCGCCACACAAACCCACACGTAAACCGCGCCACAGCCCCAAGCGCAACAACACAAACACCGCGCACAAACCCCACAAACCACACACACACACACAACACAACAACACACAACACACACACACACACAACACACGCACACGAACACGAAACAAAACGCACAGCACAAATCACCCCGCACACGCGCACAAACACGCACCTCCACAAAAACCACAAACACAAAAACAAAACACACACACAAAAACAACCACGCACGAAAAGGGCCATCGCGACAATTCAACGCGCACACACGCCACCCACAGCCACAAACGAGCGCGAGCCACCCGACCAACACAAGGCACACCGCGCACAAACGCGAACAAACCCACCGCCAAATTACACACAAAAACGCACCCGGCATTCAGTCGCACACGGGCACGCCGCCTCACGCGAAGCCGCGCAAACGACCCACCCACACACGAAAAATGCCACAGCGCACACAAAAAGCGCACACATAAACCAACCCCAGCGCAACACAAACAGGGACACAACGCAAAACCCACACACAAACCAAACCCCCCCCCCCCCCCCCCCCCCCCCCCCCCCCCCCCCCCCCCCCCCCCCCCCCCCCCCCCCCCCCCCCCCCCCCCCCCCCCCCCCCCCCCCCCCCCCCCCCCCCCCCCCCCCCCCCCCCCCCCCCCCCCCCCCCCCCCCCCCCCCCCCCCCCCCCCCCCCCCCCCCCCCCCCCCCCCCGGGGGGGGGGGGGGGGGGGGGGGGGGGGGGGGGGGGGGGGGGGGGGGGGGGGGGGGGGGGGGGGGGGGGGGGGGGGGGGGGGGGGGGGGGGGGGGGGGGGGGGGGGGGGGGTTTTTTTTGCCCTTTCCCTTTTTTTTTTGTCGGGCCCTTTTTTTTTAAAATTTGGGTTTTCTTTCCCTTCCTTTCGTTTTTTTTTGGGTTTTTTTTTTTTTCTTTTTGTGTGGTTTTTGTTTTTGTCCGGGTAATTGGTTTCTTTTCCGTTGTTGTTTTTTTTTTTTTCCCAAATTTTGTTTTCCGGGGCCTTTTGTTTATTTTTTTCTTGCCTTTTCTTTTTGTTCTTTTTTTTTTTGTTTTTTTTTTTCGTTCTTTTTCCTTTTTTTTTTTTGTGGTTTATTTGCAAAAACCCCTTTTTTTTTCCCTTTTTCCCCCCCCCCCCCCCCCCCCAAAAAAAAAAAAACCCCCCCCCCCCCCCCCCCCCCCCCCCCCCCCCCCCCCCTTCCCTTTTTTTTTTTTTTTTTTTTCCCTTTTTTCCCCCCCCCCCCCCCCCCCCCCCCCCCCCCCCCCCCCCCCCCCCCCCCCCCCCCCCCCCCCCCCCCCCCCCCCCCCCCCCCCCCCCCCCCCCCCCCCCCCCCCCCCCCCCCCCCCCCCCCAAAACCCCCCCCCCCCCCCCCCCCCCCCCCCCAAAACAAACCCCCCCAAACCCCCAAAAAACCCCAAACAACCAACAAAAAAAAAAACACAAACCCCCACAAAAAAAAAACCAAAAAAAACCCAAAAAAAACAAAAAAAAAACCCAAAAAAAAAAAACCAAAACCCAAAAACCAAAAAACCCCCAAACCCCCCAAAAACCAACCCCCAACACCAAAAAACCAACCCCAAAAAACCAAACAACAACCCAAAAAAAAACCCAAAACCCAAAAACACCCAAACAAAAAAAAAAAACAAAACCCCAACAAAAAAAACCCAAAAAAAAAACCAAAAAACCCCCCCAAACAAACCCAAAACACAACCCCAAAAAAACACCAAACCAAAAACCAAAAAACACACAAACCCAAAACCAAAAAACCCAAAAAACCCCAATAAAACCAAAACAAATTTAAAACACAAAACCCAAAACAAACCCACAAAACCACCAAATCCCCCAGCAAAATAATACAACAACCCAAAAAGGAAACAAAAGGAAAATTCAAAGGAACAGGAAATAACCTGAACGGCCGACCTACAATTCCCGAAACCCGGAACACTCAACACTAAACCCTATCGACACCCCAAAAAATGGCCCCAAACACTAACACCCAAAAGCGCAAAAAGACCCACCACAACCAAAAAACCCCAAAAACCCAACAAAAACCCAAACCAAACCCAACCCCAACCCCAAAAAACCCAAAAAAACCCAACGAAAACAAACAAACACGTCACACACACACACAACACACACAACACACCCACACCACCACACCACACACACACACACACACCACACACCCCACACCACACAACCACACCCACACACACCACACCCAACACCCACAACCCACACCCCACACCACACACCACACACACACACACCACACACACACACACACACAACACACACACGCACGAAACATCACACACACACACACACACACACACACAACACCACACACGCAGACATCACACACACGTACACACGACACACACTACACGAACAAGCACATACACAATCGCACACGCACACACACACATGCGGCATACGCGCACACACCGAACACACGCGTAATCACAATATACACATGCAACACACACAAAACACACACACACACACACAGCACACACGCACGCACGACTACAACACCGCACACACGACACACACGCACACACGCACACACGCACACAGTCACACACACGACACACGACACGCACACCGCACGAAGCGCACACACGCACGCACACTAACACGCACATACCGACACACGCACACACACGCAACAGCGTACATGCCCACACACTACACAACGCAACAGTGCACACACGCGACACACACACACGCACACACGACACACCACAATCGTACACAGCACTAGCACACACCGCACACACCGCGCACACAGTGCAAACGCACACACACGCACGCACCACACGCACACACACACACGCACAACGCACACACGCTACATGCCCTACGCACCGACACGCACACGCACAACACACCACACGCACACACACACGAACACACACACACACACACGCACAAACTGACACACTACACAACACAAACACACGACACCACACACACACGACACACACCACACACGCACAACCACACATACACGCCACGCACACGCACACACAAACAACACACCACGCACAGACACAACACACACCACACACACCACACACACCACACACACACACAAACACACACACTCACACGACACCACACTACACATCACCGGACACACGACACACACACACACACACACACACACACACAACACACACACACACACAAACAGACAAACGCACGCAAGAGCACGAACGCACGCGCACACGCTCGCACACACGCGCACACACGCGCACACATGCGAACACACGTGCACACGCGCACGCACGCGTACACATTCACGCGGACACACGAGCCCACACTCGCACACACACGTACACACGCACTCGGATACACGAGCACACGCGCACATAGGCGCAAACATGCGCACACAGGCGCACACACGTGCACACACGCGCGAACAAGCGCACACACGCGCACGCACGCGCACACACGCGTACACGCATACGCGTACACACGGGTCCACACGCACACACACACGTACACACGCACACGCGCATACAGGCGCACACACGCGCACGTACGAGTACGCGCACGCACGCGCAACCACGCGCACTCACGCGAACAAAGGTGCACTCACGCACACGCACACACGCGAACACGCGCACACACCGCACACACGCACAGCACACAGCACACACGCCACACGCGCACGCACAAACACACGCACACGCACACACACACGACACACACACAACACAAAACACACACACAACACACAACACAACACAAACACACACAAACACAAACACACACACACACACACACACACACACTCACGCCCACACACGCGCACACACGCGCACAAGCGGTCACACGCGTGCATACGCACACACGCATAGACGCACACACGCACTCATGCACACACGGACACATCGACACATCGACACACCGACATACGCACTCGCGCACTGGCGTACACACGCACGCACGCACATACGCACACACGCACACACTCATGCAAGCACACACGCACGCACACACACACACACACACACACACACACACACACATACACACACAAACGCACACACCCACACACGTACACAAGGACACACGTACACACGCACACGCACACGCTCGGTGAATTATTCATAGTCGAAAGCGTCATCATAAACTGTATTCAACAGTGTTTGCGGTTTGAAAAAATATTCATGGGTTCTTGGTTTATACGTTAAAATATGTATTTACCAGCTCTTGTCATATTACAATGGATTCCGTTTAAAAACAAATGACTTTATTGACCGAAACGTCGATGAGAATAAGTTCTAACATGAATGACAGTAAAAGCTGTTTAATAAATGTAAAACAAAGTGTAAATAATTGCATCCTTAGCTCTAAACATATCAAGAATATTAAACATACAAGGTGTGCCGCGTATGCGATTAGATTTTATACAATTTTTTGCCGGCATTGTAGTTTTATCTAAATAATTTTTGCAAATTATTAATGTTTTCCCCGAAGCATTAAAATAAGACAAAATTATATTTTTAGATAAGATATCATTTAATATAAATAATTATAAGGACAATTTATTACTAATACAATTTATTATAAATTACTTACACATGTTGAATCAAACCACCATTCTCGTTTAAACAAAGTTGAAAACGTTTCATCGTCGATCTATTCGTGGCATTTCTAAGCACATGTGGAGTGAGCGTCCTGCATGATACTTCAATCGTTTCAGTTAGTTCCTCTAAATTTTGTGGCATTGGAGGCTTATCGTATATGAGGTATTTCAAATAACCCCACAGAAAGTTATCTTACACGGTTAAGCCTGGTGACCGCGGTGGCCAACGTATGGGTCCGTGGGTCCCAATCCATGTCTCAAGTCGTACATTCAAGTAACGTGACACAGCATTGGCTGTATGGCCTGGTGCACCATCGTGTTGAAAAATTACATTGTGTCGAGCATTGATGGGAAGAGCGTCATTTAGGAACTCTTCGAATACTTTATTTTAAAACTCTAGGTAGTGTCTCTGGTCTAGGTTGTATTCATAATAGAATGGTCCTAGTTATCTGCTGACAATTACACCACACCATACGTTGATTGAAAAACGTCGCTTGTTATCTCCAGGACGTTTGAGATGTGGATTTTCATCGGCCCAGTAATATAGATTGTGGTAATTGGTTATGCCATCTTGATCAAATTTTGACTCATCTGCCCAACATATTTTTCCCAAAACGTAGGGATCCTTTTCAGTTAAGTTTATTGTTCTTTGACAAAAATTGAGTGTTCTTTCAGTATCTCCCTCGTGAAAACAATGTACTTTTCTATATGAATATAGATGGATCTTCTTACCTTTAAGAATTCTTTGAATGGAAGAGTAGGATATGGGAACGTTTTCCTTGATTTTTTGACTGGAGGTATTTGGATTGGCGGCTACCGAAGCTAATGTAACGATAGTATTCACCTCATTTATAGTTCTTTTGTGGATTTTTGTTTTTTGTTTGTTGACGCAAATTAGTCTCCATACGCATAAATTTTTTTCTTGACGGGTGTATTCGATCAGGAAATCTTAGAGCCTTCGCAGCAGAATTTTTCTCACTCTGAATATAAATTTCAAACATCATTCTTCTCATTATTAGGTACTATAAACTACCATTTTTCTTGCTGTAACCTTACATGTACTTAACAAGCAACAATTATTAGTTTGACAATACTAAAGTGACAAGTAAATTGTTCTGCAGATTTAATCTATCAGGTCTATGGCTCGTTAAGTCATTTTCATATTGCACTAACTAAGAGTAGGATTATGCACCTAACATCTTTTTTTATTCTTATAAAATAAACTGAATAGATTATCTGTTAATCTGTATAAACAAAATTTTTTATTTTGTTGTCGCACCATTCAATTCAATATTTTTTAAACAATAATCTCCAAAATTAGAAAAAAAAAACCAACAAAACGCACATGGCGTAACATTTACCTTAGATTAACACACATTTTAAGGTATAAAACAAGAACCCGTGAATATTTTTTCAAACTGTTAACGGTAATGAATAGAGTTTACAAAGACGCTTTCAACGATGAATAATTTAGTATGTGTTGGTACTTGAAAAAATTGAGTTAATTTAGTTTAATTTATTAAAAAATCAACTGTTTTCTCTTTGTGCTTCGATATTTTGCATAAGAACAAATATCTAGTAAAAATTGAAAACTATAGGATAGGATTTTTTTAAGCTAGAGGATTTAATTATACCAAAAAGCTTGCTTTTTTTTAATTTATCTTATAACCCTTGAACAACTGCAAATTTTTTCATCGAACTCGCGGCATTTAATACGAATTTTAAAGACGATATATTACTCAATATTGTACAATAGTAAAAAAACTGGCCAAAACTTTGAAGTGCCCCTGTACTCAAAGTTTTAGTTTAATAGTTTTGCTAAAATATTAAATCTCAATAAAAAATCCTGCTAAAGCCAACGCTCTTTACCGCACCTCGCTATCATTAACAGATCTCGAGAAAACTAGGGGTGTTCACGTTTTCTGAATGACTTTGTATATACAGAGTGGACCAAAAGTCTGGAAACGCCCAATTATCTCGTAAATTGCTAGACTTGTACAAAATTTGGGATAAGCCTACTTTGGGATACGTAGATTCCAGATTTTGGAATATATGATATATATATATATATATATATATATATATATATATATATATATGTGTGTGTGTGTGTGTATACTAAGAAAAATTTATCTTTGGACAACATAACCTCAATTTCGAATTTTTTTACAAATTTTTTTTTTGCACATTATAGAGTAACATAAACCATTTAAGATACCTCAATCAAATTTTGTTTACCTTCTCCCCTTTTCGTACAATACGGCAAAGTCGTCACCCGTCCTGTTTGCTACATGTTACACAAATAGTTTAAGGAACATTTTAACAAGAAGTTAATTAGGTTTCACGAGACGTTAACTTTCATGAAGTCTTTAAAATGACCATAAACGTTAAACTATACAAGAGTATGCGTCTTCATCTAAAGGATAGATAAAAAGTTGTTTTTATCAAATCAAAGTTCAAGACTACATATGTTACAAATAAAACTAATTATTTTAGCGCCAATTTTTGCGAAGAACGTAATCGCCGTGATATTTACTTTAACTTAAAACTTGCAATTTTTAATTACATTATAAATGAAATGCTCTATTGAGTATACCATGTTTGTGTCATATCGTTTTCTGATAAGGGTAAATTAGCTGTATTAATTTGTTAAAATATCTATACGAGAATCTTGATAGAGTTATGAACGGTTGCTTCCATTGTTATATCGAATATTGCTCAAACATGCTACATCGCTGTAATTAATCTATTTTTTTTGTAACTAATTTATGTTCGATAATTTTCAGAAGTGCGTGAAATTAAAAATTTGTTCAATAAATTTCCCTGTACTCCATGTAAAAATGTGGTGTCAATACATTTGCGCATTATTTAAATTTTAATTTCTAATCACGTTCATGATTTCAACATTATTATGTAATAATAGAAAAATTCAGAAAAAGGTAACTTTTATCTGTTCACCCAAACATATGATATTTATTTGTTACGGGCAAAATACTCACTATCCCGTAAAGGTGAAGTGCAAGCAACCGACATAGCTGAGTGTTATGGATGGGGTTCTCACTTACCACACCTAAAGGCTGCTACGCGACACAACTCAATAACGTCAAAATCAGGAAAGTACGTCACAAAGGCGCGACCTGCTGCTAAATTTATAGCTGGAAAACGTCATGAACTAGATCTTAAAATAATAACCTAACAGCATAATGCTCTCTCAAAACAAAACAGTCACCTCTATCAAAAATTCTACTCCAAAAATATCTACACAAAGTTTACCTAAACTTCTATAAAATCTAAAGCTTCATGCAAAATCCGCCAAATTGCGATAATAAAGCTTGAAACTCATTATACATTTCCATAAACCTCAAAGTAAAATTATTGTCTGAAATAACCAAAATAACTGCTCAATACGGTAATTAATTCTTCAATTCAAAATGAATATGTCACAATAAAATAAACAACCGCAATTCAACCTTTATAACGGTACTATAATTAAATATACGTTAAAATAGGGGTCGTAATCTCGAAATGTTTACTTACCTTTATCGCAGATCCAGGTAAAGCAACAACTGATCAGATGATTTCTATAAAGTTTCCAAAATCTCGGCACGTTCTCACAATAAAATAACGGGTAGACAATCAGATGTTCGGTTAACGAATCTTTTGCTCTATATATTTACACGGCGTTATACCCTAATGAAACTTTCTGCCTAAAATTTATCTTCAAATGGTTACATTAAAAACGTGCTAATCTTTAGTTAAAATTATATACAATACAAAATAAACGATAAATGGACGTTGTTGCTGTAAAGTTGTTTAACTCAAAATTTTTCTAATATAAGTGAACAACTGAAATCTTGAATGTAAACCAAAAATATCTAATCAACTAAATTTTAATTTAGGTCGGTAGTATCGCAGTCACAAAGGACGAAGTTACAATATATAATAGGACATTAATAATGGTCGTATATTATGACAATAACATAATATGCATAAACAATACAGATGTTAAAAAACATTAATTGGCGTTTTTAGGTTTAAACGCATGAATCCGTAGTAATATTTTAATGTTGATGTTGTTGAAAAGGGTTTGGAACGAGCCTTCAAATGAGGTATCACTTGATATATGATCACATTTAAAATTCTTCTACAAAATGGCGGCGGTCCGTTATTTTTAATAACTACGTCACTGAATACCATCAAAAACATTGTATATGTGCCTTAATTCGGCTTCACAAAGTTTCATTAATTTCAGTTTTATGGTTCAAATAATAGGTTGGGGGAAGGGGGGACTTTAGACGGGCACGGTATATCGTTTACTATTACTTTCTTAGTGTAAATTGGCTAATGCTATCTTCTTCAACAAAAAGATTTATTACGTAGCGATCCGCAACTAGCTAGTGTCGACGGCAATAACATTATTTACATTCGCAATTTTGCATGATTTATCAGCATTCGTAATAACTTCATTTGATAATAACGATGGCTTTACCCAAAGTGAGGAGGAATTAGCATCATTCCTCACTCATACCGATCTTGACGAAAATCAACAGTTAGTGTTATTACTTGAACAAAACCACCTGTATTCGTAATAATTTCAGTTGATACCAACGATGGCTTCACCACAACTGAAGAATTACCCGCATTCCTCACTACTACCGATCTTGACGATAACGACAAATTAACATTATTACTTGAACAAAATCGTACCAATCAAAGAACTCTAGTTTTAGCTAATAGTTTTTTGTTATAGGCCTCCCATGATTTTATTTATATGCCCAAATATTTTAGTCTTTTCCTACGATGCAAACCAATTTACTGTTACTGCGTTGGACCAAAACAGTAAGGCAAACGAAATTATTGACCATTCAGATCAGGGCGAACAAAATTAGGTTTTGGAAAGTTTAGCAGACGTCTGGCTTGATAATGCAATAATTGACGATCCAGTTGATCCGGATTATACTGAGAATTCATAAACTCTAATAACAAAAACCGAAAAACGTTCGACTAAAACGGAAGGAAGAGATAAAATTAAGTGCCTTCGTGTAGTTGGGAAATAATATGCAAGAAAAGATATAATCACAAATTAAATTTGAAAATGTCCACAGAGGTTTATATGTGCTGCTATCAATACATAATATAAGCAGGAAATACGTAAGAAGTTTTGGAGAAGTCGAAGTTGGGAGGAGAAAAGTCTTTGTTACTAACCACGTAACCGTCCCTTCAGTTAAAAGACGAGGAAGTGTTGTGAAATCGACTGCTCAAAGAAAGAAAAAGACTAGACACGATTATTATTTAAAGGACCTGGCCGACTGGTTAATTTATGTCGCATGAAGCCGACAGATTGAAAGCAACAAACTGCCCGCAATTGGCCATGTTTCGGTCACCCAGCTTCGTAAATTAGGAACCCAGTAAGTAATAGTGAGTATTACATTTCACGGTAAAACGTAATAAACCGTTTTCCTACCCGTTCAGTTATCGTGAGATATCCAGAGGATAGCAACATCCTGATTTAGCATCTTTGTTAAATGCAGTCAGCCTGCATACTTAGCAGCGTGGAATGCAGAAAGGATCCGAAAATTTAAATGTCTTAAATGTCTCGCGATAGATTTATGCAATTACTTTCAATGATGCGTTTTGATGATCTGACTTCTGGAATATAGCGTAGACAAGATGACAAACCTCGCAACATTTTTGAGTTATTCAGCGTTCATTGCAGGGAAAATTATAATCCAGGACTTTCCTTAACAGTTGACGAGCAACTGGTAGCGTTTAGAGTCACATGACCTTTCAGAGTTCGTATGAAGTCAAAGCCTGCTAAGTATGGCACCAAGATGTTACTTCTACTTATGCTAAAGATCTACAGGTATACTTAGGCAAAGAAGGAAATCAATGAGAGCAAGGTCAATGTAAATCTGTGGCTATGGATCTAACTTCGTCCCTTCCCACTGGCCATGGTACAATAACGGATAATTTTTTCACAAGTGTTTCGCTAGAAAAAGAACTATATTATCGTGGTCTTACTTTATGCGCAACATTAAGGAAAAATAAACAGGACATCCCGCCACATCTTTTGCCAAATACTGTCAGACCAGATGCTACTTCCGTGTTTGATTTCAAAGAAGAAATAACCTTAACTTCTTACGTACCTTAGAAAAGGAGAGCAGTTATTGTTCTAAAGCACCAAACATCACGACAATATCATTAGTGGCGATGAGCATAAATTCAAGCCCGATATAGTATTGCACTACAACACTACCAAAGGCGCTGTCGATACCATGGATAAATTGGTGAATGAATATAGTTTGAAACGGACCACTAAAAGATGGCCGTTTGCCTTATTTCAAAATATTGATATTGCGAGTTTGAATGCATTTACATTGTGTGTCACGAAATACCCAGAATGGTGAAAAAAGGAAACTCATCGTAGGCGAGAGCTTTGCTTCAACTTGGAGAAGAACTCATGAAACCTAACGTTCAAGCAAGATGAAAAAATATGAACGGCCTACCTACAAGAGTTATTGAAGCAATGCATTTATTTGTGCCACTAGAGACTGATCCTCTAAATAATCCAGAAAAAAAAGAAACAGGGACGTTGTATACATTGTCAAAGGGGCATGGACAGTAAGAGTAGTAGATTATGCAGAAATGTAAACACTTTGTATGCCCAGCACATGGGCAGAAAACAACAATTACAAGTTGCAATAACTGCAAAGGCTAATAGTGTTATCAATTATTCTTTAGGCATTTTTTTAACGATTTGAATAAACTGATGTTCCAAAGACGTGTTTGTATCGTTAAAAATTCCTACAGGATTAATTAATCAACATTACAACCACACAAATAAGTTGCTAAACACCGTTACTTACTTACTTACTTAACCTTCACGCCATTCCCTTGCGGGGTAGGCAAAACAATTCCTGCCTCTTATTTATTTTTCGTTCACAATCTTTCTCCATGCTTTCCTATCTCCGCATACCTCCCTAGCTTCCGCAAGATTCATACATAGTCTCTGACATGCCCTTTTGTTTTTAAAACTCCTTATCTTTCTTTCCTTTATCATAGATTCTACTACATTCAGCCAAGTTTTACGCGGCCTACCAGGCCCGGCCTTTTCCCTAACCTCACCCACATATATTTGTTTCGTTAATCTTGCGTTGTTCATTCTCTCAATGTGACCAAACCAACGTAATGTACAACTTTTATATCTATCCATCATAGTCTTTTCCTCACCACACTTTCTCATTATGCATTCATTTTTATCTTGTCCCTTCTCGTTTTACCACATGCGCTTCTCAGAAATCTCATACCCACGGCATTTATTTTTCTTTCGTGCTTTTTTGACATACCCATGTCTCACTTCCATACAGTACTGACGGGACGAATACGCCATTATAGATTGCTCGTTTCGCAGCTAGACTCATGCTTTCATTTCTCATTATCGTCCACATACTTCCAATCACTTTCCTTCCAGCATTGACCCTTCGTCCAATCTCGCTCTCAATTGTACCATCTGCAGTAAACATTCTACCGAGATATACCAGCTCGTCCACTTGCTCCAATTTCATCTTGCAGAGTAAATACTCTACTCTCCTTTCCACCTTCCCTGATTGAACACCACAATCTTAGTTTTGTTTGCGTTTACCTTTAGGTCCATGCTCTCACAGACTGTATCAAACTTCCCCAGAGCGGTTTGCAGCTCATCCGCACTGTCACTTAATAAGACTGTGTCATCTGCATACACCAGGAGTCGTACATTTACGTCACCAACCATTACACCATTTGTATCGTTACCTTATCTAAGACATTTATCCATGTATGTATTGAACAACCACGATGACATCACAGCCTTGTCGCACTCCTTGCTCCTATCTTAAAGTATTCACTCACACCTCCTCTCACCCTAACACATGCCCGACTACCGTTGTATACTGCCCATATTCCATTTATTAGACCTTTATTTACGCCATATTCATTTAATATTTCCCACAGTTTCTCTCTATTCACTCTGTCATATGCTTTCTCCAGATCTACAAGCGCACCGTACAACTTCGTTTTTATCTTTAAATACTTTTCGATCACCTGCTGGAGAGCAACCATCTGATCGACACATCCTCTCACAGGCATGAAGCCACCTTGCATATCCCACATCTTAGATTGTGTAGTTTCTCGTACTCTATCAATCAGTATTCTTCCAAAAACTTTACGAGGTACGCTGAGCAAGCTTATTCCTCTCTAGTTCTTACAATCACTCTTGTTCCCCTTGCCCTTATACAATGGTACAATGATCGCGCTCTTCCAATCACTCGGCACTTTTCCACACAGAATGCATACATTGAATAATTCACGCAATCTTCGTATAAGCCTTTCACCACCTTACTTGAGCATTTCACACGCACACGCACACGCAATCGAACACTCACACGCACACGCACCAAACCACGCACGTGCACACACACGTGCACGCACATACACACCCTAACGGAAAAACAGACGTGTATTCACACGCACACACTCGCACACGCACACGCACACTCACATGCACACGCACATTACCGTGCACATGCACACACGTGCACACACATGCACTCCCTAACGGAAAAGCAGACGTGTACTCACGCACTCACACCCGCAAACGCATACGAATATGCACACGCACACCCACACGCACACGCACACGCACACGCACACGCACACGCACAAGCACACGCACACGCACACGACACACACACACCACACGCACACGCACACGCACACGCAAACGCACATGCACACGCACACGCACACGCAAACGCACACGCACACGGCCACGCCCACGCACACGCACACGCACACGCACTCGCTAACATTCCTGCTTGCGAGAAGGCATTCGCACACTCACACGCAAACGCACACGCACACGAATACGCACAAGCACACGCACTCGCACACACACGCATGCACACGCACATGCACACGCACACACACGCGCACGCTCACGTTCACGCAAACGCACAAGCACATGTACACGCACTCGCTTGCGCACACGCACACCAACACGCACACGCGCGCGCTCACGCACTCACGCAATCATGCACACACGCATACACACACGCACGCACGCACCCACCCACCCACACACACAGGCACACACGCACACACGCACACACGCACAAATGCACGCACTCACGCACGCACACGCACCCGCACACACGCACAGCGCACCGCACACCGCACGCACGCACCAGCGCACGCACACAGCACACACGCACCACGCACACACGCACACACCACGCCCACCCACACGCACACACGCACGCACAACCGCACACACGCACACACGCACATCCGTACACACGCACAACGCACACACGCACACATGCACACACACACACGCACACGCACACACGCACACAACACACACACGCACACACGCACACACGGCCACACGCCCACACGCCCACACGCACACACGCACACACGCACACACGCACACGCGCACACGCGCACACACGCACACACGCACACACGCACACACGCACACACGCACACACGCCCACACGCACACACGCACACACGCACACACGCACGCACGCACACACGCACACACGCACACACGCACACACGCACCCACGTACACACGCACACACGTACACACGCACACACGCACACACGTACACAAGCACACACGCACACACGCACGCACGCACGAACTAGCGCACGCACACAAGCACGCACGCACGCACTCACACACTCACGCACTCACGCACGCACGCACGCACACACGGACACACGCACATACGCACACACGCACGCACGCACGAACGTACGCACGCACGCGCGCACGCACGCACACGCGCACGCACCCACGCACACACGCACACACGCACACACGCACACACGCACGCACGCACACACGCACACACGCACACACGCACACACGCACCCGCGCACACACGCACACACGTACACGCACACACGCACACACGTACACAAGCACACACGCACACACGCACACACGCACGCACGCACGAACTAGCGCACGCACACAAGCACGCACGCACGCACTTACACACTCACGCACTCACGCACGCACGCACACACGGACACACGCACATACGCACACACGCACGCACGCACGAATGTACGCACGCACGCGCGCGCACGCACGCACACGCGCACGCACCCACGCACACACGCACACACGCACACACGCACACACGCGCGCACGCACGCACGCACACACGCACACACGCCCACACGCACACACGGACACACGCCCACACGCCCACACGCACACACGCACCACGCACACAGCCACACGCACACCCGCACACACGCACACACGAACACACGCACCACGTTCACACGCACACACGCACACGCACGCACACGACGCACACAGCACTCACGCACGCACACGACACACACCACGACACGCACTCAACGCGACACACGCACGCACACGCACCACGCACACACGCACATCACGCACACACGCACACAGCGCCACACGCCCACACCCCACACGCACACGCACACAAGCACACACGCTCACACGCACACACGCACACACGCACACACGCTCACACAGCACACACGTACACGCACACCACGCACGCAGAACAGCACACACGCACCACGCAGCTCACACGCATACGCACACACCGCGACGCACGCACGCACACACGCACCACGCACAACGCACACACGCACACACGAACACCGCACACGTTCACAAACGCTACCGCCACGCACACGCACAGCACACGACGCACCACGCACACGCACACACGCACAAACGCACACGCACACACGAACACCCGCACACGCACACGTACACACGCACACACGCACACGCACGCACGCACGAACGCCGCACGCACACCACACACACGCACGAACGCACACGCACGCACGCACGCACACGCACACACGAACACACGCACACACGCACGCACGCACGACGCACACACGCACACACGCACGCACACGACACACGCACACCCGCACACACGCACACACGCACACACGCACCACGTTCACACGCACACACGCACACACGCACACAGCACACACGCACCACGCGCACACGCACACACGCACACACGCACTCACGCACACACGCACGCACGCGCGCACCCACGCACACACGCACATACGCACACACGCACAAGCGCCACACGCCCACACGCCCACACGCACACACGCACACAAGCACACACGCTCACACGCACACACGCACACACGCACACACGCTCACACGCACACACGCCACACGCACACACGCACACAACGCACACACGCACACACGCCCACGCACATCACGTCACACGCACACACGCACGCACGCACGCACGCACACGCACACACGCGCACACGCACACGCACGCACTACGCACGCACGCAGCACGACACGCACGCACGCCACGCACGCACGCACCCACGCACACACGCACACACGCACAAACGCCACACGCACACACGCACACACGCACAGCACGCACACACGCACCGCACACGCACACACGCGCACACGCACACGCACACACGCACACGCACACGCACACACACGCACACACGCCACCACGCACACACGCACACGCACACGCACACACGCACGCACACGCACACACGCACACACGCACACACGCAGCACACGACACACGCACCACGCACAGCACCACGCCACCGCACACGCACAACACGCACCACGCACACGACGCACGCACGCCGACGCACCACGACGCACACGCACCACGCACAACGCACACACGCACACACGCCACGCACGCACACGCAACGCATGCACGCACGCACGCACGACACGCACCGCACACACGCACACACGCACACACGACACACGCACCACACGCACCACGCCGCACACGCACACGCACACGCACGCACACGCACACGCACGCACACGCACACGCACGCACACGCACATACACGCACACACACACACACACACACACGCACACGCACACACGCACACACGCACACGCCCACACGCACACACGCCACACACGCACCGCACACAGCACACACGCACACGCACACACGCACACACGCACACACACGCACACGCACACGACACGCAAACGCACGCACACGCACACACGCACACACGCACACGCACACACGCACACGCACCACACGCCCACACACGCCCACGCACACACGCACACACGCCACACAGCACAGCACACACGCACACGCACACGCCACACGCACGCACACGCACGCACGACACGCACACGCACACGCACACGCACGCACGCACACACAGCACACACGCACACCACGCACACGCACAACGCACACACAGCACACACGCCCACACGCACCACACACGCCACACGCACGCACACGCCAACACACGCACACACGCACACACAGCTACACGCACACACGCACACACGCACACACGCACACACGCACACAACGAACACACCACACAGCTCACACGCACACACACACGACGGCGCACAGCAACACACGCCACACGCACACACACACGACGCACGCCACACACGCCACACGCACACACGCACACACGCACACACGCACACACGCACACACACACACACACATACACACACACACACACACACACACACACACACACACACACACACCCACACACACACTCACACACACAGTCACTCGTTCTGTCATACGCAAGTTCAGAAATCATAGCCGATCCTGGCGAAAGTTTGCCAAACGTAATCTTTAGGACTAGTGGCTCTCAGGAAATTGACTTTTGAAATAGCTCATGTAATATACCATTAGTTGCTGGGCCCTAGATAATGTTGACCTAGTCTTGTCTTTTAAACGAAGTTGACTGTAGAAGACTAAAGACTCGTGCAGTATATATGTTTGTGTATAAAGCTGAATTTGTTTTACGCAAGTAATTATTTAAAGAACTACTACCTAATCGCATGTTGGATGTCACACATTAATATTAATAATTTGTGTAGCATGTTTACGTTAGAGCTAGTAACTATGGTACGTATGAAAATGCATAGAATGGTGTTCGTTAAACTTCTTTATTTTCTACTGTTTTGTAGGAAATTAGTAACTTCTCGGCATAAAACCAGTTTACTTTGTTAGACAATGCTTACTTTTCTTAGATTAACTTGGCATATTCATTTGCTTGTTAATATAGAGATAGCTGAACTGTATTTAATGTGAAATGTTAACTGCACACTAACTTTTTAAATTGTTCGCAAAATTATACAATCCAGTTTATTTGTTCCTCTGATCATAATGGTTCAACCTAAACCCTCAAGCAAATTATGTATATGCATATTGTTTTGACATTGACAATTCTACAAATTACGTTTAAGGATTTCAAGACTATATTTGGTGTGAGAGTTTAACTAAATTGAAATTGGTTTGGTTTGCATGAGAGGATTATGCTATTCTAAGTTTTAACTTTGCATAAAATTAAATCTGAAGGGTTGCTCTATCTCTTTAAACATGTTTTAAATATCTGCTCTTGATTAATTCATTAATTAATCTCCAAATGAAGCAACGATTAAACAGAAATTATTAGAGCAGCAATGTAAACATATTTACATTAAATTCACGTTTGATGGTTGCCCAGACAAAATAACTTTTTAATTTAATAAGGTGTTTCGTGGTAATTAATCCATAATGATTAATAATAATAACTAAAAATGTATTAAACTTATACCACACACAACATTTAAAAATTTGTAATCCATTTGTAGTGTTTAAATTTCATCCTTTCTTTTATTTCAACAGTATTTATGTAATAACTCTGCCAACTGAAAAATGTAGGTACCTAAAACAAAGAGAAAACGATACTATTTTCTAAACCTACAAATGATCACTATTGCTTTTTGTAAATTTCAGTAAAAATTGATTATAGCAACATGCACTGTGTAATGGTGTAAAGATCCCAAAATCATTACAAAAACCCTTAAATTAATTGTTTAATTAAACATTATTTTTAATTTTATTAAATACATAAATAAAGAGTTTACCTCGAGTAGGATTTGAACCTACTACCTGTACTTTGTACCGCGCTAACCATCTGCGCCGTCGAGATTCAAGCCACAATCGATGCAAATTTTGTCTATATGTACGTAGAACTGTATAAATTGTAAATATAATGAAATTACAATCAAATTACTTATATCAATGGAATGTGAGACTGCAATATCGCAAGGATTCACACACACCAAAGCAACTTGTCTAATATTAATTTATTATAGTTTTGTTATGAACGAATAAGTTCAAAGGTAAACATGTAATAAAAAATTGTTATTAATTTTATTAAATACATAAATAAAATTAATAATAATTTTTAATTACATATTTACCTTCGAACTTATTCGTTCAAAAAAAAAACTTTTAGTTATCCGCTTGCTTTGTTAAAACTATTTTTGTCCATAAGAACAAATAATTATATCTTCTTCTTCCGTAGTTAAGAAATCGTTATATATTTCGACACAAGACTCCACCAACGCGCGTCCTCAAACATCTCACCCAATCACGTTAGATCGCGTACTATATAAGCGGAAGCGCCGACCCGTTCCTGGGTAAGTTATAAAATTTTACGATGCAGTTTTCCGTTATAATAGTTCTGTGCTGTGTTGCCGGATTATTAATCCAGTGTATGCCCAAGGTAAACAAACATCCCAATACTCAAACTTTTTCCTTTTGCTTTTAGGTTGTCGCCTGAAAAGTACTGAGAATTCCTCGGGAATATCCACAAGGCGTACGACTGTGTCGGGATTTTCATACATTTGATTGTGTGAAAGGTGTACGTCAGTTAACTTTAGTGGAAAGCATACACTTAATTGTTTGGTGCACTCAATTTTCTTAGTGTTTTAGATTTCAGTTTTTCTACCTGGTTCAATTTTTTTTGAGTTTCTGGTTTCCTTGTTAGAATTCCGTAAATAAGTATAATGTTCGTTAAAAAAATCGATAAGCGTTAAAAATATATCCTTGCTTTAATGTAAAGGATGCCGTGCTCTGGGAAAAATTTTAGAAGCAAAGGTAAAACAATTGGTTTAGTTAAACGCTGCTCCAGCAGTGTACTTTCAAATCCAGATGTAACTTTTTATCGATTCCTGATACACGCTTCCCGGAGCATTTTTAAGTGCAAAGAGACCAAAATATGACAAATTGTCAAAATGCGCACCAAACCCGAACCGAACGTAATAAGCAACAATATTGCATTTGACATGTATCACGAGATTTTTAAAGATCAATTAATAAAATTGATTGATAACTTTGGCGATGAATAATATAAGGAATATTTGGGGTTTACTTCTAACACAATAGTAACTGACATGGATGGTAACTTTCTGAATAAATCTCATGGGTATTTAAACAATATTGATGCATTTAATAGCCTACAAGAACACGTCTCTGAATTAAAAACTGAAAGTATACAGGCGAGTACACAGTTAAAGATGGTGTTAATAAGTAAGTAATCAAATTATGGATCAAACGGGAAATATGTATGTTATTGACTAGATTATGATTAGGTTTATTGAAAAATGATTTTGCTAAACGCCATGAGACATGTAGAGAAGACAGTTTACCAATAAATATATGGCAGAGTTTTTTGAAATAAGATACAAGAGTTCTTTTGGACGCACCAGAACTCTTCATGCAACGACCCTCAGATTATGTGGTTCAAAATGCAATTTATTCTGTGCATAAATTACGTACCTCCACAGAGTTTGCAATGTATACTCGGCCAATACCACTAGACCTTCCGCTTTGTTTTGTGCCGTAGTACTGCCTCTCCGGTGGTAACAATTACTGCTTTGCATTCGGGAGTGTATCGCACATCATGTATGGCTATTTAAGCGAATGCTGGCGTAATAAGTGACTTTACTCCGCTCGTTCAATCCTTTCCTAACGACACCTTCCCTTAATCCCACCATGCATACATACTTAGTGAATGTATTTGTCTTGGAACCCAGAACTGTAGCTGGAGGAGTTTTGAAAGCTCACGTAGCCCGCCCTCCCCATTCGGATGGAATGAAACACGTTGCCTTTTCCATTTTCCCCCGTAATCAAGCAATACGTACCTATCCAAAATTGTTGTAATTCTTAGATGTTTATAAATATTGGTGTAACACATAGCATCTAGGTACACTAAATAAAAAGCGATCCTATATCATGTTTTTCGGGTGTTATTATTCATAAATAATTAATTATTGGATTTTCATAATCAAACTGCTTGATTAACTGTGATTTCAGGAATTTGATAAAGTCAAACTGTAAACTCATACTGCAAATGCACAGCAGCCAGAGAGAGAGAGAGATAAGTAAATATTGCGTTCCAGAAAGTTTTTCGTGTTGAAAGTGTAGCGTGTTGCAGTGTTTGTTCGTAAAGTTACCAGCACAGAGTCAGAACAAAACGCAGGGCACACGAGTTGTTTTGTGCCGGAATTGTGCCGTTATTAGCTTCTTAGTCGTTCCAAAGTTACTACATTTCCTAGATATATTGCTAACTTTTTGTCGCGTAGTTATGCGCACTATCTTATACTTACACTTAGATTCTTGGTTACAATGGTTTTCTAAGAGGCAAGTTTCGTTTATTTCACTAGGTCGTAATAAATTTTCTGTAGTTATTCGTTTGGAAACAATTCCGGCACAAAACAACACATGTTCCTGCATTTTCCGTCAACAAAGTAGCAGAATAAGAACACCCTTTGGGGTAGAACAGGTTTGGTTAAAGGTGATTTATTAATTTCAGGATTTAGAGGATAGCTTACATATAAACACACCAGTATACTTTCTCTACTCTTACTGTAACGGAACATGAAGAAAAATGGACGCTGTTTCAAAAATTTCAGTTTCTTGCCATTTATTTGAATATGTACAATTTTTTTAAATAATTTTTACTTTGTTGCTAAACAAGAAGGTATTGCGGTCGAAAAAATCGAAAAAATAAGTTGCGTTATTTTGATGTTTTAGGACTCCCTGAACCCGAAAAAAATAAATTTTAGAAAATTTTTCAAAATGTGCGTCTGTGTGTGTGTCTGTGGTCAATCGCCAGCCGAAACTATACGGACGATTTTGATGAAATTTAAAATGAAGGCCTGTGAGACAATTATGTCGACAAAACAAGCTTTTAAACGCAATATAAATACAGGGGGTGAAGATAAGGGTATTACTTTGGGGGCGAGTTTGCAATTTTTAGCATAGAAGATTGCAATTCAGGTCATCAATAACTCGCATGAAATGCAATTTTTTAAAACTTTCAAAATTGAATATGGCCGCTGTTACAGTCACATATACATTTTTTTTTTGTAGAAATTTATATTTCCGGCACCGCTCAAGATAAGAAAGAATTGGAAATAGATATGCGTAGTTAAATAAAGGACCTTTAAAGAGATTTCATTACAGAATAAATTATGATATAAATTTACCTATATTTAAAGGGAATTATTCGAAATTGATTTATTCAAAAATCTCCCCATGCATTTTTTTTTGTTTTTTTTATATTTTGTAAGCAACCGGCCACTCTTTTGAATGGAACCAACTTGCTTCTTCTAAAGCTACTAGTATACGAGATATGAATTTTCAAATATTTCATATTGATATTGCTATAACTTTCTAACTATTTTGATTACAAACTTGGGATTTTGGAAATAAACTTTGTTCATTTGCACTAATGAAATGATATTATCCTGATGAAAACACTATTTCCGGTTTTTCCGGAAATTGAAAACATTCCTCGTATTGCTGGTATAACATACACATACTCTTACTTTATTTGTAAGGGAGCGAAATTTGCTTTAAAATGATATGAAACATAAGCGAGATATCTATTTATAACTTTCAACCTACCTGTACATATGTAGGTATAGAAGGGTATGCATGCGACTTTTTTTCACTATCGTTAAATCGGCTTATTAGCCCATCTTACAACTTTTGGCAATATCGTCAATATCGGCCATGATGTTTGGATGTCTCGAAGAGGAGGAGGGGGTTATTAGAGTCAGTTTTTGGTTTTCATTAAATATTTCAAAGATATAAAGATACCGCATATATTTTTAGTAATTTGCAAGAAAGTCCTGCAATGCACTAGCATTCACCTAGTTTTAATCGATATTCAAAAATACAAATATAGATGGTATCTTAAATGTATTAAATAGTAACATACATTTCCTTCTATTTCTCAAAAAATAAGATCTATGGGACATAATATTATAACGGTCTTAGTTACGATACGCGATCTTTGACTAATTTTAAATCGTCTTTTCACTTTTTGCGTTTTAAGAAGTTTTGCGTTGCCTGGAAGGCAACACACTGTAATGTCTGTCCTTTCCTCGTGACGGAAATGGAGGTTTACTGTTAAGTGTATTACTACTAATGAATAATTTTCACTTTGCCCTTTTTAGCTCAGTCGGATTTTGTACTTGCAAAATAAGGATCGGGGTTCGTTATTCAGGCTCTCATCACTTTGAACAAATAGATAAAAAAAGTTTATGTACATTTATTCCCTATTATTTTTTTATAAAACTAATTCCCTTACTGTAAACTACTTCTAAGATATAAATACAAAATATATTTTCCGGTGGTTCTCCCCTTCCTGGCTGGTCCTGGGACGGAGGGTTAGGTGGTCCTCTAGAGTTTCTGCAATGTAACATTAATAGAAGGGGTGGGTTTGACTTTTAGTTTACGTCCTTTGACTGGTTTCAATTTATATTGTTTAACTGCCGAAATAAAATAAATAATTTTACCTGAATGCGTCCCTGTATAAACTACAGAAGTTGGTAGCAAGATAACCCTGTTATAAACACGTGTGCGATAAAACACCGAGTTCAATGTTCTGCCTTTAAAGAAATAATCGATATTTTAAAGCGGTCTGTTTTCAAATGTATAAAGGTACTCTAATTTTATACCTGCTTTTCTTATGAAAATAAACTCATTCACGTTTAAATTCAATTTCGCTCTTTTAACTCTTATCCGGGCAAGTAATTTTAGTAACGCAACCGGACAGTGTGGACCCACCTTCTTTAGATACCTTTTTCATTACTCTCTTGTAATAAGTAGTTATTACTGGAATATATTTACAAATTAAGCTTACATAAACATTATTATATAAAAGAAAACTATTTATTGCAGTTATTACAGATAATAATAGCAGTGACAGAATGTTGATTACAAACATTTTTATAGCATTTTTCACAACATTGCCTTTGTTGTCCTTGCATTTCTTGCTTGTTTTATAATATATATATATATATATATATATATATATATATATATATATATATATATATATATATATATATATATATATATATATATATATATAACAGCAAGGGAAGGATACTAAATAAATTCCAAGGTAATTACTATTCAACTAAAACTTTTATCTTTGCCAATAACCAACATTCCAGACTACTTACATTCTTTGAAAATAAAATCCAAATTCTTGAATAAAATACAATTACAAATAGATATTCTAAATTCACCACTAATAGCAAATTACTCATAATCCATAGGTAGGTAATGACTAAAAGACTAACTTGAACATTATCTAACTGCCAGATGACTTAGATTACTCTACAAAAATTCCAAACTAATTGCATTTTTCATAACAATTAGCCTTGAAAACAAAGTAACTCTCAAATCCGCTAATTATTCTGATAAATATGCAATCAATTATGAAAATATTATATACATGAGATGCATCAATTGTAACCACCACGCGAGGGCCCATTGGACTCACATTGCCCGGTTACGTAAGTTTTATATAACAATAATTATTTATTGAAAAGTAGATCAAGTTTCCCACTTTTGACAAAAGGAAAACTTAATACTATTTCCATGGAAACCATACCGGCATTTTGTCAAAAATTAAATAATAATCGAGATGTGCCCATTTGTAACAGCGCGTGGGTCCGTTGGACCCCAGTTGCCCGGATAAGAGTTAAATAAATGAAAGCTTTTCGTTTTTAAGATAGCTTCTATACGGTAGATGCGGATTATTTGTTTCTGTTCCTATATTAATTACTTTAGTACACAGGTTTTTATTTAAATAAAAAATACTTTTGTTATGTTCGCCGATTTTAAAATATAAAACCTTCGTTTTCTATTAAAGTGAATTTTTCGCGTCTAACAATAATGATTTGAATTATTCAACACGAAATATATTATCGGATAATTTTTGGTTTACCGTAACAATCTTATTAATTGCAAACGGTGTAACTTACGTTTCTCGGTGGTGGCGGCGGCAGTTTTATTACAGGCGAAGAAATTTAATACTGACGAACACGTCTAGTTTTTACGGTTACGTTTCTATATTACTGGATTAATGGCGTTAACTAGGTGTTCAGCTTAATCTTCCGACGAGGTTTTAATTACAGGTACTCTGCGGTTGCGGGTACGTTTGTCGAGGTGTTTTTGTTTTAGTGTTAGTGTAAATTTGTGTAGGTGGGTCTCCTTCGTTAGTAATCTGTGCAACCACCTGTTAAACCAAACAATAAGATCTCCGTCGGTCAATGGAATGTCGGGCAACTACCCTTCAAACTCCACAGTGTAGGTGTGTGTGTGGGTCTCCTTTGTTAGTAATCTGGGCAACCACCCGTTAAACCAAACAATAGGATCTCCGTCGGTCAATGGAATGTCGGGTAACTACCCTTCAAACTCCACAGTGTAGGTGTCTAGTAATGAAAGAGTATATCGGGCTTACAACCCTGCATATCCCTATCACCAGGTATCTCAACTTACGTACTTTCAACGTTAGATCTCTGCAACTCTAACCCTTTGACTTCGGTGAGGCTATAAAGTCGCGGAGTCGCGATTTCTACTTCGAACGGCGGTTACAGCCTGGCGCTTTTAAACGGTAGTAGTTGGCGCGAACGCGATGGTAGAGCACACGACTTCTATTCGGATTTTTCTGGTAGCGAGCTTCTGGTAGCGAGAGATGTATCTAGACCGATTCATCCTCGACCGACCGATTTATTTTCGATCGACCGATTCATTATCGACACCACCGATTTATTTCCCTTTTTGCAACGCGTGCCGCGTTTTTATAAAGAATTCGCGAGGGTGGTTACTAAACTTTGGGGGTGAGACTCCGTAGGCCAGTATTGGCGGAAGATGTTCTGACGTATACAAACTTTTAAACGTTTTTGGGATTTACGTCTGGAGGGAGAATGCATGATTAATTATTGTGAAATTTTCTGCAACGTTATGAAATATGTTTAACTTTTACTAAAACTTCTGCGAATTTTTATAATTCCTTGCACATGTGCATTTAGCGGGTCACTTTATCTTAATAAATTCCGTGAATATTATATCAGTACTGGTATTTTACTTATAATTAATTATGATAGGAAAATTTTGATAAAGGACGGTGTCTTGCTAATAAACTTTAGGAACTAATTAATAATAATAAAAAATTGGGGTATCCGACGGCGTCCCTTTACAACACAATATATGGGTACAACATGTGCAGAATTTTTGATTTGGAAGCTGGCTGCTTTCGGAAAATTGGCGTTAAACTAGTTTATCCTTCAAGAAACCGAATGTTTTCAGATGCTTTTGTCCTAATTTGGCCGAGTTTTAGTGACGCATTAGTGTCTAATCTAACTTTTACTCATGTTAGTAATTTTACTCGTGTTAGTATTTTAGTCTGGTAAGTAGCACTACGCATGAAAGATTTTTCGTTATTCAATTATTATACAATTTACATAAAATAAAAGTTGTTGTAGTTACACCTGAGTGTACCAGGAAAAAGGCAGTACAGCAAGACAAGTGAAAAAAGAATGTTGAAAAAGAAAAGATACGTTTAGAATAGTACTGCGACTTAAGACACCCTAGCGTATCGGGACTATCGAGATCGGTAGAATTGCAGCCACGCAAATCTGGAATCTTGTTGGGTTAGTTTATAGGTTTATTATTGTTTTAACAAGGTTAAAATAGTGGATTGATTACATTTTATACAGCTATGGCATAGTCAATTCATTTTATTAGGTATCACCAAACAATGCTACGAGAGTATCCTGTTTGTAAACACAAAAAGAAGGCTTATCAGTGTGGCAGTCTCTCAATGGAGGATATTAAACTGTTTCACCAAGGATTTGATAAAGATTCAAGCAAAGTTGCACAAGACACTTTTATATTGAGATATGCAGCAGTTAGCAGTATTAAGCGGAAACGAAATAAATTCTCAAATAGACCACGTACAATGGCCAAAACAAGCTATTCTGGTTTGAAAGGTAGGTTATGATGACATTTTAAATTTGAAATGGTACCGAGTAGAAGGTGTGCTCGGTCCGTTCCTGTGTAAGGATGAACTACTTAACTAGAGTCGTGGAGGTGGCTTCCTTTCACATAAGTTCCCAGATATTAGAGAAAATGTTATAAGGATTATAAAATCTCTTACAGTATTAGAGAAACACTATTTCATAGACAGAACCAAAAGACAGCATGTCTCCAATGATTTTTCAATAAACAAATTTTGGACCTTCTGTTAAACTAAATATTCAAAAATTAAGTGCAAAAATTCGTACATTCAACACTAACTTTATTATTTGATTTAACGCCCCACAAGTAGATATATACTCATATTGTTTGGAATATACAGAAAAAATTAAACGTGAAAAGGGTTTTCATCACACAATATAAATTACATAAAATTAAATCAGTCATTTTTTAATACTATTAAGGAAGATGAGGAATATGTAATCACCCTATCATGTGATTGTGAAAAATTCCAGATGAAGTCAGATACTATCAAGGACAGCTCTACTTATATAACTTTACAGTCGTGATTTGTGGCTCTAACCCAAATTGACAAAAAATAATGTTCCGATGCATACCTGGTTAGTATTAGTTGGTCCGAAAAGTTTCAACGAAACTGTTTCGGCTGTTTACAGTACTTTAAAATCTTAAAAATTTCTACCAAGCTTTCTGAGGTAAAACCTGTATCCAATGGGTGTACCGCACAAAATAAGAACAGCACAGTGGTTGCAATGTGTGCCAAATGGCTGGTAATGTACCCAAACACATCCAGAATGTCATTTGAATTATTTCTGTGACCGGTCATTTCTTCCTTGCACCCGATAGTGTTTCCGCCCAGATGAAAAATGTATAAAACAGAAAGATGCAGTCATTGACGACAACGACTAATATGAGATATTTGACAAATGTGAGACGGTTTGGCGGTTGCAGACGCATAAAACTGTACAATCTGTCTTTTAGGGATATTAAAGAAGAAGGGTCTGCCTTTGTGGTTTATATTAGAGATAGCAAAACACATAGACCCAGGGTTTTTACCATATTAAACGATGACAGTAGAGTAAATTATATTGACCTCATTAAGAGTTTAAGATTGAAGCATGTGAAGATTGAAAAGTGTTTTTTATGCTACGATGGGTGTAAATGTACCTGTATTCCTATTGGCATTAACACATTTTGTCAGATTCCTCGACAGATTGTCAAGCATTTAAATATTCCCAATGCGGATCAATACACAGGACATTCATTTGGTAGAACTTCTGCTACAATCTTGGCAGATAGTGGAACTGACATTAGAACTTTAAAAAGATGCTATGGCTGAAGTGTACGTGGTAGACTCCATAGAAAGCAGGAGGAAAATTGCCAAAACCTTAGGATCTAGTAGCGCACAACAAATGAGTAATCGAGAAATATCTATATCAACATCTTCAAGCATTTCAAGCGAATGCCTTCTTGAAACATCTGGCGGAAATTCCAATTGCACCATAACATTAACATCAGTAAACAATAATTTCTTTAATATTACATTAATTACAGATCATATTCTAACTGTAATATTAATATAAATAAATAATTTGTTCAATTTCTTTGTTTGTATTTCCTCGTCAAGATGACTTCATGGCACACCATTACAGCACGCATGCCATAAAGTGACAAATTATTAACGATTTTGACATTAATAACCAACCCATTCTAATGCTAGTTGACGACAGAATCACGTATAGTGAGAATACAAAGTTATTGAACTAAACCTTTATTTATTTATACATATACATTACAAACGTAAGATTAAATATGAAAGTGAACACAACTGTTTAAAACTTTTTTAGGGATTAGAGAAGCATTTAGTGCACATTCTGGTGTTATCCTCATTACAGATATTATTTTTACAACTAATACATATTATTGTGCTTTTACAATCAATATTTGCGAGGCACACTCAGCATTTCTTTCTCTTAACCTTCCAGTAGTCGCGCCTGGACTGAGGCTCCTAATAAGAGTTAAATTTTTAAATATTTCGGTAATTTCTGCCTGCATCAACGCTTACTCCCCAGTAGTTTCCTAAAATAGGTTACTATAATATCGTACGGACTGCTGAGGGAGTCGGTTGATTGTTACTATGTTTATTAACAATTACTGAGTGTGAGTCCGGTTGTGACTACTCACGCTACTGAAATTTATGTAGTGGCGCTGATTGAGAAATACAAGTAAGTAAAATTGACTAGAAACGTACAATTTTGATAGATATTAGAAACTGAGACAAGATTATATCAAATGTTCGCTATTATCCATTCCTTAAGTTAATACTTTTTAGTAATTTTATTACTTAAGGCTGTTCTACCGCTTTTCTTTCGACCGAAGTTTAGACGTCTCTCATCCATTTCATAAAATAATTCTACACGTAACATTCGCTGTGTTCCAATAAAGACAGTTCTACCCCAAATAGTTCTCTCTCGTTTCTGCATAAAAGTTTTTTTATTGCCTACTGTTTCGTTGGTTTAGCAGCAGATACAATATGTTTTAATTTTAATTGTGCCAGTTTCAATTGCTCCAATTGCCTAGATGGGAATGAAACAGAATACACAATTAGATATAAGTTACTTACACTTACTTTGTTAATTATTATTATTAGTAGTAATGTAAGGCCGGAGCTACTCCACTTCAAGGTCACCCATGTAAATCTTATGGGATTTATTTCAAGGTCAAGTGAGTTTTCTCATTATGTCAGAACGCGCTCCACGCCTCAAGTATATAGAGGCCGGAGCTACTCCACTTCAAGGTCACGTCGCTCTCGTAAGCTATACATAAAAAGTAGGTCATGAGTTCATTGTTTAGTTTGCATGCAAAAAATTGGAATGTTTGGGTAAAGGACTACCGCGTTATGATTTATTATGTATCTAATTATCAACGTGTGCGTACATGTAAACGAAAATTCTGCTATTAAGATACAATTTTTTTCACATTTTTTTTAGTTTTGAGAAAAAAATTGGGACTGCTATATTTTGCGCTGTTATTTGTTTAGGTTGTATACAAAATTCAGAATTTTGACTTCAGGATTAAAAAATGCTATGTAATTTTATAAATATCACATAAAACAATTACAAAGAAAAGGTGAATAACATTACCTATTGAAATAGTGTAGTAAGCAATAATTTTATGTGTGTGAAATGTTTTAATGTAAATATACTCTTTTTTATCAAAGCAGTTTAATCGTTAAAGAATCAATTCATGGAAACAAGAAGAATGCGCGTTGTCTATGCTAAAAAGTAGACCAAGTCAAATGGCCTTATTAAATTGGACCAAGGTGAAATAATTTAATAAAACTAAAAGTAGTTGTGTATTTAACAAGTTTAAACATGTTGTCACGACGATGTCATGAGTTCATTGAAGGTGAATACTCCATTTCAAGCGAAAACGGACCAGAATTTGACAAAAATAAATTAAAAAACCCCCCCATCACGCCCTGTCGGTTTTTCGACGTATCTAACACATATATCAAATTTGGGCAGCTATCCCAATGTAAATTATATAATATATGAATATTGATTTAATTTAAAATATTACGCTCCAAAAATATAACTTAAATGGAATAATCATTAATTTAAAATTATATATGAATTGTTGTACTAATGTACATTTTTTAATAGTATGTAGTTTCATTTTCAAATAATGAAATCAACAGTGTTACGTTAATTAATGGTTAGATAAAAATTATAAGAATTATAAGTAATATATTAATAAATGAGTAAAACTTGTAAAATGATAATGAACTGTATGGTTTAGATAAGATTGGAAAAACACTCGTAATCATATCTTGCATTGAAAAATGCTGACCATACGCATTCCTTTCTGTTGAAGTACATTTTATTCCTTATAGTACTGATTTTACAAGAAATTACATATATAATTTTTACATCGCGCTGGAACTAAAAAAAAAATTGGTGGTCCTAAAGTAATTAAAATTTAAAATTTTCAGATGAAGTAGTTACTAATTTTCTACGAAATATATTTCCGGAAGTGAGTAATTTTTGTCGTTGTTTCAGTTTTTAAATAATTTTTGTTTTAGTACGATGTAGTGGGACCCATCTCGTATTAAATATTTGCAATAAATTTCAATTATTCATGGACGCGGACATCGATATGATTATGGGGTATATCTATATAACTTATTATTTTAATTTAACTGATTTTTTTTGTTTTAAATCACGACATAATTATTTTTGCTTAATTTGTATTTATTAGTATAAAATATAGTATTACTTATGCTTTGTTTTTTCCCTTACTTTCATTATTTCAGTTCTTAATAAAATTATTGCACTCCTTTTATTTTCCTGAGTAGCGTATGACTTTAATTCAACTAATTTTTTCTGTTTCAATTCATGAATTGATTACTTTTTAATATAAATTTTGTTATCATTCTAACACACATGCATCTACAAGTATAAATGGAAAGCAATTTAAGTAAGTCCTGCAGACATGCAACACACATTACACATTTCCTGACTATTTTGTATCATTTTCTATCCCTTAAGTTTGCTTAATTTTTATGACAGTATTACAATTGGGAAACTAATAACTGATTGCACGCTCTAATCACACATTAATTTTAATACTTCTGGTTACCATTATTAGTTCATTAATTTTATATTATACAATTATTCTTATACTGCCTCATCCCACATTTATGTACGCACACACCTTTGTTATAAAAAAATATTCGTTATCCTTTTCATAAATGTTATGTTAAAGCAAATAATTCCGATACTCAATTTATCTACATTTATTATAATTACTTAACCAATATTACATATAATTCTTATTTCTACATATTTACATACTGCATATCTATATATTTGTACACCTCAGCCCCAAAATTCACAAAAATTTTTGATTCAGACCAGTTCCTGTTCTAGCTTGCCTTCCTCTACCCGTGAGGTCTCCAACTCAGTATTCAGCTGTGCTGTTCTTTTGCGTGCAGTCCTCAATTTGGTTTTATACACTGTCTCCATATTTTTCATCTTTTCGATGGTCTTGAGAGCTAATTCTCTCAGAGTTTGCGGTTGCAGATGGGGCGGTGTTGGTGTCGGGTGGAAATTTTCTTCAAAATCCCTGACGTAGACCTTCACCATTGTCTCCATTTGCTTTCCGGTACTGTGAAGAATACATACAAGAGTAATGAAAGGTCGGAGCTACTCCACTTTTCTACTATACTTTTTCTACGAGTTTTTCTGCTGTAGGTCAAGGTCATCGAACACATTGCATATATCGGTAGTAGTAGTAGTAATGTAAGGTAGGAGCTACTCCACTTCAAGGTCACGACGATTACGTAAGCTATGCATAAAAAGTAGGTCATGAGTTCATTGAAGGTGAATACTCCACTTCAAAGTTACGACTTTCAAAACTTCAAGGTCATTCAGAGGTCAACAAGGGTAACGACTCCATGATAAAATGAGAGGGTCAGATCATAGCTGGTTATATCATAGCTAAAAATAGTCGGTTCATGTCCTCACTAAAAGGTGGTCGCGTTATAGCTAAAAAGTATAGTGACAGCATCAACGTTGAAAGTAGCTTATGCGCGTAACCAGATATGTGTGGTAATCAAAGAGATGATTCATATCTGCACTAATGTAACATAGTGGGGGTAGTTTAGAGTAACAATATAAGGAAATAGTGTAATGGGTAGTGAGTGTTGTGTAAAACATGTGGATGGCATACGCTCAAGAACAATGGATCAAAGCAACTGACCTGAGAACAGCGGTGGAACGCTTGAAGCAAGAATTTTCGGCATTAGTATTCGATGCCGAACATGAGGCGGTTTACGGGCGAGGTGATTATAGTGGAGAGGAGTGTAACGTCCTAGCGAAAAGGTATGAAACAGGAGTAACGATATGTGAAAAGTTTTTAAATTTAAAGAAAATATGTGAAAAATGTTTTGTAGAAGAACTAAAGGTTGTGCAATTGCATCAGTTTTGCCCAGATATAAAAAAATGAACAGCATCTCCTGATGGCAGCAGTTATTCATCATCAGATGCAGATTAGCCTACTGATGCAATTCTCAAAGCACCTCTCCTCTACCATCAAATTGTGATGCAGAATATATATATATATATATATATATATATATATATATATATATATATATATATATATATATATATATAAGGACAGTTCCGTTGTAAACTCAAAATTCAAAAGCGTTCTCGAATCAGTAAAGATGGATCTATCTGCATTGAATAATAGCACTTTCTGTAAATCCTTCACGAACGTAAAAGACTTGCAGGTGGGTGCAAAATATAAAGTGATTGATATGAACACTATCGACACGAAGTATGGTAAACATATTATCATTGAAACTAAGAACTTTAAGTGTATACTTCCCTTACGATTTTATGAATACTTCAAAAAAGAAGATCGCATTCAAAAGTTTAAACAATATCTGGCGGAGAAAGACGTGTACATCACCAGCGCCGGAACTGTAGGAAAGACAACTAATTTAACATTTCTGTAAAAATAATAATATATTATATCTATGTATAACTGTTTGGAAATAAATTATATATTTTTTATTGCAAAAAATGTCTCTTATTTCTTGATTAAATGAAGCGTAGGTACATCATAAATGAAGCACCATCATTAAAAATAGCTGGTGCGAGTCATTATTAAAAAATAGTAGGTAACCAAACACACAATGCTTCAACTGGTGCATCAAAACGGGAAATGTGTGCGCGAATAAAATTACATTGCTGTTCAATAAAAAGAGTGAACTGGATAATTTAATTAAGAAAGTTGTAAATATGTGTAAGATTGTAAATAGTGAATGTATAGCTGCGAATCAACTTGAATCATTTGCCGTACAGCCACATGTATATACTTGACTTAAGTAAGTCGTTGTATAATGTTCACAGCATCTTAGGTAATTATAAGAATTTGTCGGTGGTGATGGACGACGCTATTTGTACGGCCATCGAATACGCCAACTCTATGGCTCTGGAAATTCTTTGGAATATATGTAAGGAGCGGGATATCAAGTATCCTTTTAGACCGTCCGATAGAAAGATATTGTTAAAAAAAAACTTTGTATGGTGAGATGAAATAAAAAACGATAAAACAGTATGCTGAATTTTTATTTCTAGTTAAGTAGGTACAACAATATGGTTATAAAACTACATTATCATCATCGATCCACGAATATTGGTTTAATCCCAACTATTTTACGTACACTTTATTCTTCTTACGTCGAATGACCTTTTCCACCAAGTACACGTCCGGATATTTAGCCTTTTGCAGTTCCTGTCCATAAAATCCACCTAGTACAGGTGTCCCTTTCATGTCTTTTAGCAAGTACGTGACCGGATTGGTTACGCGTACTTTAACAATCTTGAAAAGTTCACTCGACGAATTGGGTACATAACCTTTATCAAATATGCTTTTAAATTTACTCATGCGAACTATGTCGCCCACCATGTATCGATCGTTTTTATTAAAGATTTTGAGATTCGAAGATACATTAAGCGTTGTGTTAGCATTTAATTCGCACATAATAGAAAAGTAACTAGATGTGAGGTTTATAACAAGTGGGTATATAAACTGGATTTTAGACAGATGTAGGTTTCATTGAAATTAATAAGTCTGCAAAAATACAATATAATAATGAAGAATTCAATGCAAAAGTTTGCATCAGGAGCAATTTGTAAGAGGTCTCCAAAAAGGGAACAAATAGAAGACCTGATACGCAAAATAAAGAAGTTAAAATATGATTTGGAGTTGTATGAAGTGCAGCGTATCCTGAGACAAACAGCATAAATAACAGACCTGTTTTAAACAGACCTGTTTTAAACAGACCTGTTTTAAACAGACCTGTTTTAAACAGACCTGTTTAAACAGACCTGTTTTAAGCAGAGCTGTTTATTTACCTGTTAGACCTGTTTATCTGTTTTATTGTTGATCTCCACCGATGGATAACAAGAGATTAGCGTTGACGAAACGCATAATTCAAGTTCGTAAAGCTATACAGCAAAAATATGATCTTAAGAAGAAGAAATCGATACTGATTTATGGTAATAAATAAGGACGCTGAAGTACAAAACGGTCGTTTTAGGAAAGGCTTCGATCAGTGTATAATGCCCTAGCGGTGTCGTTATAATATAATTTGGAATCAAACAGCCTACAAGCAAACAGCATAAATAACAGACCTGTTTTAAACAGAGCTGTTTATTTACCTGTTAGACCTGTTTTATCTATTCTATTGTTGATCTGCACCGATGAATAACAAGAGATTAGCGTTGACGAAACGTATAATTCAAGTTCATAAAGCTATACAGCAAAAATATAATCATCTTAAGAAGAAGAAATCGATACGGATTCATGGTAATATATAAGGACGCTAAAGTACAAAACGGTCGTTTTAGGAAAGGCTTCGATCAGTATACAGGGTGAACCGAATTTAATTTGCGTATACAGAGATATCGAAAACCGTAATAGATAGAGTATCGGTTAAATGAGAAATAAGTTTCGTAATTTGTCCTTATATATATATATATATATATATATATATATATATATATATATATATATACTGCATCACGATTTTGATGGTAGAGGGAGAGTGTGCTTTGAGAATTGCATCAGTAGGCTAATCTGCATCTGATGATGAATAACTGCTGCCATCAGGAGATGCTGTCCATTTTTTTATATCTGGGCAAAACTGATGCAATTGCACAACCTTTAGTTCTTCTACAAAACATTTTTCACATATTTTCTTTAAATTTAAAAACTTTTCACATATCGTTACTCCTGTTTCATACCTTTTCGCTAGGACGTTACACTCCTCTTCACTATAATCAATTAATCACCTCGCCCGTAAACCGCCTCATGTTCGGCATCGAATACTAATGCCGAAAATTCTTGCTTCAAGCGTTCCACCGATGTTCTCAGGTCAGTTGCTTTGATCCATTGTTCTTGAGCGTATGCCATCCACATGTTTTACACAACACTCACTACCCATTACACTATTTCCTTATATTGTTACTCTAAACTACCCCCACTATGCTACATTAGTGCAGATATGAACCATCTCTTTGATTACCACACATATCTGGTTACGCGCATAAGCTACTTTCAACGATGATGCTGTCACTATACTTTTTAGCTATAACGCGACCACCTTTTAGTGAGGACATGAACCGACTATTTTTAGCTATGATATAACCAGCTATGATCTGACCCTCTCATTTTAACATGGAGTCGTTACTCTTGTTGACCTCTGAATGACCTTGAAGTTTTGAAAGTCGTAACCTTGAAGTGGAGTATTCACCTTCAATGAACTCATGACCTACTTTTTATGCATAGCTTACGTGATCGTCGTGACCTTGAAGTGGAGTAGCTCCTACCTTACATTACTACTACTACTACCGATATATGCAATGTGTTCGATGACCTTGACCTACAGCAGTAAAACTCGTAGAAAAAGTATAGTAGAAAAGTGGAGTAGCTCCGACCTTTCATTACTCTTGTATGTATTCTTCACAGTACCGGAAAGCAAATGGAGACAATGGTGAAGGTCTACGTCAGGGATTTTGAAGAAAATTTCTACCCGACACCAACACCGCCCCATTTGCAACCGCAAACTCTGAGAGAATTAGCTCTCAAGACCATCGAAAAGATGAAAAATATGGAGACAGTGTATAAAACCAAATTGAGGACTGCACGCAAAAAATTTTGTGAATTTTGGGGCTGAGGTGTACAAATATATAGATATGTAGTATGTAAATATGTAGAAATAAGAATTATATGTAATATTGGTTAAGTAATTATAATAAATGTAGATAAATTGAGTATCGGAAGTATTTGCTTTAACATAACATTTATGAAAAGGATAACGAATATTTTTTTATAACAAAGGTGTGTGCGTACATAAATGTGGGATGAGGCAGTATAAGAATAATTGTATAATATAAAATTAATGAATTAATAATGGTAACCAGAAGTATTAAAATTAATGTGTGATTAGAGCGTGCAATCAGTTATTAGTTTCCCAATTGTAATACTGTCATAAAATTAAGCAAACTTAAGGGAAAGAAAATGATACAAAATAGTCAGGAAATGTGTAATGTGTGTGCATGTCTGCAGGACTTACTTAAATTGCTTTCCATTTATACTTGTAGATGCATGTGTTTAGAATGATAACAAAATTTATATTAAAAAGTAATCAATTCATGAATTGAAACAGAAAAAATTAGTTGAATTAAAGTCATACGCTACTCAGGAAAATAAAAGGAGTGCAATAATTTTATTAAGAACTGAAATAATGAAAGTAAGGGAAAAAACAAAGCATAAGTAATACTATATTTTATACTAATAAATACAAATTAAGCAAAAATAATTATGTCGTGATTTAAAACAAAAAAAATCAGTTAAATTAAAATAATAAGTTATATAGATATACCCTGATCAACCACATAATCATATCGATGTCCGCGTCCATGAATAATTGAAATTTATTGCAAATATTTAATACGAGATGGGTCCCACTACATCGTACTAAAACAAAAATTATTTAAAAACTGAAACAACGACAAAAATTACTCACTTCCGGAAACATATTTCGTAGAAAATTAGTAACTACTTCATCTGAAAATTTTAAATTTTAATTACTTTAGGACCACCAATTTTTTTTTTAGTTCCAACGCGATGTAAAAATTATATATGTAATTGCTTGTAAAATCAGTACTATAAGGAATAAAATGTACTTCAACAGAAAGGAATGCGTATGGTCAGTATTTTTCAATGCAAGATATGATTACGAGTGTTTTTCCAATCTTATCTAAACCATACAGTTCATTACCATTTTACAAGTTTTACTCATTTATTAATATATTACTTATAATTCTTATAATTTTTATCTAACCATTAATTAACGTAACACTGTTGATTTCATTATTTGAAAATGAAACTACGTACTATTAAAAAATGTACATTAGTACAACAATTCATATATAATTTTAAATTAATGATTATTCCATTTAAGTTATATTTTTGGAGCGTAATATTTTAAATTAAATCAATATTCATATATTATATAATTTACATTGGGATAGCTGCCCAAATTTGATATATGTGTTAGATACGTCGAAAAACCGACAGGGCGTGATGGGGGGGTTTTTTAATTTATTTTTGTCAAATTCTGGTCCGTTTTCGCTTGAAGTGGAGTATTCACCTTCAATGAACTCATGACATCGTCGTGACAACATGTTTAAACTTGTTAAATACACAACTACTTTTAGTTTTATTAAATTATTTCACCTTGGTCCAATTTAATAAGGCCATTTGACTTGGTCTACTTTTTAGCATAGACAACGCGCATTCTTCTTGTTTCCATGAATTGATTCTTTAACGATTAAACTGCTTTGATAAAAAAGAGTATATTTACATTAAAACATTTCACACACATAAAATTATTGCTTACTACACTATTTCAATAGGTAATGTTATTCACCTTTTCTTTGTAATTGTTTTATGTGATATTTATAAAATTACATAGCATTTTTTAATCCTGAAGTCAAAAATTCTGAATTTTTGTATACAACCTAAACAAATAACAGCGCAAAATATAGCAGTCCCAATTTTTTTCTCAAAACTAAAAAAAATGTGAAAAAAATTGTATCTTAATAGCAGAATTTTCGTTTACATGTACGCACACGTTGATAATTAGATACATAATAAATCATAACGCGGTAGTCCTTTACCCAAACATTCCAATTTTTTGCATGCAGACTAAACAATGAACTCATGACCTACTTTTTATGTATAGCTTACGAGAGCGACGTGACCTTGAAGTGGAGTAGCTCCGGCGTCTATATACTTGAGGCGTGGAGCGCGTTCTGACATAATGAGAAAACTCACTTGACCTTGAAATAAATCCCATAAGATTTACATGGGTGACCTTGAAGTGGAGTAGCTCCGGCCTTACATTACTACTATTATTTATCACAAAAATTTTTTAGTTACCACTAACCGTTATACCTCTTATATGAAATAAAGGTTTTATTTAAACATTACTGTAAGTATTTGTTGTAGACTAATAGATGTCAAATATTAAATAAGAGAAATGAGTTTTGTATTATATTAGTGTTTATAATAAAATTCTGTACCTATATAGCTATGCGGACTGTAAGTCTGCATGCGACTACTAATGTTCAGAAAAGAGTCGCGACTACTGGAAGGTTAATTGTTGCGTATGTTTCAGCGACTGGTGGACCACAGGTATCAATAAATCTGCTTAGAAACTACCTAAACTAATATGACTGGCACCAAAAAGAAGCATGGCCATTCGCTTCTAAAATATAAATATAGTGTGACATTTTAAAGATATATATTATATGGTACCACACTTCACATAACTTCCTCAGTAAGAGTATGTATGTATGCTTGTAATCTGTTCAATTGAAGATCCTAAAGGGTTAATGGGGGTTGGTTTAACTTCGTTGAACTGTAACATTTACAAGTGATTTTCTATTTAGCGCTAATTTAATTTTGTATTAAATTTGGGACTAATTCTGTCAATAAGGTTTTCTGGATTTTAAATGTTTTCTTATGAAGTTCTAGTTATGAAGAGCTTTCTTAAATTTGAAACCACGTGGACTCGCTTCAGTACGTATAATTATAATCATTTCATCCTGTTGTAAGGTTATTTTGAAGCACCGTGTATATGCAGTCTTGTAATAACGTATGGAATGCATTTTAAATGTAAATTAGGTGAGTTTGTACGAAAAAAATTTTTTTTTTGTGTATGCAGATTGTTAATTGGTGTAAATAATACGCAACTGGAATTTGAATAAAGCATTATTTGTCACATAAAAGAGTATTTGAATGTTGTAGAAAGATTTTCATGTTGAAAGTATTAAATTTTATAAAAAAATAATGTTTTGGTAAAATCCTTACTGAGACGGTAACGGTAAAGGCCACCGAATTGCCACTGGTGTTTTGGATAGAAAATTGAGAGATTATATTAAGATTTTGGATAAATTTCTTTTCAAGTGTGATTAAACTTGAGTTGTGTATGATTTTACTGAATAGGCTACAATCCTGTCTTCCACAGTCAGGTAGGATTAACTTAATATCCCGCCTAAGACTATTTATTTTTAAACAATTTCAGATTATGGTGGCCCCTAGAGACAAATTTTCCTGAATTGAGCTTTGTGAATTTATGATGAGTGTAAGGTGTTTGTTTCAATAATTTTACTCCTGATATGAACGCCGCTCATTTCCGCTGTGGCTGGCTTGGCAACCCGCTTACTTCGATAGGCCGGCACGGCACTTAGTGAGGTTTGGACGTGTAACATTGTAACTTCGTATTTGATCATAAGATATACAGTTAAAATAAAAGTTACAAGGCAATTTATTATACAAACGTTTGCTCTACTCTTACACAACACTACAGTTTACTTAACTACAGTTTTCTAAAAAGAACTAAGGTTATCAGTTACTCTTTTTCTCATACCGGAATCAGATACACGTTCATAAGTTTTAATCCAACGCCGTATGCAAGTAACATATAATGTGAAATTTAAACATCTCCACTTTAAAGTTTGCATGTATTTAAAACAGTCATATTTGTATATAGAAGGTGTATCTTAAATTAAATCCTAGCATTACAACTTTCATTTCGGTACTGAATTATTCATTTCTATATAGTGACGAAATGGCAAAGAAATACGATCTCAATTTTACAAGACATAAAATGAAACATTCTAGTGTATTTTCAAAATTACTTCAACTTTTGTAAATCATTTAGTGTTAAAATAACGTGGCATAACTTTTCATCCGTAACTTATTCGAAACCGGGTAAAAGATAATTTTAATTTTAGAGTAACTGAAAGATGTTTTACGTTTTTCGTTTTAATCCCATAAATTTCGTCTTCTTATGTATATACTACAGGAAGGCAAGGGATAGATTAGAGAGAATAAACGTTTCCCCTTTTTTTCAATAGTCCTGTCAGGTACCTTTAGTTTATTATATGTTGACAACATTCAGAGTATCGGTGGAATAAAAAAAACACAGTTTCCCTCTGAAAACTTATGAATAAGTAAATAATTCACACCATCTTTTCCCAAATAAAGGATTATTTAATAAACATTAGCAGGTAATGCTGCCGGTCTAGGACAACTGGCCGCCGCCAACTGGCCGCGGCTAACTGACCGCGAAACAAGTGGCCGACAGGACAACTGGCCACTGAACCAACTGGCCGCCGACTGCTTCTAAAAAACATAATCATACCTACTTTATAGTTTAAAGTTTTAAAGGATACTTACAACTACATACTGCACATATAGAGATAATAATATACAGAAATTTGTGAAAATTTAACAAAGAACGGAATTTGCCCCTTTAGAAATTAGTCAACGACAATAAACATGCCATTAACATTCTAGAATAATGGCATACCGATCCCACAAACTACTTATTTGTGAAGATTTTCAAGTAACTTCCTATAATCGAATATTGTAGATTTATCCACTATGTATTTTATTAGAGTTATTACTTCACTATCAGTTTGTTTGTTTTCAGTAAATGAAATTAGCCATTTATTTATTTGAGGTCAAGTTGTACCTACTTACAGCGACGCTACGGCCACTTGTCCCGGCGGTTACTTGTCTCGGCGGCCAGTTCTCCCAGCGGCCAGTTATCCCAGCGGCCAGTTGTCCCAGCGGCCAGTTGTTCCGGCGGCCAGTCGGCCGCGGCCATTCGGCAGCGGCCAGTAGGCGGCGGCCACTTGTCCCATTCCGTAATGCTGCACTTGACCGAGGGAGTCTTGAAGAGCGAAAATCTTGCGCATCGTGAAAACTTTTGTTTGGTAATTGACTCGGTTCAACTGTTTAATATATGCCGAACCGCTTTTGAACATTAAACGTGGGAACGTTTTGAAGACCGTGGGAACGTTTTAAAAATCGTCGGAAAATTCTGTGGAGGCTATCTGAGAACGTTTGTCGACGAGACAATGGGTACTCCATGTAGGGGGATAATATGCAACCGGATGATCGCTGCTTTAGAAAAGACACCTCAAGGTTTTACTACAAAACTGAGCCTCTTGTCCCTGCTCTTGTTAAGAATGACCTCCAAGGTCCTTTTAGAACTTTCCCTTTTACCGGAACTTCTCGTTTAAGCTGCTCTTAAGGTCCCTTTTGTTAGAAATTTATGCCAGGACCCAGCACCCCCAAACTAGTCCTTTTGTATAAATTGTCTGCAAGGACAACTTCATTCTTCCAACCCCCTTAGTGTATTGTTATTTAGCCTATTATTCATTCCACTGCTCCTAGCTGATCACTCTAGAATGCTGACTGCTGGAAGATTATGAATTCCTTGGAAACATCTTGTGCGACTTGAGAACCCTTGATGCCACCTCGGTGTACTTAGTCTGTTATGTAGACCACTGTGATCTAAGTAACCGTACAGGAACGCCTACCCAGTTTATAGGAGCACAGCTATACTACTACTTATACGGATCACTAAACAAATTAATTCGTCAGATTTTACTATTTAAAGCACGACACATTAAATTATAGAAACAACTAACTGTATTGACAATCTTATTGCATACTTCATAAAATATATAATTATAACTAGATGCCGACGTTATAATGGCCTATTTATTTACAGTAGTTCTGTTAGAACGTGTATTGTTATCCTAAATTTTAATTAAACATTGCTAAAAAGCATCAATTGTTCTCATTTTAAAGGACTTGATGTATGTAAAGGTTATCAATTCGACTTAACCTTAACGTAAATTAAGGAAATCGATCTCAATCAAATCGATCAATCAGATCAATCTCAATCAAACCAATCTCGATCAAAATGGCCTAAGGGTAGGCCACACCCTTTCCAGATCACCAGATCAATCTCAATCAGATTAATAACAATCAATCAATCTCGATCATACCAAATAATTAAAATTTGTGGATCAAATCAGTCAGTCTCAATCAAGTTAATTAATCAATCAATCAAATCAACTTGTGTTAGGGCCTTCGCCACTTGTCTGGACCGCTTGATTGTTTGTGACGTCATCTGTATTTCTGGGACTAATGAATATTTTGTGTAATAGAGGTTGATCGTGGCCCCTCCACCTAGCGGTAAGTACATGCAGATCCTTGTAATAATTAGGTCGAAAATTTGAAAACAGTATTCCAATAAGTGTGGGCCTTCATACTATCTATTGACAGGTATAGACCGCAGAATCTTGTTCTCGGGTCTACACGCCTTTGTTCCTTTTCTCAATTTCTTAATCGACGGACAACCAATCTCGTTCAGGTTTAGTATTGGTTTGTTAAGAAATTTTAAAAACTGCTGTTTTTCACTACCCTTAACGTGAAATTTTTTACACGGGCTGCAAAGTGGTTTTATCAACATCAGCACTAAAACTCCATGATCTGTAACCACTGCAATTTCTTCCGGTATGAATTCGTTGTCAACACCTCTAAACTCTTATCCGTCCATCTTCGTTCTGTTGCTGCTGTACACTGCAGCTTTTGATCTAGAACTACCCCTTTTAACAGGTATCTACGAAGACATTTCGATGTTTATTGATATGGATCACGTTATCGAATTCGGCATATACCAAACAGTTAACGGTTTCAGTGAGAGCCTCTACTAGTGCGACTTCCAACCGAAGGGAACCGTTTTTAACTAAATTCCAGTGCGTGCTAGCGTTTGCAGATGTCAGGTGTTAGGTCAAAGGCCATTAAACAGAACCCCTTGGGGTAATGGCTTCTCGATATATCGTTGCCTCATTCAAAAAATGAATACCCGTACCAGAGAATAAGGTGTGATACTCTTACATATAAACCATTAGATGTGAAGTCTGGTTGTAAGGCATCCGAAGGAATTTGCTGACCGTCAATATATAACGACATGTAGTTAATATCGCAGTAATGGGAATTGAACGGATTTGAGGCATAATCACCGTTGAAGGCTTTATTTTTTACAAAACCTAAGATTCATCGTTTAGGTAATTGACCCAGGAAAACAGTATCCAATGAATTTCGTTGTATACCAGCATACATCTGTCCTTGTAAGAGGGTATTTTGCATAAGTTGTTTCTAAAGCTTTAGCGTGCGCAATTAGAACCGTGGGATTGATTCGCATACGTCTCACGAGTAAACTTGTGTCCATAATTCGCGTTTTGCAATTTGATTCGTACGCAGCCACTAGACTAAAGGTTGATCGCACAAATTTAGTCTTTAACTCAACACCATTTATTCGAAACTTTTCTTGATTAAACAAATCCGAGTACACGCGACCATTCATCTCAACCTATTTGGTGGTCGCTGTAAGTGCTTGATGTTTTGAAAAACCGTTGTTTGGGTGTCTCAGAGTACTCATCTACTCGTCTGTATCATTGTGCCATAAGGTACAACCTAAATGTGAAATCTTGGCCTCCTTTCCATAGTTTAGCAACATCTCGTATGAGTGGTGTATTTAAGTGTATGAGTGGTGTAGTGTGGTTGTGACCTCGTCGTCTGATTTATCTAAACCTCCACCTGAGAAAAGCGAATGTATCCAGTTGTTTACCGGTGTTAAAACATCCGCGTCAGTAAGAGCTCTATCGTTTTGATTTAGAACTTTAGCTGTGGTGTACAACATGGCTAGCTGAAATCTATGTAATCGTTTCCATTTCCGGGCACAATAAATTCTATTGGGGCGTCATCACTCAGAGCTGCTAAGGGTTTGTAAAATATCCATTCGCCACTCTTGATACTTGCTTGCGTCGACGGTGAAGCGAACAAATCCAATTCGGACTTGATGCATTTACACGATTGCGTATGTAGAAAAGCCACTATTTTGAAAATAGATTGTGGTAAGTAGGCTTCTGCCCTGTCTTATCAGCTCTCGGTGGAGACTGGTCATTATCGGACAGATCTAGTCTTTTATAGCCCGAACCCTTCATCATCATGTCGATTTTCTCGTCGGATTTACGTTTAAGATTTCTCCCTGCCTGGTGAAACCTTTCTTGAAATGACTCCTTAATAGGCCGATCCCCTATAACATCACTAAGGATATCGGTCCCCGTCCCTAGAGCATCTTCTCCAATAGCCTGTGCACCAGACTTAAATAACGGTATTATAGTTCTAAATATACCGCCTAACCAGCTTCCTATACCATGACCACTCTGATATGGTGAACCTCTGTAAATAGAGCCGATACCGTTACCGACCTGATCCATGGAATATTGCTGATAAGGACAAATCATTATTGTACTTTCTTACAGTGTAGCTTCTGACACGACCTCCCAGACTCGAATGGCATTGCTGCACCCATATCTGTTTTTGTATCAGTCTCGATGTTTTCAAATTCACTGACATGTAGTGTGCAGGCGAGAAAACGATATCTTTACGGCTCCCGTAAGCATAGTTTTCCGAAGTAATGCTTATTATACGCATAAGCGGAGATAAAACATCACCCACACTTTACGGTTCAACGACGTCACAATAAACAAACGTTTGAGTTGGTAAACCTATACATATACTAGCGGGATGCGATGGTATTGGTTCTATAGCTATGGTCTGATACGACGATACCCCAACAGTAAGGTTAAACGCTGTAAGATTCAGAATAGCGAGAGCGGGGTTTTTAACTTCGTAGTGACTCACCTAGTTAGATTATTGTATTCGATTGTTAATAATTTGCTAAGTAGTTCGCGGTTATTTAACTCGTTGGCAATTTCTTGTATGTTAGCATATTTCCCCGAAACGAAACATAACACACACCATCTGGCCTCAATATAAATGATTTTCTCGTTGTCGTGTTGAAAATGTGATGCAGCCCTGTTTAATGTCGCCTCTAGCACGTCCTCTTCTGTTGCAAATAGCTCAGTTCTATAATAAATTAAATTGTCTATTGAGCTTACAGTGGCAAAATAACAAGTGTAGTGAATTTCCGATATGTCTACAACCCATGAACCCGTTAATCTTATTCGTTTTGACAGTTGTGTAATAAAACTTGACGTCATATTACCAGGAAAATAAGTCATAGAACTCTTACTCAATAAGGTAGGATTTTTATATACCTCTAAACTGAGAATCCAACACCCAACTATTGAATTTGTCACTGTATTCACGCCAGTTGACTATGTATTGTTTATGTCGTCCGCGTTCCTTCTCTGCCAAAACCTTATCAACTTTAAAATTGTTCGATGCCTTAACACGTGAACCAGACCCATAATGCTGGAATGAGGGATCATCTCATCCTTTATTGTGGCAGTAACCCTTTTAACCCAAAATACATCACGGTTCGTATTCAGTACACGTAATCATACCCTTTCTTCCTATATGTAGCCGGAAGCGTTGATACTATTTCGTCGTCTGCCAGGCCTTTGCGTTTCGGTAAATATCTAACATGACCATCAGCACCACCGGTGACCGTTATGGTAGCAGCTTGACGTAACTTATTGGAGAAGTACAGATATTTTTGAAGAACTTGGTTGTACTGTTGCCATTTGTCATGATTAGTCATTTTGGTTTTTAAAACTTTACACATATCGTTACCCAGCTTCGCTAAAGTGTTGTTTTGTACAACATCGGGTGCCTGAAAACGTTGTATAAGATCCAGCGGTAGAATAATTTTCTTCATGTTGCTATTGAACTAAATTACCCACAATACCGCCAAATAATGGTCCTAACAGTGGTAGAAATGCAGCGCCATACTGCACAAGAAACTGTTTCTTCTTTTTTATAGATTGACCCCTCTCTGCTCGGCGTCTTAAACTGTTTATGTTGAGAGAGTCACGGCTTCTGATCACTTGACAAAGGTACACCACATTTTAAAATATTGTGTGCACACTCGCAGATGCATTCGATCTGCTTACTATCCAAACATTTCAATGAAGCGTTGCGTTGACTTTTACTTAATCCAGCTAACGCGTGAAGGATGTCGGTGCTTTTGGTTAAAAAGTTAGCCATCGTATATAATGTAATCTTTATGACTGAGAGGTTTAAATATATCCAATTAAAAGGCACCCTAGAAAAGAAACATTTTAAAGTTTATTGTTGAGGTTTATACAAACTGGAAATGTTGCTTATCCAAATAGCGAAAGAACAATAATGGCATTAACACCAGATAATCAGATGACAGTTATGTTAAAGGTTGCAGAAAATCCTAACATATCGGCTAGAAATGTTTCATAACAGAGTGACGTAAGTTGTACTGTTGTCCAACGAATTATGAGCACAAACAAAATGCTCCTATACCACATTCAAATGAAGTGTTATTACCTAATGATTTTGAAAAAAGTATAAGCTTTTGTGAATGGGTTCAGAAAAAATTGAACGGAACAGGTACTTTTTTGACGATTTGTTTTGTGACGAATCGGCATTTCACAAAAATGGGTTTGTGAACAGACAACTGAACAACCACATTGTATAAGGACTATTAGTCAGACCAGCTGATCCTTGAACGTTTGGAGTGGAATCATAGGAAAATATGTAATCGGACCGTATTTTTTTGATGGAGAGGTAACTGCAGAAATTTACTTGGATTTTTTGAAAAATCAATTATCCCATTTAATACGACATTTGCTCAATCCAGTCAAGCAAAAAATGTGGTTCTTACACGATGGATCTCCAGTTCATAACACCGTATTAGTCAGCACATTTCTAATAGCAGGTTTCCTGACAGGTGGACAGGCAGAGCAGGTCCATCTAAATGACCATCACGTTCCCCAGGATTAACGAAAGTAGATTTCTTTTTGTGTGGTCAAATTAAAAGTCAAGTTTATAAAAAACCTGCCACGACAAAAGAAGATATGAAACAACTGATAAGAGAAGATTTCCGAAGTATCGACAACGGCATGTTAAGCAGAGCATTTAACGATCACGTGTTTTATTGTTTAGAAGTAAATGGTTGCCATTGTGGGCACTTAATAAAGTGGTTGTACTGTATCATTTCTTTACCGAACTGTCATTATTCATTTAATAATTGTTATAAAGTAATTTAGAATAAATTTTCAATTTAACTGATAATTTTTCAATACAGGTTTTACATAAAAAAGGTAATACAAAGGATTACAGTGTCAGGCTGGGGCAAATGTAATCACTACTACATGGTTTTAGAGATCACAGTTATTAAAAGAGATCAAGGAATTTAGAAATTTTATAAACTATGGAATGCTATACCTACAACCTACAGGGTATTTATTCTATTCGAAAATATGAAATTGTGCAAGCGTAAAATTTTCATTAAACGGATAACTTTTCAGGAACCACTAGTTATAGAGACCATATGGTGGGATTTAGCAGCTTCACAAAAGCATGGAGTAATATACAGGGTGTTCTATTAAAAAACTAAGTATTGACCCGTTAAAATGTGATTACTGTGCCTTTATAATAAACACCCTGTGTACGACACAACAATTTATCTTGTCCGATACATTTTATACACTCTTTGTCTTTGTAACTATTCAAACATTTTGCTTAAGATGTTATCAGTAAACTGTTATGTAATTCATCTATGATGAAGGATTTGCAGTAAATTTTCATATTATAAACGATAACTTGGCAACGCGGCAAAATTTTCTCGAGAAAATATAGTGAGTTCGATCATGCGAAAACATACTGCCGATGCCATTTAAAAAAATCTCGTTAAAATGCCTCGATTAACCAGATCATCCTGTATACCTGAATCTGTTTTTCAAATCGTCACCTTAATTAGCAAACCTCTTAACTCCAGTTTTTACCAAAAATTTGATTTTGATGCCATCTGATAGAGAAAATGAAAAGTTGTATTTTCTGCAAAGCTCATAACTCCTCTTTTGTTTATAGTAAAATTAATGATAAAATAGAAAATCATGCATCTCCAGTTGTTTGTCGTTTCAATAAGCAAAACTCGTAACTCCTTTATTGTGAGGTTTAAGCTTTTAGTAAGACAAACTTGGAACTGTGTGCAATTTTTCAATAGTTGTTTGTCTATTGTTATTAACTTCTACAATATCCACACGTAAGTATTAACTAATAGGAGTTATATTGGTTAAAAATGGCAAATGAAAATTTGCTCGCTATTAATGCATAAAATAAACTAACTCATATTGATTAGGTTATGTTAAAATTACAGAACGTCGCGTTCTTATAAAGTACTGAAAATGGCTTTAGGGCATGGCATTTTATTTTTAAATGAATTGCAAGATGCTAAATCAAAATTACCTGAAGTATCATGTGCCGATTATGATAACTTTGAGAAAACATCACCTATTGACAACCCGTGAGTTTATGCTTGTATTTTAAAATGACTGCAAAATAAAATTAATTCTTGTAATTTATTACAGGGCACCTTCTGTGCAAGAAAATATTAACACCGATGGTGACTTACAAACAGTTACTGAGACTGAAATCAAAAATTCTGTTCACCATAATGATGATACTGACAACTTGGAATACATTGTAGCTAATGGGTTGAGCAATAATACTCTATCGTCAGAAAAATTTCAAACGTCCCTCTGTCGTTCTGACACACCTGAAGATTTTGAAGATTTACTGTCCTCCAATAAAATCAAAGAACTGCAAAGGTAAGAAATTTACAAGTACCCCCCGACAATGGTTTCAAATTATTGAGAAGTCAAAAATGTTGTGTCTATTGTAAAATAATGTATGTAGAACTTAATCTTCAGAAACAACTTTGGTTTATTTTATTAACTTGTATGTATATATCAGCACTTCAGATTTTGATTATTCTTCTGGAGAGGAATACATTGCTATCATATCACAACAGGAAGAAATTTCTAGTGAAGATAATGATAATGTAGTGGAATCACAACAAATAGAGGCTCTAACTAAAAGGAATGATACTGAAAGTGCTACATCGCAAGAACCAAGAAGGCAGCGTTTAAAAAGGAGACATGTAAAAGAATCCAATTGGAGAAGAAAAGAGAAGCTGGTGAGATATACAAGGGGAAAAGGATTACAAATAATAATGGAGAACGGAACTACTATAACATTTTAAGAGAAGCACGATGCATGAAAGGTAGAAGAAGTACGACATAATATTTTTACCAAATTCTGGGAACTAAGTTGGAACGAAAAAAAGGGTTTTATACAGTGTCATGTAGCTACATGTGAAGTACACAGACCAAGGGATTGGAAAGAGGAAAATAAATCTAGAAGAAGTAATACTTTTGTTTACCGTTTACTCTTATGAAAAGTTTGCATGTTACTGGTGAATATGCAAAATAAGTTTCAGGAAACATAGACGTTCTAGACCACTCCAAATCACGCAAGAGGTTGTGTAAGGAAAAGAAAGACAATTTGACAAGATCTTGAAGATTTACCTAAAATGGAATCACATTAATGTCGCGCCAATTCAAAAAAACTTTACTTAGAACCTTTGTGGAGGTCTAAGCAACGCCTCTACAGATCCTGCTGTGATGAATGGTGTCGAGTTAACAATGTAGAGCCATTTTCAATTTCATATTTTAACTACACATTTGATGATATGAATTTAAGTTTATTCAGTTGCAAAAAGGACAAATGCGATTTATGTGTAGCAAAAAAAAACTGGAAATCTATCAGAAGACGCTTTTAATGGACATCAGACAAAAAAGGAAGAAGCACGAAGGGAAAAAGAGGACGACAAAACTAGCAACATCAATAAAATGTTTACTATGGACTTACAGGCAGTACTTTTATGCCCTAAATCTAACGTATCTGCGCTCTACTATAAAACCAAGTTAGCCGTACATAACTTCACAATTTATGATGTTAAAACACATGATGGCTATTGCTTCATTTGGAATGAAAGTGAGGACACTGTTGGTTCCAATGAATTTGCCAAAATTATTTGTAAGTTTGTAGAAATACAACTACAAAATCTTCAAGAAAATGAGGAAAATAAAATTTGATAGCGATTGTTGCACTAGTAAAAATAGAAACGCTACTCTTTCAAGTGCCTTATTAAGTTTTGCCGTTTAGAATAAAATTACGCTTGTACAAAAGTACTTGGAGAAAGGCCATACCCAAATGGAGGCCGACTCCATGCATTCATGCATTGAACGGCAATTTAAACACCAAACAATTAATGTACCCGCAGATTATGTTTCAATTTGTAATAGACCTCGTCATAAATAAAAACCGTACCAAGTTCAATACCTAGACCATACTTTTTGCATGGAAGCCGATTACCACCAATTTTACGATTATTTGCAGCATACCTAATCCTCATGGCTTATTTGTATTAAATTACTATTATTTTTTTGTATTTATAACTTGTTCCCTTCTTTAGTATTGGCTAATGTAGTTTAATGTTCAGTTTTTTGTACTTTCTTTAATAGAAAATAATTCAGTTGCAAAACATGTAACTCCAGTTTTGTGTATTAACATATGTGGAACAGCACGTATCTCCAAAAACATAATAAATACAAAAAAATATGTAAAAATGTCTTTAATAAATAATACTGTCTACAGTTAAACGCTGTATTATTCTTTCAAAAACAGAAAATTGTGTACCATTTATAATTTAAACGGTTTTATTGCCTCCTGTAAAATTTCAACAACTGGAGTTAAGAGGTTTGCTAATTAAGGTGACGAAATGTGCAATGTTGCAATTGCTACAACTTCCATTTGAAACATTTTTCTACATGTGGTATATTTTAACGAGATATTGAACTTCCTCGCAATAATGGGCCACCCAGTATACTTGAACAATACCTTGCGGGCCGAATGTGTTTGTTCTATATCGTAGCACGCCCGGCGTATTCTGTTTTAAACGGAACAGTAAATAGCCGTGTGGACTTAAAGTGGCATTCTGGTGCGTATCCTCTAAAAATTTTGGGTTGTCAGGTGAAATCTGTCTTGCTAAATGCTGTATTTCAGCTCTGTCACGCAGATTCTTAAACAAAATTATATAATGAGCGAAATATTTCTCTGTCCACGTCCTAGATGAAATATACTTTGTGTTAAGATGGACACACTTAGGTTTCTATGACAACCCATTGTAAAGATATCAACTTCCAAACCGTTAGTTTCGCGCATTAGATCGTCAAATATCATTAAGACCCGTTTCTCTTCATCAAACTGTTCCATATCAGGTAAACCATTCTGAAATTCCACCGAGAGGACTTTGAATAACGCAGACAATTTTGGTGTTTTTTTTAGAAAATCTACGATAAAACACAATTTCCCACAACCCGATAAACCCGCTACTATTGCTGAAAAGGGATGTTTAAATTAACCTTCCATCTTGAATCGCGAAACGATAGTAACGGTCACTCTGATATCACCATCACCTAATACCAAATATAAATCTATAAATATCCATTATGTGGATTCAGCAATTGCCTTACGATCCTAATAACACATTTTATCTCAATTTGTTGATTTGAAACCTGTTTCGCTCAGAGATTGCTACGTATGGAGACAAGTAGCAAATCTGTGATACTAGTTTGAAATCAACTTCTGTCAAAAGAAAGTTGGATACGGGAACATGGTGATGCAGCATCTGTAGCCGGTCATAACTGGAATGACATTACGTAACGAATATTTTCGATGTGAAGTCTACATGTAAATATGTATGCAATTTTTTTTTGCGTCCAGTTATGAAATCACACGTTCACATTTCGTAGAACGACAAGATAATCAGCCGTTTATGTAATCCCCAATTAATTGAGTTTTCTTATTATTATATAGAATTCAAGAACGTATTTAAAATCAATGGTATATTTTATCTTTATCCAGATTATCTTTTCTTAATATCTAAATGAGTCCATTGGTTTCTTTTAGATCAAAATTGAGCAATGAACTAATCGTAACAGGTGTAAATTTTGATAAATATCTTTTCGGGAACACTAATAGCTCCCTAATTACTTGTTTATTTTAAAAGGTAGTTTTGTATGTGTGTATACGATGTATAAATACCTCAATATCCAGTTCTCCAACACATAGTTATTATTAGAATAGCCGAAAGAGAACACGTCTGAAGATAAGACTATTACTATTAATATATATATATATATATATATATATATATATATATATATATATATATATATATATATATATATATATATATATATATATATATATATGCATGCATACAGCGTGATCCAGTTAGATTGTATACATCCGCTGGGGTCATGAGCGTGCCTAAGTACGTATGTATGAACTGTCCTTGCCGTTTTATATGTCTTTTATTGTTCCTGTAATTCACGTAAAATCTGTCTTTTTCAAGACACATTGAGTCCTATTAGTAAAATTGAATTAATGATTACTATGTTTATAACTTATCTTTGGCTTAAGATTAATAATCCGATTTGTTGAGTTTGATTTAATTACATATGCGGCTAGTGAAATATGGATGGATACAGAAATTATTATTATTGTGAAAATGATTATGCACACTGGTATAATAATTATAGCTTTTTGAATTATGAGAATTAATTGCTTAATAAAGTAGATTTGATTTTTATTCAAAATTAAACCTGTAAGGAGCCAAAAAAATTAGTAAGATGAATAAATTTTTATAATTTTAAAATTATGCTGGTAATAATGTATTCAATTTCAGAATCCAGATGTGTTAGCAAACGTGACGTTTGCGTACGCACCAGCCCCCTTCGCTATAGTGGACATCGCGTTTAATTTTACCAAAACCCCACTTCCGTATATAAACACAAATAGTTGAAATACCTGTGCCGATTCCTGTCACCGAAATCCTTTTAAAAAAATTTATCGAAGGTAAAAGGTATACTGAGTGTGGGCTACTTGTTGAGTATCACCGGCGGCAGTCTAAACTTACTATCGAGCTCTTTCGCTACTTTGCGAATACCTCTGACACTCTAGATTAAAACCCGATCCAACCGATCCTACGTATTTACAGTAGACCGTATTGACTGTAAATATCTAGAACCAATAACCTCACCTTTGGTTAGCTAAGACATCCATGGTATATATATATATATATATATATATATATATATATATATATATATATATATATATATATATATATATATATATATATATATATATATATATATATATATATATATATATATATATATATCCTGCCCTCCTTAACAATCACCTGTATACTTAAACCAAAATACGGAAATTATTTAAATAATAAACCAACCGTTTATACGTTTCAACGAAATTAAAACATAACAATTTAAACTATCCCGATCCAACAAATAGTAAAGCATTCCATGTATTACCTTGTAACGATCCAGATCCTTATCTTAATTAACTTCCCTTAATTAAATCCTATTATCCCGTAATTGCATTCCTGTAATGTTTAAATTCCGTCAATTGCGCACCTTTCCCACCAAAATCCAACCAAAGTTTGTAATCATTCTCCTTCCACCTAGCCCAATCCCTATAAAAACGACCGCAGTCCTAAAACAATTCACTTCACTCCACTTCTCCTAGAGAAAACTACCTGATTAACTTCACTTGATCCACTTCTCCTAGAGAAAACCAGACCTGATCCTTTCTTATAAATTGGAAAAAAACCAAACACCAGCTCCTATTACACCTGAATCTAACTTACATACACAAACAGTACACGTCGTCTCCTGGTGTCAAACCTTGGGAACGATACACAAACAGTACACGTTCAGTCGCCTCCTGGTGTAAAACCTTGGGAACGATACATACACTCAGATTACACGCCGCTTCCTGGTACCTTCACAGGTTTTAGAACCGTGCGTTTTGTTTTGTTGTTAAACCTCCCCTACAAGCGTTACTCAAGTGACGTAGAGTAGACTTAATTCCAACCCGTTAACGGCGACAAGCCGCTGACAAACAAAAACACCATTTTCCCCGAACTCACCGGTGTACACCGTTTAGTTCGACTTCCCCAGCTTCTAGGCGAAAGCCAAAGACGCTCCATAACCTGACTTTGTATACACACTACACGTTACAAAAACCCCAAACACATATCAATTTATTTCCTGTAATTATACCAGAAAATCATTTTTATTTTAATTCCTGATTAACTTTCATTTTTATATAAAATCCTGTTTAATTTACATTATCAACAAAGCCTGAATAGAGTCCAGATTTCTATAATCAATTTTGATATGATAATAAAAATTGCATTGTATTCACAAAGAAAAGTAAATGTGTAAAATTCCATTATATTAAAATACGTGCAAAAGTTTAACCATTTTAAATACAATCTTTGAGCTTTTCCGTTAATGCAAATAATTACGATTTTCACAATTAAAAGTTCTTACATTTTACTTAACGAAGCTTAATTAAGCCGAGTTAAAGAAGATTACCATCTCAGAATATCATTTTAAGGCCCAAATAATCCATTAATTACGAATTCAATTTTGCATATAAAGAAGTAAATATTCAAAATTTATCAACACTCACCTGTAAAGGAAAATCGACCGTATTGACTTCGATCATTTTTACCAAAGCATAACCCCTTCTTTCATATCCAGATCCAGGCCCGTAAGGCATATTGGTAAAAGATAGGATTACCCTATCATCCCCAACTACGGCCCCTAATTTAACAAAAAGGATTAAAGCAATTTGCTTTAAACACTGATAAACGTTAACCATTCTGATTCTACACTAACAGGCCGATAACGAAGTCACCTGTAATAGATTTTTTCGTCCATTCAAAAATGATAATTAATAATTTAAAATAATTATTCCACTGTTAATTAACAAAGAGCACTAATAAACAACCCCTGTTTATTAGAGAGCAAACGTTGGGGGTATATAAACTATTAATTCTTCTAATTACAGTACAATTTCGAGACCTGTAGAGCGGCAACCCACCATACACCAGTGTCCAGAGTTGCCCAACCAGAGAAGCAGAAAGTGTCAAATATATATTTTTTTAGTTAAGTTTTAAAGTACAATTTTTATTTATTTTCTTTTAAACATATTAATGTATAAAATAAATGCCGTTTTAAATTGAGGTTGTTGTAAACTGTGTAAAACTCACCACCAGTTTCCGAATTGAGCTAAAGCATTAAAAAGGGTATACAAAATTTAAACAAATTAAAGTTTTCTTTCCTATAATTCCCTTATAAAAGGGTGTTATAACCTGAACTTTCTATTTATATAAATAAATTCAATTAAAATAGTTTATTGATACCAATTGACCATAATTAATAATTTGGTTTCCTTTTCCCATTACCTGATGTATATAAAACTTATCTCAGTAATTGAAATTTTTGTATTTAAGTCGAATTTGTATTGCGCGTGCAATCAAAGCCATTTGTGTTTTGCTGACATTGACCTAGTTTTATAAGAGTATTAATCCCTTATTAACATTACACCATAATCCATCCAGACCGAGTTATTAGACAATAGTTATCATAGAATTAATTGTTTACCAGTCCCACGTGGAGGTTCTGTGTCAAAAAGTTAACCTCAAACTGTGATTTGTATTTATTTAAGTATTATTATAAAGAGTAAATGATACCCATTTAGTGTAATTAACCAATTAATCTGAAAAC
>JARFJB010000966.1:3425000-3720000 GCA_036346205.1 Vesta saturnalis | reverse complement strand
TGGTTAATTCTAATTTAATTTAATATTTTTATGGGAAAAAGGTTAAACCATTTTTTATTGGCAATTAACCCATTTGGTAATTACTTTTCTATTTTGGTTTAATCCTTGACCTTGGAAAATTTTTTGTAAATATTTACGGTAGTTTAACAATTCCAAAACCGGAAATAATTGTTTAATTAAATATAAAAAGCCCGGTTGTAATGAATTTTATTTTGTAAATTGAAAATTCCTTAATTGTTTTTTTAGGTTCCATATAATATTTTAATTTATTAATAATTATTGTTGCTTATTTTTAAAAAATAAATTAATTTTTTATTTCATTATGATATATTTTTTAAACCTTGTTTTTCTAAATGCTTTTCTCAAGTCATGTATTAAATTCTATTACTATATATTAAAAAATTGTTTTAATTAATTAAAAATTGAAACTTTTTTACATTTAAAAATTTTTTATTTTGTAAATTTAGTATTATTACTTACATTTGTTTCTTTTGGCCTTTTAATTTAAGGGATTAAAGAAAAATTGTTCCCTTCCTTTTTTTCCTTAACTTAAACCAATTTTTTAGTTGGGATATTCCCGAATAAATTGCTTAAATTACCAATGCTTAATATATTCTACGGTAAACTGTAAGGTACTACCTTTTTAATTGAAATAAAGGATAATTGCAACATTCGGTTATTTTTTGGGGATTGTATTATTGGAATAAAGGTTTTTGTTTGTCGATTATTACTATTTATAGAAAATTTTTGTATGTACAACTTGTATTTTACAGGGAACCTATCGAACTACCTATCTCATTGTATAGTTACTTCTGCGTGTTTTGTGACTTACCTTTCCTTCTTCGAGTTTTGAGGAAAGGTTTTTTTTTGTATCTTACTCAAAAACGAGTGATGTCCAAATTTCTGTCCTTCGTTCAACATATGTATCTTTCTTTCCTTTCTATCTCCGACCTCAATGTTCCCAACGCATCCAAGTTCCTTCTAGCTGCTAGTCGAAGTGCCTTTCATCCTATTCCTATATCCTTTTTTTTGCATACGTGCTCAACGGCACTGCACGTTACAATGTAATTAGTTTATAATTCAGATATATGATTTTCTCTAGGAATAAAACATTTTGATTTAGTACAAGTTCAAAATGTTCTTTCCACTTCTGTATCACACCTGAGTGGACGTGGTACAAGTACTTGAGCGTACGTGCAGTGTGGCGCCCATCGCAGATGTTCCTGTAGCGGAATGTCCGATGGTTGCCATCGATTAATTGGAACTCACACGAAGCATTCAGCCGTCTGCAGATGCACCTCTTGAGGATTAACAGATATTCATCAGCCGTACATTATGGTATACACAGCAACATTGATATATTAGATTATATAAGCCGTGTGAAGTCTTCCTGTCTCTATTTCTGTTTTGTCTGTCTATCTGTCTATCTGTCTATCTGTCTACCTGTCTATCTGTCTATCTGTCTATCTGTCTGCCTGTCTACCCCTATGTCTATCTGCCGGCCTGTCCATCTGTCTGTCTGTCTATCTGTCTGTATGTCTGTCTGTCTGTCTGTCTGTCTGTATCCCTGTATGTCTATATGCCTTTATGTCTGTATGTCTGTATGCCTGTATGTCTGTATGCCTGTATGTCTGTATGTCTGGATGTCTGTATGTCTGTATGCCTGTATGTCTGTATGTCTGTATGTCTGTATGTCTGTATGTCTGTATGTCTGTATGTCTGTATGTCTGTATGTCTGTATGTCTGTATGTCTGTATGTCTGTATGTCTGTATGTCTGTATGTCTGTATGTCTGTATGTCTGTATGTCTGTATGTCTGTATGTCTGTATGTCTGTATGTCTGTAGGTCTGTATGTCTTGTATGTCTGTATGTCTGTAGGTCTGTATGTCTGTGTCTGTATGTCTGTATGTCTGTATGTCTGTATGTCTGTATGTCTGTATGTCTGTATGTCTGTATGTCTGTATGTCTGTATGTCTGTATGTCTGTATGTCTGTTTGTCTGTATGTCTGTATGTCTGTATGTCTGTATGTCTGTATGTCGGTATGTCTGTTGTCGTATGTCTGTATGTCTGTATGTCTGTATGTCTGTATGTCTGTATGTCTGTATGTCTGTATGTCTGTTGTCTGTATGTCTGTATGTCTGTATGTCTGTATGTCTGTTCGTTGTATGTCTGTATGTCTGTATGTCTGTATGTCTGTATGTCTGTATGTCTGTATGTTCTGTATGTCTGTATGTCTGTATGTCTGTATTTGTCTGTATGTCTGTATGTCTGTATGTCTGTATGTCTGTATGTCTGTATGTCTGTATGTCTGTATGTCTGTATGTCTGTATGTCTGTATGTTCTGTATGTCTGTATGTCTGTATGTCTGTATGTCTGTATGTCTGTATGTCGTATGTCTTGCTGTCTGTATGTCTGTATGTCTGTATGTCTGTTGTCTGTTGTCTGTATGTCGTATGTTGTGTCTGTATGTCTGTATGTCTGTTGTTGTCTGTATGTCTGTATGTCTGTATGTCTGTATGTCTGTATGTCGTGTCTGTATGTCTGTATGTCTGTATGTCTGTATGTCTGTATGTCTGTGTCTGTATGTCTGTGTGTCTGTATGTCTGTATGTCTGTATGTCTGTATGTCTGTATGTCTGTATGTCTGTCTGTATGTCTGTCTGTATGTCTGTATGTCTGTATGTCTGTATGTCTGTATGTCTGTATATCTGTATGTCTGTATGTCTTATGTCTGTATGTCTGTATGTCTGTATGTCTGTATGTCTGTATGTCTGTATGTCTGTATGTCTGTATGTCTGTATGTCTGTATGTCTGTATGTCTGTATGTCTGTATGTCTGTATGTCTGTATGTCTGTAAGTCTGTAAGTCTGTATGTCTGTATGTCTGTATGTCTGTATGTCTGTATGTCTGTATTTGTATGTCTGTATGTCTGTATGTCTGTATGTCTGTATGTCTGTATGTCTGTTCTGTATGTCTGTATGTCTGTATGTCTTCGTATGTCTGTATGTCTGTATGTCTGTATGTCTGTATGTCTGTATGTCTGTTGTCTGTATGTCTGTATGTCTGTATGTCTGATGTCTGTATGTCTGTATGTCTGTTGTCTGTATGTCTGTATGTCTGTATGTCTGTATGTCTGTATGTCTGTATGTCTGTATGTCTGTATGTCTTGTCTGTATGTCTGTATGTCTGTGTTGTCTGTATGTCTGTATGTCTGTATGTCTGTATGTCTGTATGTCTATGTCTGTATGTCTGTATGTCTTATGTCTGTATGTCTGTATGTCTGTATTGTCTGTATGTCTGTTCTGTATGTCTGTATGTCTGTATGTCGTATGTCTGTATGTCTGTTGTCTGTATGTCTGTATGTCTGTATGTCTGTTATTGTCTGTATGTCTGATGTCTGTATGTCTGTATGTCTGGTTCGTTGCCTGTTGTCTGTATGTCTGTATGTCTGATGTCTGTATGTCTGTATGTCTGTTCTGTGCGTCTGTATGTCTGTATGTCTGTATGTCTCGGTCTGTTGCGTTGTCTGTTGTCTGTGTTGTATGTCTGTTGTCTGTATGTCTGTATGTCTGTTGTCTGTTCGTCTGTATGTCTTCTGTATGTCTGTATGTCTGATGTCTGTATGCCTGTAAGTCTGTATGTCTGTATGTCTGTATTCTGTCGTCTGTTCTGCGTCTGTTTGTCGTTTGTTTGTCGCATGCCTGTTGTCGTTGTCTGTGTCTGGTGTCTGTGTTGTGTCGTAGTCTGTTCATTGTTCCGTCGTCTGTTTGTTTGTTGTCTGTCTGTCTGTTCGTCTGTTCTGTTTGTCTTCTTCTGTCTGCCTGTCTGTTGTTTGTCTGCTGCCTTCTTGCTTCTGTCTGGTTCTGGTGTCTGTCTGTCTGCCTGTCTGTATGTTCTTCTCTGTCTGTATAGTGGCTGTCATAGTGTCTGCATAAATTGTTCTTTTTGATGATTTTAAGTTTATTTTATAATTTATATAACCGCTGTCTAGGAGTGCGTAATTCTGGTAAAAGGTTTTTTGCGCAGCTTGTAACGTAACTTTTTGACTGGTGAAGTCTTTGTGAGAAATGTCTATTATAGGGTTCGTAATAGTGCCCACGCAAGTAAATAGTTTGTGATAATATTTGCGAATTTAATGTTGATTATTCCAGAAGATTTCATTAATAAACCTTTAATTTGTATTATAGGATGCCTTAAATAAGGTTGTGAAAAATTGAAGATAGAAGGTTTTGTCACATGAAATTATGAAGATCTAATTGTAGGAAATTAGTTGGGATCAGTTTAAAGATGGTATTAAATTAAAGTGTTACCAAAGTTAAAATTACGTTTTAAAAATATTTGCTGATACGAATCTACAATTCGTTATATGTCCAAACAGAAAGCATCCTAAAGACTTATTCTCAGGAAAAGATAAATCCATTGTAATTTAACGTAAGTTTTAAAGAGAATAAAAGGGGCTTGTAGAATACGAAAGAAGATGCTGAGAAACTTCTTAGATAAAAACATCCGTGAATTTGTGTTAGTAAACAGCAAGATGTTTTCAGATTGTAATGAATTAATAACAAGGAATTCTAGAGCATAATGTCAATTGACCAACGAGGTGGTTTAAATAAATTTAAAAAATTTTAAGAATGTTTGTTTAATATTATAAAGTTTTGAATTTAGCCGTATTTATTAACCATTTCTGATGGTTTGGATAATCAATTAAAATTAATTGGCAAAGAATTAAGGAGAGATTCATTCTTACCGTGTTATCGTTTATGTTTCAGACATTTTAAAAGGGGAAAAGTTCAAATTTGTGGTAATTGGTGTAATGTATTTATAAGCAAGTAAATAAAATTTAATCTTTTTTCAAAGATAAATAAGGCCAACAAACCAAAAACATTATCTATGGTTTTGCCCATAGTAAAATTTAATCAGTATAAAATGTATGATTATTTGGATAATTTTCAATTAATAATTTTGAAATTAATTTGGATGATCTTATTTTAGGTTAGAAGCAAGAAAGCTTTGTGAAATTTAGCGCCGATAGGTTGAGTACCTTCAGGAGACCTGGATATTGATAATAATAATTATTGGCCAAAAAAAAATGATCTGTCTGTCTGTACTGTGTTGCATCTTTATGTTTCTAGTACAGCTGTTTAAAAATGTCTAAAATTCTAAATTTGTGATTTGTAGTAATATATTTATATAGCATGTAAATAGCCAATTAGTCAATCAACAGTGTTTATTCTGCATGATATAGCCAAGAAATTAGCTTCGTATTGAAAGTTCTGTCTTCTGCCCGATCTTGTTAATTTAGAGTATAAATCCTAGTATGTTATTGATATTTAACTGTAAATATTTGCCAATAGTCAGTACTTCGTGGAGCACCTGGATCGTAGTTATCTGTACTAGGTTAGATAAACTAATGACTGTCTGATGCATTTGTAAATGGCTGTCTGAGCATGTATGTTGGAATGCCTGAATTCTAGAAGCCTGCATGTCATTATGTCATAGTATTCTGTATGTCTGAAACTGTAAATGTCTGTATGTCTGATATGTCTTCGGTACTGTTATCTGCTGTTCTAGTCTGTCTGCAGTCTGTAAAAATGTCTGTAATGTTTTGAAATTTTGACATGTAATTGCCTGTATGATCATGATATTCTGTTGTCTGAACATGCCTGCTTTGCTGTATGTCTAGTCATTCTGTATGTCTGAATCTGTCGTTGTTAGTTTGTTATTCTGACTGTCTGTTATGTTTGTAGTTGTAGTCGAACTGTAATTCTGCATCAGTCTGTATGTCTGATGTCTGTATGTCTAGTATTGTCTGTATGTCTTGTTATGTACTGTATGTCTGTATGTCTGTTCTGTCATGTCTGATGTCTGTATGTCTGTATCTGTCTGTATGTCTGTATGTCTGTATGTCTGTATGTCTGTATGTCTGTAGTCTGTATGTCTGCTGTTGCTGTTGCTGTGCTATCTGTCTGACCTGTCTGTTTCTGTTTCTGTCTGTATGTCTGTTGCTGTCTGCTATGTCTGTATGTCTGTATCGTCTGTGTCTGTACTGTCTGCTACTCTGTCTGTATGTCTGTCTGTCTGTGTTGTTCTGTATGTCTGTATGTCTGTACTGTCTGTTGTCTGTATGTCTGTATGTCTGTCTGTGTCTTGTCTGTATGTCTGTATGTCTGTCTTGTCTGTCATGTCTGTATGTCTGTAGTGTTCTGTATGTCTGTATGTCTGTACTGTCTGTATGTCTGTATGTCTGTCTGCCTGCCTGTCTGTCTATGTCTGTCGTCTGTATGTCTGTATGTCTGTATGTCTGCTGTATGTCTGTCTGTCTGTTGTATGTCTGTATGGTCTGTATGTCTGTATGTCTGTATGTCTGTATGTCTGTATGTCTGTATGTTCTGTATGTCTGTATGTCTGTATGTCTGTATGTCTTGTCTATTATGTCTGTATGTCTGTATGTCTGTATGTCTGTTATGTCTGTATGTCTGTGTCTGTATGTCTGTGTCTGTATGTCTGTATCTGTTGTCGTGTCTGTCTGTCTATGTCTGTATGTCTGTATGTCTGTCTTATGTCTGTCTGTATGTCTGTTGTCTGTATGTCTGTATGTCTGTATGTCTGTATGTCTGTATGTCTGTATGTCTGTATGTCTGTATGTCTGTCATGTCTGATGTCTGTATGTCTGTATGTCTGTATGTCTGTATGTCTGACTGTCTGTCTGTCTGTCTGTTGTCTGTATGTCTGTATGTCTGTTGTATGTCTGTATGTCTGTATGTCTGTATGTCTGTATGTCATGTATGTCTGTATGTCTGTATGTCTGTATGTCTGTATGTCTGTATGTCTGTATGTCTGTTGTCTGTATGTCTGTATGTCTATTCGTATGTCTGTATGTCTGTATGTCTGTATGTCTGTATGTCTGTATGTCTGTATGTCTGTATGTCTGTATGTCTGTATGTCTGTATGTCTGTATGTCTGTATGTTGTCTATGTCTGTATGTCTGTATGTCTGTATGTCTGTCTGTATGTCTGTATGTCTGTCGTATGTCGTATGTCTGTATGTCTGTCATGTCTGTATGTCTGTATGTCTGTATGTCTGTATGTCTGCTGCGTATGTCTGTTGTCTGTGTCTGTTTCTGTATGTCTGTATGTCTGCTTATGTCTGTGTCTGTATGTCTGTATGTCTGTATGTCTGTGTCTGTATGTCTGTATGTCGTATGTTGTATGTCTGTATGTCTGTATGTCTGTCGTATGTCGTATGTCGTTGTCCGTATGTCCGTATGTCTGTATGTCTGTATGTCTGTACTGTCGTGTATGTCTGTATGTCTGTCTGTATGTCTGTATGTCTGTTTCGTATGTCTGTATGTCTGTATGTCTGTATGTCTGTATGTCTGTATGTCTGTATGTCTGTGTCTGTATGTCGTATGTCTGTATGTCTGTATGTCTGTATGTCTGTATGTCTGTATGTCTGTATGTCTGTATGTCTGTATGTCGTATGTCTGTATGTCTGTATGTCTGTATGTCTGTATGTCTGTATGTCTGTATGTCTGTATGTCTGTATGTCTGTATGTCTGTATGTCTGTATGTCTGTCTGTATGTCTGTATGTCTGTCTGTCTGTCTGTATGTCTGTATGTATGTATGTCTGTATGTCTGTCTGTCTGTCTATGTCTGTATCTGTCTGTCTGTCTGTCTGTATGTCTGTATGTCTGTATGTCTGTATGTCGTATGTCTGTATGTCTGTATGTCTGTATGTCTGTATGTCTGTATGTCTGTAGTCTGTATGTCTGTATGTCTGTATGTCTGTATGTCTGTATGTCTGTATGTCTGTCTATGTCTGTATGTCTGTATGTCTGTATGTCTGTATGTCTGTATGTCTGTATGTCTGTATGTCCGTATGTCTGTATGTCTGTATGTCTGATGTCTGTATGTCTGTATTGTCTGTATGCTCTGTATGTCTGTATGTCTGTTGTCTGTATGTCTGTCTGTCTGTATGTCTGTTGTCTGTATGTCGTGTATGTCTGTATGTCTGTATGTCTGTATGTCTGTATGTCTGTATGTCTGTGTCTGTATGTCTGCCTGCTCTGTATCTGTTGTCGTATGTCTGTATGTCTGTTGTCCGTATGTCTTGTCTATGTGTGTCTGACTGTCTGTCTGTCTGTTGTCTGTATGTCTGTAGTCTGTATGTTGATGTCTGTATGTCTGTATGTCTGTATGTCTGTATGTCTGTGTCTGTATGTCTGTATTGTCTGTTGTCTGTACTGTCTGTATGTCTGTATGTCTGTATGTCCGTATGTCTGTTTGTGTTGATGTCTGTCTGTTGTCGTTGTATATCGTATGTCCGTATGTCTGTTATGTCTGTATGTCTGTATGTCTGTATGTCTGTATGTCTGTATGTCTGTAAGTCTGTATGTCTGTATGTCTGTATGTCTGTATGTCGTATGTCTGTATGTCTGTCATGTCTGTATGTCTGTATGTCTGTATGTCTTTATGTCTGTATGTCTGTCTATGTCTGTATGTCCGTATGTCTTCGTATGTCTGTATGTCGTATGTCTGTATGTCTGTATGTCTGTCGTATGTCTGTCATGTCTGTATGTCTGTCCTGTTCGTATGTCTGTATGTCTGTATGTCTGTATGTCTGTATGTCTGTGTCTGTCTGTATGTCTGTATGTCTGTATGTCTGTGTCTGTATGTCTGTATGTCTGTTATGTCTGTATGTCTGTATGTCTGTATGTCTGTATGTCTGTCTGTGTCTGTATGTCTATGTCTGTGTATGTCTGTATGTCTGTATGCCTGTAAGTCTGTATGTCTGTATATTTGTGTGTATGTATGCCTATATGTCTGTATGTCTGTATGTCTGTATGTCTGTATGTCTGTATGTCTGTATGTCTGCATGTCTGTATGTCTGTATGTCTGTATGTCTGTATGTCTGTATGTCTGTGTGTCTGTATGTCTGTTCTGTATGTCTGTGTTCTGTATGTCTGTATGTCTGTATGTCTGTATGTCTGTATGTCTGTATGTCTGTATGTCTGTATGTCTGTATGTCTGTATGTCTGTATGTCTGTATGTCTGTATGTCTGTATGTCTGTATGTCTGTATGTCTGTCTATCTGTCTGTCTGTCTGTCTGTGTGTCTGTCCCTCTCTGTCTGTCTATCTGTCTGTCTGTCTGTCTGTGTGTCTGTATGTCTGTATGTCTGTATGTCTGTATGTCTGTATGTCTGTATGTCTGTATGTCTGTATGTCTGTCTATCTGTCTGTCTGTCTGTCTGTGTGTCTGTCCCTCTCTGTCTGTCTATCTGTCTGTCTGTCTGTCTGTGTGTCTGTCCCTCTCTGTCTGACTCTCTGTCTGTTAGTCAGTCTGTCTGTCTGTCCGTCTGTCTCTCTGCCTGTATGTCTGTATCTGTACCTGTCTGTCTGTCTTTCTGTCTGTCTGTCTGTCTGTCTGTCTGTTTGACTGTCTATCTGTCTGTCTGTCTATCTGTCTGTCTGTCGGTCCGTCCGTCCGTCCGTCCTGTTTGTGTAGTAGACGACGCTCCCAGACAGTTACTGTGGGTCTGTCTGGTCTACGGTCGCACTATTGAGGACGACGTTTTTCTGGAAGTAAGGCATAAATTTAAGGAGAGCTTTGTCAATAGTTATACTTACTGTATTTGTCTCGATCACTAGGAAAGACCATATGCCGAAGAGCTACATTATGAACTCGAATGAACTCGTAGAGACCTGCTATCTCTTCGACAGTTTCCAGTATCATTCCCAGATCTATAATGGCGTGATCATACCCACTTGGTACAGCTAGGCTTATAACATTACTCCAGTGAAGGTATAATGTTTTAAACCTAGTATGGGCCCGATCGAGCTGCTCTTCTAGAGAGTTCTCCGTAATCACGAGATCATAATTCCGGACAGATGGTACTATGAATGTCACCTGTAAAGAAAGAAACAGAACTGTTTTAAAAAATATTATGAACAGAATACATACTTTGAATGTGAGACGTTCCCAGGAGAAGATGCGATGTGCGTAGAAAAGCCAGTACCATCCAGCGATAATAGGAAAAGCGGAATTGCTTTGGGCGGCACTGTCTCCATCGCGCAAATGATGTTGTAAACGGGAGGAAGAATAGTGCGGCCCATAGTTATGGGAATGTGGGTTGTCCAAAACCAGGTGTCGTCAATTTCTTCTTCTTCGTCATTGATGTGCATGTTGTCGTCACCGTTATCGTCATCACCGTGCCCCTGGACCTCCTGAGAGGCGTCATTGTCTTCTGGAGCTCTGCCAAAGTCATTTTCCTCGCCCTTTATGCTGTTATGTATCTGTTCCTGTCGACTGAGTTGGTGTACTACGTCCGATAGGTCTTGCTTGGGCGCTACGTTCCAGTCTTCGATGTTGTTTGTGAGTGTCCATGAAGTTGTCCGCATCGCTATTCTCTTCAACGATGATGTCATTACAGAAGTCAGTACGTTTTTCGCGAAGTAGTCGTTGTTGACGTAACGCGTCGTTATCGTAGTCGTCTGAATCATAACTGTAGGCAAGGTCCATGTCAACGTCAGGGTCGTGCCCACCAGTGTGGAGGTAATAGTTTCCAGCACAGGAAGAACATACTCCTTTAACACTGGAAGATAACCTGATGATGTCATCACTATCATCGGTAATGGTCATCTAGTTCAATAGTTACTGTATTGTCAAGGTTTTCGTCACTGATAGTGATGACTTCAGCATTGGTCAGGTCAAGTATAATGGTTTCCGCATTAAAATTGAACTCTTGTAGAGTCCAGGACTACGGTCATCATCTCATAGATGTTCTCGTCACTGGATTGGGCGACCACGTCAATAGGAGAGGACGTAGAGGAAGGGATGTACAGCAACTCAGGTGAATAAGATGAAGTAACCTGTGGTGTAGGAGTTGGAGGGGTGCCAGGAAGAGGTGTTGAGGAAGCAAGCGGGGTAAAGTTAATGGGGTAGAGAATTTCGCCAGGCGATGGAGTAAAAAGAATTAAAACGTGAAAGAATGGTGGTTTTTTACCTGGAGCAATTCATTGTTGCCAGATGAAGAAGTTGATGGGGAAGTTGCTCTAGAATTCATTATGACTTGAGTATTATCTACTATAGAAGCAGTTGTGCGAATAATTCCTACAGTTTTCGTTTGGATAAACATAGGTGTTTCCCCCACTAAAAACAACGTCTTTCGTGCATTTTTAGAGGACATTTTTCAAGGGTCTAAGTGTTAGAAAGTGGTGTTACATCATGTCTTCTAGTAATGATAAGTGCTTATTTTATTAATAAATTATTTTTTTGATACTTAGAATAATATTATCATATTTATGCCGTACCTATTGTACTAAGTTCTCTTCAATAAATTCTTCCAGGACTTGTAATATTTTCATAAAGTTATATTTGTGGTATATTTTAAAGATTTTCTTTTTGTACTTAGAATATTTTTGTTCTCTTAACACTTATAATAATTTCAGAAAAGTTATTTTATGTATATTTTTCATAAAAGTATGACTTAGTATAATTGCCAAAAAAATCTTTTAATTTAAACAATGCAAACGTTTTTCCATTACTTCATGTTTATTACTTTATCTTCTGTACAGTAATAATAGTAATCGATTTTGGATTCAGTACAACCCAATTGTAGCCGCCGCCGTAGTGGACAATACTGTCAGTCGTAAACAGAGGTAAGAAAGTGCTTTCAGGTATTATCGCACCAGATGGGTAATTTAAGTTCTTTGGATTTTTAGGTACGTCACGATCATGCGTGGCTTATAAACCTCCCTTACTGATGGTAGACGAGTGAACATCATAAGCCACGTTGTGATACTAGCGCGGGATCGCACTCCCATCCTGAGGAGGTTGCTGGGAGAGCGGCCTCATACGGATCACGCGCAGGAGTGATGGAACTACTTCATGAAGGTGGTTCTGAGGATGGCCTGGTGGAGAGCGAGAAGAATTTCGACCAGGATCACTGTGAGGTCGTATTTCGGTTTTTGGATACACCACCTCCAGCAGACGATTTTGACGCGGTATTATCACCCAATTACCAGCAGGCAGACGTGGACGAAATACTGCTCACCCTACAACCTGTACGTGAGCCATGTGACAGTAATCAGTAACCCGTGAGAGAAGATCAGGTAATATTGTACCATGTCTTAAGTCCTGTCTGCATTGCAGAATTTAGAGATGAATAATTTCCAATTGCGGAAGATCGTTCATCGTCAAGCTCTGTAGCGCAGCCGTTGCTGGGGGAGAGGTGAATTTCAGAATACTCTGACACTTGCATGTGCTGTAGATGATCGGTCGTCCACATCTGCAATAAACGCAGTTGGGAAGAATAGTAGGGAATCCATTTAAAAGTTTGCTGATCCCTGCTTCTACCGTAGAATTTATGGAGGAGTGGTCGTACAGTAGTTCTACGGCAGAAGGAGAGGTCAGGGAGCACATTTCTGAGATTGTCCTGAGCCCTACTTGCATCGAACAGTTCGCTGGAGGGTGGAGTCCAATGAACTTTTCGATACAAGTCGACCAAGTGAAGGATTCATCAGAGAGTATCCCCAGTCCTGTGTGTGCTGCGGATTTTATATGTAATAAATGGTCTGTGAATGACAGCATTATCTAGGAGTCCTGCATCACCCATACAATACTTATCTGTACAATCACCGGTGAGGGATATAATGTAAAACGCAGTATCTTCACCCCAGAGTGTATTGAGCCCTAAATGTGCCGCGTAGTGTCTGGAAACTAGTTGGTTTTAATAGATTGTTTTCAGCCCAAAGCACATAGCAGGGTGATATACAATGCTAGGTAGAATATGTGTGATCAGCAACACTATCCCGACTATCTTTGGTGTTGTTTCCAACTCGTACACTAATCTATCCCTCAACCTGGTATATCCATTATATATATTATTCTATTCCTGGCGATATGTTACGTTGCCTCCTCGTTCGCATCGCAGGATATGATTAAGTTTTTAAGAGTTAAAAAGGGAATCATAACATAACACGTAACTCTACCCTTTCATTTATACATTTTTTATACATTATCTATGTTACAGATCGCAATAAAATGTGTCAATGCGAATGTTTAAAGAAATTTTCTAGAAAAGAATCTACATCAAAAAACGGTGTATTGGATAAGGATACCAACTATCCCACCTTCATAGATGCAGCAGGCTGTAACGCAAAACCACATCACACATAGAAATGTGGTGCAACCAAGTACTTCCGACCACGGAACATAGTCATGTGGCGGAGTACATTGCACAACCAGGGCCATCTGGGTTGAACAACTCAAGTTAGCGTAAGTCGGACCAATGCAACGAACCAGTACAAAATAAAAGCGTCTAAAGTGTTGAAATTGTCCACTGTACTGATAATTCAATCGATGTTCCTCGATATGCTTATCAAGGACACCTTAGAAGCACAAATCAAATGTGTGTCTATTCGTTGATACTGAGGTTGAAGTGATTCGCAATGCATTGTATCGTATAGACTATCACCATGCAATACCCTTACGGATGTGCAGACGTTTATGGGTGACGTTAAAGTGAATGTTTTGAAACTAACACAAATTCAGTTGCAGCAACGCTTCTCGTTGAAATGTAATGTCGAGTTGTTTGGGTTGTAGTTTCTGAATAGTGGAGAAAGTACCGAAGTAAAGTCCTTTCAAACGAAATATTGAGTATCGGGATGGTATTGGAAGAGTATTTTCAAAGAGTAGTGGAAATGTTGGATCTAAGCAAACAGAATTTTAGCATAAAGATTCTGGTGAGTCATGAGTATTAGTGTAATATATTATTAATATATGCTGTTTTGTAGGGTGGTCGCTCGTGCATTTCGTATATTTAGAGGTAAACACGTTGAAATTTTCTCCCACTACGGGTTCATCCTATATGAATGTTCCAGCCGAAATTGCGCATAAACACGCCATAGTAAATGTGAAGAATAGTGATAATTTTAGCTTTGCGTGGGCTATTATATCAGCATTAGTGATATCGAAGGGGTTACCACAACGGACGACTTCTTACCCTAATTTCAGGACGCTATTGAACAGGAATGGTGTAAAATTTCCTGTTAAGCTGACTAACATCTCAACTTTTGTGTCCAACAATAATATCTCCATCAATATTCGTGGACTGGATATACGTATCGTGATGCTCAGCGTATTACGGAGATAGTGGGTCCTCTCTACTATACCAGAGCTAAACAACCTATTCATGTTAATTTATTACTATTAGTCAGTAACCAAACGCATAATCAGCATTATGTATAGATAAATAATTTTTCTCGTTTGCTTAGCAACCAAATAAACCGACGTAATGGGGCAAAATATTTTTGTGATTCATGTATTCATTACTTTAGAACGCAGGAGCAATTAACTCGACACGTGCCTCATGACTGTAATTTCGTATACACAAAATAGATTTTTCTACCATTCGTAATATATGCACATTTTCAAGCATTATTAGTACCGGGAAATACGGCTGAACTCGATCCCGAACAACCGTTCACGATAAAAACGTGTAAACACGGACCATACTCATTCAGTTATTATATTAGGTGTGGTGTAAACAATGCTTAATCCAAATTAGAACTTCATAGGGGGATTAATGTCGCGGAGGTATTTATTACACGAGTAGAAGGTGATGTAAAACGGATATATAATGAACATTTCAAAGCTGTTCCAATGTTACCACTAATCGATGAACAAAAGGTGATTACATGAACAAAGTCTAAATTGCTATATATGCGACAAGTTTTTTACGGATAATCTTACAAGTTTCTAAGGTACGAGATCACTGTCACGTCACTGGTATATGTCGTGGTGCGGCACATTCAAATTGCAATTTAAACTATCAATTACCTTCATTTAACCCAGCTTTTTCCATAATCTCAGTGGTTATGATGTTCACCTGTTCATCAAACAGTTAGCGAGCGAAACTGACGAAATTACCGTACTCCCTGTTAATAGTGAAAAATACATTACTTTCGGTAAGCATATTTATGTAGACGAATTCATAAACCGTCGTGGTCTTATGGAAAATAAGTACCTAAATTTGCGATTCGTTGATAGTTGCAGGTTATGGCTGCATCTTTAGATACACTATCTCAGAACCTATGACACGATCAATGTAGAGAGGTTAGGAAATATTTTGGTGATGATATGGTTTTAACTTACTTACTTAGCGTACGTAGACAATTTTAGTAAATTGGATAATGTGACTATACCTTCCTATGACAAATTCTAATGATGAAAACATATCCGATAAAGAATACTGTCGCGGCCTACTGGTGTGGGATCACTTTAAGTGTAATACACTCGGTGATTGTGTTGATATATATTTAAAATCAGACGTGTTTCCGCTGGCTAACGTGTTCGAAAACTTTAGGCGACTATGTCTAGACGTGTATGGTTTAGAACCTGCACAGTATATTATCATACCGGGATTGGCATGAGATGCCTTGTTGAAATGTACTAAAGTACAGTTACGTGGATATGTACCACTTTCTTAAGAAAGTTATTCGTGGTGGAGTGAGCACTTGCGTGAAGCGGAGAAGCATTGCTAACAACGAGTTTGTTCCAAATTATGACCCCGATGGTCCTAAAGTGAATTTACAGTATTTGAATGCTACGAACTGATATGGATGGAGTATGCGGCAATATCTCCCACATTATGGGTTTATGTGGTTAACTATTATCCGGGCAAGTATTTTTAGTAACGCAAGACATGTGGGTGATGGACCATTCTTAGATACCTTTTCATTACTCTCTTGTACTAAGTAGTTATTACTGGAATATATTTACAAACTAAGCTTACATAAACATTATTATATAAAAGAAAACTATTTATTGCAGTTATTACAGAGAATAATAGCAGTGACAGAATGTTGATTACAAACATTTTTATGGCATTTTTCACAACATTGCCTTTGTTGTCCTTGCATTACTTGCGCTTCGTTATATATATATATATATATATATATATATATATATATATATATATACTAGTACACAGCAAGGAAGGTACTAAATAAATTCCAAGGTAATTACTATTCAACTAAAACTTTTATCTTTGCCAATAACCAACATTCCAGACTACTTACATTCTTTGAAAATAAAATCCAAATTCTTGAATAAAATACAATTACAAATAGATATTCTAAATTCACCACTAATAGCAAATTACTCATAATCCATAAGTAGGTAATGACTAAAAGACTAACTTGAACATTATCTAACTGCCAAATGACTTAGATTACTCAAAATTACAAAAATTCCATACTAATTGAATTTTTCACAACAATTAGCCTTGAAAACAAAGTAACTCTCAAATCCGCTAATTATACTGATAAATATGTAATCAATTATGAATATATTATATACATGAGATGCATCAATTGTAACCACCACGCGAGGGTCCATTGGACTCACATTGGCCGGTTACGTAAGTTTTATATAACAATAATTATTTATTGAAAAGTAGATCAAGTTTCCCACTTTTGACGAAAACTTAAATAATACTATTTCCATGGAAACCATACCGGCATTTTGTCAAAAATTAAATAATAATCGAGATATGCCCATTTGTAACACCGCGCGGGTCCGTTGGACCCCAGTTGCCCGGATAAAGTTAACTGAAGAGCGAATGAATCAATTTTATGTATTAACGGTTAATGATTATGACGATTTTGGGTTTGTACTAGAGGTTTTGTCACGAAATGATCTGCACACCACATTCCAAGGAAAAAAATTAATTCCTAACTTGTGTGAATAGACCAACTATGGTACACATTATGTCTTTAAAACAATGTATAGAGCATGGGTTAACTCTTACTCGTACTCATCAAGTTTTACGTTTTCGTCAAAGCCCTTGGTTAATACCATACATAGACCTCAATACAGCTTTACAAAAAAGCCAAGAGCAAATTGGAAAAGGATTTCTTTAAATGCATGAACAATGGCGTATTTGGTAAGACCATGGAAAATGTTGACAAAAGAGGAGTAATCATGTTATTAACGCAATGGGAAAGTAACGGTCGTCGTTTGGGTCTGGCATGGTACATCGCAAAACCGCGATTCAAAAATTTTATTCAATTCACTGACAAATTATATTCAGTGGAATTGTCGAAACATGTCGTTACTTATGACAAACCCGTATATGCCGGATTTAGTATTTTAGATCTTTCCAAAATTATAATGTATCGATTTTTTACGATACCTTGCGCAGATATTATGGTAATAATGTAAGGTTTCTCTACACAGACACAGATTCTCTAATTTCCGAGATAACACATATGCACAGTAATGTTGATGAATATGACACATCTAATTATCAAAACGATCTGCATGGTATTACGACCAATACATCTGTCGTCGTAAGAATGAAAGATGAATATGCAGGAAAAGCTATTCAATATTTTTATGGAGAGGATCAAAATCGTAATTTCTAAAGCTTGCTGATGATCAAGTGGTTAAGAATCCAGTGAGTAACTAAAGATTGGGTAGTGATAATTGCTGGTCTTAGATATATGTATTCATATGTGATAATATGTAACATAACGATACAGCATAATTATATTATGCAAGAATTGATTTTCGAAAGAATATATACAGAATGTACTCATAATGTGTGTTATATAATAAATAAACATAATATATATTTACATTTTTTTATTAAAAAAAGTGTACAAGCTTTACTGCATTACATAAGTATCGTACAGATGGTATCCGTTAGACAGAGTGCAGTGACATAATGATTGGCAATGACAGTAACAAACTGGTTGCAAAGCAGGAAGAGTAGGATGTTCATCAAGTTCAATAACGGGCTGTGTAACAAATTTTCTGATGTAATCCGCTTTCTCTCTACCCTTGACGTAGATCGTATCTGTTGTTTGAAGCAATCGAATGAGGATTGCTCGAAATTGGTGTGGTGGTGTTTGCCCGTCTTCTTATACAATATTGATTATGCATTAACCAAGCAGCTTGACGGCGACTCACCGAATCTAACGTATGCCTTGGATACGGTGATTTAAAGATGTAGTGGACGATTTTTGTTCCATTAAATATTGCGAATTTTTTCGGTATAAAAGCTTTTGAAATTTGAAACCCTTGTACATCGACTATGACGGGAATAGTATTACAGCTGTCTTACTGCTTTGGTTAACGCGTTATACGTAACTAATCGATCAAGGAGTATAGCACAGTATTTTGTCGTATTCGCGGGTACGTTGACTGTTGTTTCGAACTCTACACGAAGTACTACTGCTTTAGAGTGCAATGTCTCTTTTTGATTCGGGCAGTCTACCACTATCAATGGTGAGCCTGCCGTAAATTGATTACGTGTGAGTAATGGTTGACCATCTCTTTGATAATATGACAATTGGAATTTAGCAAACATTTCATACAATCTAGCAAACAAATTGCTATCATCATTAACGTTTAAATTGTCATACGGATAACGGTCCGTGTTAAGGAATGCCCTAATATGCACATTTATCGAATCTGCTCATATCTTGAGAAGCATTATTTTCTCTCCCCGTTTGAAATCAGATAATAATGTATCTAGGTGTTTCTATACTAGTCGATGCTTAGATTGCCCATGTATGTTCATCTGTTGTTGGAACGGCTGGATACATGTGTGTTTCCCAACTTCTGAATACTACTGGAGTATTTACATTTTTATCAAGGTACTTTGTTAACGCCAATTCCTCCGCTAATGCTGGAATAATGTGTGGAACCTTCCAATATATTTTATCTATGTTAACTTTTATTGCTTCATCTGCAATAGTTGAAATTATTGCGTCGGTATTAATGTTACTGCGAATTGAAACCAAATTCTTGTCTGATGTTCGATATCACTTTATTATAATCTTCCGCAAAGCCGAGTAGCATTCATAAAGGTACACAAACATTAAAATACCCTAACGCATTTGTTAGTGTGCTATTTAAGCTAGGAAACCAACTTAATTTCCATGACGAGCGAGGTCGTTGGGTGTGAATGATACCAATCCTTTCATTGTAGACGTTAATCCAACCTTCGTCACGGAATATACCACTATTCCATTCATTTCGTATCTAATTTCACTAAATAAAAATGCAATGCCATTATTAACAAACCGCGCGGTGTTGGACAGCACCATCCTCCCTCAACAATCTTCCCTCTACGTAGATATAACTTTCTGATGGTAAAGTGCACGTCTTCCTGAATGGGTATTCTGATTTCATTATTGTTTCCAATTCTCACAGTATATGGCTGTTGGGTGTGTAGTTCGGAATCTACTATAGCATTATCAACAACAACTGTTTCGTTTGCGTTTAATATACTCATTGTATTACTGTAAAACCAAGACTGCAACTATGCTTTATTCTGCACTGTCAATGCTTTGAGCGTTGAACGCTTACAGACTCTCACATTTCCACACTTCGATCTTCTATACTTTGCCCTGCAATGGTTATATGCACATGTGTTATACCGAGTCACCATCTCTTCCTTAAATGTAGTCCTATCGTTATGATTTCACCGTTAAAATTGATGAGGTCTCCGTCTTGGTCTACTATTTTAAGTGTTATGGTTAAGTGGCGAATATATTTATAGGTAAATAGATGACATGTATAGGAGACAGAATTATTTTGTATCCCGCTGGTACACTGCACAAGAGTTGATGAATAATATGTAATGACTCTCCAGTTTTAAAACTTCCACTTGTTTATATTGCACTCGATAATTAATTAACTTTGATGATCTTAACAAGGTTTTCAGAGGTATGCAATTCTTTACCTTTGTAATTTTTTTTGTTTAATCCCAGCATAGGTCCTATCGAATTTTCTACTTTGAAGTTAATGCCATCTATTGCTTTCATAATTGCTTTCATAGTATTATTATTCGCTCGTAAATTAAGATATCATCTCGACTTCTTCACTGCATCATTAATATGTTTATTAACATCCGCGATTGGGCATGATTCTGGTGGTATTGTTATTATTATTTCTAGAGATACTGGTTGGTTGTTCTTGGAAGTAACATTTTGTATAGTATTGACAGATTCAAAACTAGTCAACCCTATTACATATTCCAACTCATTATCGAGATAAATCGGTGGGTTAAAGTGGCTTGTAGGATACCAGTAAATGTAAATGTGTACGACATTACGATCAAGCAATGACTAGTGAGAATGAAAACGAAACGTCATATAAAAATCGTAAGGCTAAAGAACCGTAATTGTATGGATTGAAGCCTTGAAGCTTGGTAAAGTTATAGTCAATCGTGTTTCTGCTACCATCACTTTTAAAATAGTGAAATAATTCTAAGGGTGGTTTAATATGTCTTATGCTATCAAAATATGTAATATGTTCATTCCGCTTGATGTAAGCCGTCCAGTATGTTCCCCTGTTATTTTTGTCATCCAGATACCACATTTATTCGTATGAATTCGTGTAGATAATTTACCTCGCATACATATCCTTCTAAAGTAGGGGATTTTTTTTAATTTTGATAGGTCAACGTTGCTTAAGGCGTGGCGTGGTAGCATCACTGGCTGTTTTTTAAATACGGTTGTAGATATAAGCCTAAACCTCGCTGATATGGTTTTATATATAAGCCTTTTGTTAAAGTAGCTGCTTCCATTACTTGATTTTGTCATTTAGTATCTTCCAACGTTCTTGACGCGGTTTTAGCGTCAGTAACCGCTTTTGCAACTGCGGCTGCACCTCCACCCAAAGAACCTAAAGCTCATAATGCTGCAAATAGGGGAATAAGAGGTAAGAATCCCCCACGTTTCGGTATTGGTAGTATTCTGCTCTTGGGTGTCATGATTTTTTTGTGTTTTAGAACGTTTAAAGCTTTTTGTTGCAAAGTCTTATCATCCATGTGGCGATGCCTTAGGTCGTTTGACTGAGAGTATGAAATATCGTGTTCTTTACACGCTTTGTCCAGTTCGTTAATACCTCTGTACCATGAGCTAATCGTTCTGCAAACAGTATAATATTGTACCAGGTATATGTAACTCCAGTTTCTGTTTATTAGGTGTTATCAATCCAGACTTTTCTCTTATTATCAGAACTATACTTCAAATCAGACTTGACTGTACGAATTACTATAATGCATACTAATTGTTAAGTGTAGTGTGTAGTGTGTTTTTGTGTGTGTGTGTATGTGTATGTGTGTTTATAGAACTGTTGTTAAAGTGTGTTATGTTTGTCTGTTGTATGTTCAGTGTGTGACTGGTTGTGTGTAGTATTACCGCTTTGTAATGGTGTATGATACTTATAAGTATTTTATGTCAATATTGTTAATATATAGTGTATTATTTTATTAGTATTTATTTATGTTATATTATATATTATATATATAATTACGTATTAATATATTATTTATATTATATATGATATTATTTGATGTATATATATGTATTTTATAGTTATGTGATTTTATTATTATGATATTTTAATTATTTATTTATATTGTATTATGTATATATTATATTATTTATTTATTATTTTTTATATTATTTTTTATATTTATATATTTATATATATATATGATGTATATATATTATATATTGTTTATTTATATATATTTTATTTATATTATTTTTATTTATTTTTTTTATTTTTTTTTTTATTATTTATATTTTTATTATGATTATATATATATATATATTATTATATTATATATATATATATATATATATATATATAATATATATATATATATATATATAATTATATATATTATATATTTTATTTATTTTATATATATTATATATTTATTTATTATTTATTTTATATTTTATATATTTTTTTTTATTTATATATTTTTATTATTATTTATATTTTTTTTATATATATATTATTATATATATATTTTTTTATTATATATTTTTATTATTAAATTTATTTTATTATTATTTATATTTTTTTATTATTTATTATTTTTTTTTTTTTTTTTATTATTTATATTTTATATATATATATTATATTATATATTATATTATATATATTTTATATATTTTTATTATTTTTATTTAATATATATATTTTTTTTTATATAAAATATATATTTTATTATTTTTATATTATTTATATTATATATATTTTTATATATATATATTTTTATATATATATTATTATTATATTTTTTATATTTATATTATTTTTATTATATTTATTATATATTATTATTTTTATTTTATTATATATATTATTTTTATATTTTATTTATTTATTTTTATTTTATTTATATATATTATATTTTTATTTATTATTATTTATTTTTATTATATTTTTTATTTTTTTTTTTATTTTTTTTTTTTTTTATTTTATTTTTTTTTTATTTATTTTTTTTTTTTTATTTTTTTTTTTATTTTATTATTATTTATTTTTATTTATTATTTATTGTATTTATATTATTTTTTTTTTTTTTATTTTTTTTTTTTTTTATATTTTATTTTTATTGTTATATTTTTGTTTTTTTTTTTTTTTTTTTTTTTTTTTTTGTATTTTTTTATATTATTTATATATTGCTATTATTATTTACTTTTGTATATTATTATATTTATTATTTTTTTTTTGTCGTTATTTTTATTTATTTTTTATCTTTTTTTATGCTTTTTATTTTTTTATATTATATTTTTTATATTTTTATTTATTATTTATTTTTTATTATTTTTTTTTTTTTTATATTCTTTATATGTTAATTTTATTTTTTATATTATATTATTATATCATTACATTCTAAATATTTCTATTACATCTAATGATATTCATATATGTAACTGTATTTCTTTGATATTATTATTGTATTTATCTTGCGTTTATTTTTGCTGTTATATATTATATATTATATATATATATATATATATATATATATATATTATATTATTATTTATATCTATTGTTCAGTCTGTATGTGATCGTTTATCATCATTACTATAATTATGACGTCATTTTAACATATCTCTCTATTGGTCTACTGAGTTGTAACGTATAGTCGGTCCATATTGGAAACAAATGTTACGATTACTTATTGACTCAAATGGTTTACGTTTGAAAATGTTTATGTATACTGCAATCTTTATATACAAATACAGTTACGATTTACTCACTATATAAGATATCGGTATTTCGAACTTACGTGTACAGTGCCGTTATATCAGTGATTCGTAAAATTCATATAATGATTTTTGATGTGTAGATGCTAAACAGATGAATAGATCATTTCTGTTTTGCTATGATTATTTCTATTATTGTCAAACGTATTTTCTATTCAAACGTTATACGTGATATGCGTTTACTATGTTCTGTTTACGTCGAATCTTATTGTGTATGATGATCGTTAATTCGTATGACATTTGATAGTTTATGCTTGTATTTGCTGTGTGCGTATGCATTTGTCGTGTTCTTGTGATTGTAGAGTATGTTAATGAGGTTGTTTCCGTAAGGGTTTGATGTTACATTGCATTATAATATGCATTGTAAACATGCAGTAGTATATAGCGTATAGTATAGATATTTAGCGTATTGCATTATAACATAATATGCTAGTTAAATATATATATGCATATACATTAATGTACATACATGTAAATGTGATATCAAGATCGTCCTCCGTCAAAGCTGAACTCTTTGCATCGACTTATTTCAAATGAAAATGAAATGCTTTACATCATACACCTAAACCTCTGGAACAGGAATGGCACGTGTTCTTGTTCCTGACCCCATTCTACAAGTTTTAGAGGAAATTGTGATTGCAGATACCACACATGACGACGAGGGGGAGATTCCTACTTTACAAAAATTAAAATCAGGACTGTTAGCTGCTGGATCTCAACCAGCCTTTGAAGAGTATCTTAATCATAAAGGATTATCAGAATATTATGTGGAAGGTATATTTAGAGATCCCGAAGACGAGTATGATTTGACATATGGCGTACAGTTACTTCCCGAAAATATTGGTGATGCTGAACTAGTCTTTGTTGGAGAAAATTCTGGTATCGCTCTTCCTGACGGATCGCCCTTATATTATGATGGAACTCCGGGATTATATGAGCTGCAATTTAAAGAGCTCCTACGGGATTCAAAAAGAGTTATCTACAGCAATACAATGACGTTTTGCGCAGCACAAATGCTGCTGGACGTAATTATAACCCAGATAACCAAATCCAAGGCACTAATTGCAGAAAATACATTGAGATCATTAAACCATTACTTCAGCTTAGAAAAAGACCCACTACAACAGCTATTCCACCTCCTGCCGCATGATGTCGCACAACTTCCGTCTCCAAAAGAGGGTTTGGAATGCAACTATTACGATATAATAACAAAGCGATTGAATGTGTACCTTGGAATGATACGAATAAATTAGTGGATTGGTTGTGGGAGTTATTGGGATCAATGTCGGCAGGAAATACTAGCAATCACAACGAAATAATATATATATATATATATATATATATATATATATATATATATATATATATATATATATATATATATATATATATATATATATATATATCACCTCCTGCCGCATGATGTCGCACAACTTCCGTCTCAAAGAGGGTTTGAATGCAACTATTACGATATAATAACAAAGCGATTGAATTTGTACCTTGGAATGATACGAATAAATTAGTAGATTGGTTGTGGGAGTTATTGGGATCAATGTCGGCAGGAAATACTAGCAATCACAACGAATATATATATATATATATATATATATATATATATATATATATATATATATATATATATATATATATATATATATATATATATATATATATATATATATATATCTATATATATATATATATATATATATATATATATATATATATATATATATATATATATATATATATATATATATATATATATATATATATATATATATATATATATATATATATATATATATATATTGCGTACTAAAGCAGTAATAAAGTAGGATCTCTGGTTATAAACCTATTACTACATTGATTTCATTTCATTGTTACGATCATCACTATAGATACTACTACATATTCAGCACTCATGTCAATAGATAAATTTGGTGTACACCTTCATCATCAAATGACAATAGATAAATTTGGTAAACATATTGTTTATCATTCTGGTGATCTTCATTATCAAACTTTCATTTCTTTCTCTGGAATAGTCATTACAAAGAGAATTAGTATTCCTACTGGTACAGTTGACACCTATACCTTTCCCTGTAACAAGGGCACCATAATAGTGTATTGTAAGTGGAGTCATCCAGGTCTCGAGCTTAACATAGATGCTAAAAAGTTTGCGCATGCAAGCGAAGTAATTGGTCACTATATAACTAGGCATTCCGCAAGTAAAGTGACAATACCAGAGTTTATAAGGTTTGCAAGAGCAACGATGTTTCACGTAGAGATCGTAGTAAAATCCAAAGCGATAAAATGAGTAAAGCTGATGTTGCTGAAGAACTGCATAAACCAGCAAGAAGAAATTTTCCGGACCGTTGTGTGGTACTTAAAGGTTTAAATAATCCGTTTCAAGCTGATTTAGTAGAAATAATACCTTATGCTAGGGTAAATAAAGGGTTTAGATACATTTTGGTACTAACATGTGCATTTTCTAAATATGTTTGGGCTTATCCCATCAAACGCAAGAATGGTAAACTAGTCGCAGATATAATGCATAAACTTTTGTCTGGTTTGAAAAGGACGCCTACACATATACAAACTGGCATTGCAACAGAGTTTTATAATCCAGTATTTAAAAAAGTAACGAAAAAATTAATCATTACAGTAGTTATTCTAATTTCAAGAGTAGCATAGTTGAACGTAAACCGCACTCTTAAAGCAATAATGTGGAAAACACTCATCATGCACGGTTCCCATAAATAGCTATCAACAGTGCCTCAAATCTTTGTTGATTATAATTCAAGAAAGCATCGAACCACCGGATACAAACTTATAGATGTAGCGGAAAAGTATTCTGCATCTATTTTGAAACATTTAAAATGTCATAAATTTCTTGACCGTGAAACGCCTAAATTTCAAGTGAGTGATTATGTACGTATTAGTCAATACAGAACCATATTCTCTAAGGGTTACACACCTAATTGGAGTTACGAAGTCTTTCGAATATCTGCAGTTAAACGTTCAAGCCCAATGAAGAGATTCAAGGACGTTTCTATGAGCCGGAACTTCAAAGTGTTAAATATACTAACATTCACCTAGTTGAACGTGTAATACGGTGTCAAGGAAAGGAGTTCTCACAATTCATGGATTTCTAACAAAGACGTTATGTAATACGTTCTGTTCGATTAATTATATACTGTAATATTATTATGCAATAAATAACTCTTTTTTTATTTTAAATTTTTATTTATATTAATACATACAATACTATACACTACTATAGCATTTCAAAAACACATAATTACGATGTTGCTTTTCCAGAACTGGTGAAATTATTTTACTACACTCTTATATTCTTTTTATAAAGCGAAGAGTCTCTAGCTAACTGTTCCCATTCCCTTTTTTGTCCCCGTTCCACTACATCGTGATCTACGCTTTTGAGCTCATTAATGCGGACCTACCCCACTTGTCGTGTTGTCATCTGTTGAAATATAATTCGGTAAATGACATTCTATTTCATGTGCAAATTGTCCCAAAGATACTTCTCTAAGGTATTCTATTAATCACTTAATACAAAAAATGCATTCTACACCATCTTCATACGATTGAAAGTACTTCTCACACAGACTTGTTCCACTACCTTAATAATAAACTAGATTATCTGATTAGTCATCACCAAAAAAATAATAATGCGGAAGTTGGAACCTAAATTATAAACCAAAGTAAACAATTTATTTCAACATTAATGCTGTCAATACCTACGAAACTAACCATAAACAGATTGGGGTACTATACACCTTATGCGCGATCTGTTTTAATTAGGTTAATGATTATCCTGCTTTGTTTTCAGTACAATTGGTTTATTCAGAAATCGTATTAAAATTTTTTTGTATGATACAATGTAAACTAATTAATGCTTCCTTTTCAGCTCTAATATTCTACAACTTCATAGGTGGAAGGCCTGTATACCCCATGCCGCCGGGTGCAATGCCACCACATTTACTATGGGCTCCTTAATATTGGTGCTCCGACTTTCTGAGTTCGGTAAGAGCGGCCGGTCACTCTCTCCTTTATTCCCTATGTACTCGCTAACACGCACTAGCCAAGCGTGGCGTTTTAACGGCTGAACCCTTAAAATGACGAGTTCTAAGATAGATGCTATACCCCAGGTGAGTAGAGGGAGACACCCTAACTCTCACATCGATTCGTCGATCCGTTCCAAGGACTCTCGCAAGATCTGCCAAGAATAAAATTCTGCCCCATACGGATTACCGGGAGGGCAGGACTCAAGCGACCTCGGTCATCGAAAGTACCAATCGGATTCATTACTGCAACATACGTCGTATCAGGGCGAATCTTAATAATGTTCACCAAGACCTTGACTAAGTGCAAACGGACACTGTTTCTATCAGAAACACAGGTCTCCCCTGGAAGCACTGATTGGCCTGACCTGCAATTTCCCAGATACAACCTCCACTCTAAATTTCGCCTTACAGGCGGAGTATGTGCGTATATCAAGGGCACCGTAGGTTGTAAGAGAATGTCCACTTTGGAAAACAACAAATTTGACGCGATTTGGTGCAAAGATTCTGGGCCTCAACTTGAGAAATTTTACTGTAGTTTATATAGGTCCCCAAGCGATAATAACTTCCAAAACTTTTGATTACCTTAGTCTGAAAATACACTACCTCTTATCACAGTTTCCATCTTGCGATATTTCAATTTCAGAAAATTGTAATGCCCACAACCCCAATTGGCTTCAATTTTAATCTACCACTAATCCCGCAGGTCACAGTGCAGAAAAGCATTTGATGTATCCTGTGATCTCACACAAATTCCGAACCAACCAAAATTCCTAACAACCCTAACCATACTCCACATCTCCTGGACATATTCCTTACAACTAACCCACTTGTCTACAAAACGAGAGTCCTTTCCCCATTGGTCAATCAGACCACTGCCTAATCGAAATAACTTCCTCTGTACCCAATCCCACTGTTACTCGAAAAACAGATAGAACCATGTGGTATATTAATTCCGCTAACTGGAGAGAACTGCGAGATATTTTTGCAAGCTTCCCCTGGCGTGAGTATTGCTTTAAACGGTGCCCCTCTTCAAACATTCTTCTTTCAATAAATAACTGAAATTATCTTGATGGGTATGGATTTATACATTCCCAAAAAACATAATCGTGTCGGTCAATCCCGTCCCCCACCCTGGTTTAATAGGGATTGCACTGATGCGTTATCGCAAAAGCATAAATGCTATACCAAATGGAAGTCAAATAAATCTATCGAAAATCACGCCGCGTATATTACCGCAAGGAATAGTTGCAAAAGCATCATCACCAAGGTTAAAAATATGTTTGAAGAACGTAAATGCAAAGAATTAGACTCATCACCTTTGGGTGGTCGAAAATTTTGTTCATTAGCTAAAGCCATCAGTAAACACTTTAGTACATCTTCCTTTCCTCACACGACGTCTCGCCACGGAGCTGAAAGATCCAACCACTTTGTCGATTACTTTGCATCAAATTCATGTCTCAATGATTCTGGTAAAACTTTGCCGTTGCCCAAATCTACTCCATACGCTATTAAACCAATCCAGTTTCGTTACAATCTCCTAGAATCAATTATCAATAAACTTTACTCAAACAAGGCGACTGGCCCTGACGGTATTCCAGCTATCGTTCTTAAAAAATGCTACCCCGAGCTAGTACCTGTATTGTCTTTTTTTCGATCTCCATGTCATCTGTTGAGTTTCCCTCATCGTGGAAGTTGGCAAATGTCCAATCTATTCCTAAAAAGGGCGATAAAACTGATCACTCAAACTACCGACCAATAGCTATCACTTCAATTCTGTTGAAAATCATGGAGAAAGCCATCAACCACCAACTACTTTCGTTTCTCGAGTCCAATAAACTCGTAAACGACCACCAGTATGGGTTCAATCAGAGTCGTTTAACGGGTGATATTCTTTCACCCAACTCTGGAATAACACATTAGAGAGGTCTGGTGAAACAGTAGTAGTAGCTTTAGATATTTCAAATGCTTTTGACCAGTTTGGCACAAGTGCCTACTTTCCAAGCTCACTTCGTTCGGATTATAAGATATGCTCATCAATTGGATATCTAGCTTTCTTGACAAAAGACGTATACTCGATGTCATCGATGGCTTCTTTTCGAAAGAAACTACTATTAACGCGGGAGTATCCCAAGGATCAGTGATAGCTCCCACACTTTTTCTGATATACATAAATGAACTCGTTTCCTCAGCAACTAATCCGATCCATTGCTTTGCAGGCGACAGCACTCTACATTGTAATTCTTCTGTTTTCCCATAACAATAAGTCTAGTCAGGACGTTAAGGTGAAAATGGCAGCCTGAATCAACAGTGACTTCAAACGTGTCCTTGAATAGGGAAGGAATAATCTACTCACGTTCAACGCCGGCAAGACGCAGTGTTGCCTTTTGTCCGCCAAGAAAGTCCGACCATTACCTGCTGTAAATATGAATAGCTTAGAACTCAAGTTTTCAAACTCTATTTCTATGTTAGGGATGTCCGTATCATTGAACCTTTCATGGGTTGACCACCTGTTGTCAGCCAGTAAAACCGCTGCCCGTAAAGTAGGCTTTCTATACAGATCTAAACAGTACTTCACATCGTAACAACTCCTTTTGCAGTATAAGGCTCAAATTCGACTTCATCTGAAATACAATTCTCACCTCTGGGCCAGTGCTCCGCAATACGCCCTTGACATGGTAAACCGCATCCAAAAAAGAGTTATAAGGCTTATAAATGACCAGTCGCTGACTTCTGATTTACAGTCTCTTGAGCATAGAAAAATGGTTTCGGTTCTTTCTTTGTTCTATCGCTATTACCATGACAAGTGTGCCTCCGAAATACACGACCATTCGGTTTGCCCATTCACACCATAATTATGCACTCAAGATTCCATCGTGTCACACTAAACGGGCGCAATCTACATTTTTCCACACGGCGAACAAATTGTGGAATGCACTACCCAGTTCCTGTTTTCCTCCAAACTTTGACTTAACTCAATTTAAGGTAGCTAGTCATAAACATTTCTCGGTAGCCTAGCAATATCCCTAAACTCTCTAAGTGTTCCTGAGTGCTTTAGCACGTTAGGAAAATCTTAGTCTGTTCGGGAATGCTATAAAAAAACGTGCCCCGTCTATACACTTTTTCATGTTCAGCATCCAAATTCTAATGATTGAAATTAACATATTAGTCTTTGCACTGCACTAACACAATCTACCGCTTTTGTCTACGACTATAACACATCAACATATTGACTAAAACATTTATTATTAGCCCTATTCTCTATATGTGCGTTAACCCCACTTATTGCTTGACTGCTTTCGCAACTTCTACGTCAATATCCACTTGCTACATGGAAAATTCTACAATTTCCATAACACATTCTACATTGAGATCAAATATATCTTGTAATTTGACTATTAACCTGTGTATGTGAACATCTGGGATTTCCGCCGTCGCATGTATTATTTTGTTATCAAATGCCTAGTAGGTACTAGATCCAATCGGTAACTGACTACCTAACCACCGGACACTCCGCTACAGGAACATCTCCCATTGGCACCACACTGCACGTACGTTTAATTACTTGCACCACGTCCACTCATGTTTAATGATATAGAAGTGGAAAGAACCTTTTGCAAAATATTTTATTCCTAGAGAAAATCATATATCTGAATAATAAACTGATTACATTTGTACATACAACAAATAAATATATTAACAAATCATTTTTCGTTTTTCTATTGTGTTTACAGTTAAAAGTGTGGTATCCGACAATCGAAAGACTTTTTAGCTGGCCTTGGTGAAGTGAAATATGTGTATATGCAGGACGCACAACTAGCCTTGAGAATGTGTGACCTTCAAAAAGTGTGGGATGCGAATGACTTACATATTGCGAGGTGCGACCTTGTAGTAGTGGCGCACACGGTTGACCGTGCAATTGCGTGACCCTGGGAAAGTAGTACCTTCAGAATTTGGTGACCTTGATAATGTGGGACCTTGGAATTGTGGTGTGCTGTCCAATCTTACCTACTATCGCTAATATGGAAAAACACGCTTTAATTATGCAGTTTGTACTTCTAATGAACGGTTGATAGAATTAGGAATAATGTATTAAAGCTCGAGGTGGAGTATTATGTGAGGAGTTTTGGAGATTTAATTGCTTTCCTTGTAGTCCTGCACCTCATTTTGTATAGTTATATAGGATCACATAATTAAGTGTAGAAGCTAAATTAAAATTTATAAATAATTGTGACTTAAATTATATTTTTTTAGTCAAGTAGCGAAGTTCTGATTGAATGAAATGATGAAGGCGCAATTACAACTAATTGATATACTGTTTGGCTTTATACACTTTTTGATATAATTTTCTTTTCAACACAGAATCAGTAGCGAATTTGAAAAAATAAAAGATTAATACGTAATATGAACAAAACATTATACTTATTTAGGAAAAATTGATTATCCTTAAAGATACACAACAAACACTATAACAAAAACCTCACAAAGTGAATAATCGACACGGAAAAGGTTTTAATAGTTAAGCTTTCAACATTTAGCCTGCCTAAAGGAATTGAAAAATTGGATATACAAACAGAAACGTACGTTATTTTCCAATATTGTTATTCCAAGCGCCCTAGAATTGAATTTTCTTTATATCTAATTGAAAAATTGATGGACTATTTTCAACTTAACGTACTTTCACTACGATTACACAATGGGTATTTCACAAAATGGTTTATGTTAAATACGAGTTATTAACGATGTACATCTGGTACTTTTGTACTTCTTTATGTTGTCAGACTTGACTTGATTAAAAAAAGTTACATTGAGTATACACATGCTGCTGAAGACTATTAATTTTGTAGGTTACATTTAATAATGCACACCGGCAAAGTAATATAATTTGCAAAGGGAACAGATCAAGTACATTTTAAAATAAAACTAATAATAATTAATAATAAACAAGAAAGAAACTCTGTAAGTCACATTTAATGAGAACAATCTTAGAAACTAAAATTTAAATGTGACAGATAATAACAAACCACCAGAAATATATAAATTTTACTTCAAATAATATTATATTCCTTAAACATTGTCTCAGCAAGTTCACAACTTATACAACGCTATTACTATTGATATTGTTAAAGATTAGGTATTTTTAAAATCGACACATGGTTAAAAAAGCATGCAGTGAAATATGAAACAAATTAACAAATCAATTAAGCAAACCAAAATATCACTCAATTGAGTATGCGTACAACTGTTGCGACACCTTGCACCCGCTTAATACAGCTAAATCCAAATATAAACGAATTATGAGGTTAATCGGTAAACTATACGTCATTGACGATATTAGGCTATACTATGTGTGGGTGGGTTCGCTTTTGGTTTACAAATTACTAATAGAGGCTATATAACGGTTGATCCTATCAAGTTTTATTACAGGTGGCACCTTGCACTGATTTGCTATTTACATGACACCCTAGGAACTAAAATGGGATTCAATTTGACGCGTGTGCCTGCAAGAGGGTATGGGTATGCGTGTCCGTGTGAGTGCGTGTCGTGTGCGTGTGCGTGTGCGTGTGCGTATGCGTGTGCGTGTGCGTGTGCGTGGGCGTGTGCGTGTGCGTGTGCGTGTGCGTGTGCGTGTGCGTGTACGTGTGCGTGCGTGTGCGTGTGCGTGTGCGTGTGCGTGTACGTGTGCGTGTGGTGCGTGTGCGTGTGCGTGTGCGTGTGCGTGTCGTGTGCGTGTGCGTGTACGTGTGCGTGTGCGTGTGCTTGTGCGTGTGCGTGTGCGTGGGCGTGTGCGTGTGCGTGTGCGTGTGCTTGTGCGTGTGCGTGTGCGTGTGCGTGTGCGTGTGCGTGTGCGTGTGCGTGTGCGTGTGCGTGTGCGTGTGCGTGTGCGTGTGCGTGTGCGTGTGCGTGTGCGTGTGCGTGTACGTGTACGTGTTAATTGTAATAAAATAATAGTTAAAACTATACTCCATTAACAACATTCAGTTGCACTATGCATGTACTACGGTTTACCCCATCATGTTTCATTGTAGGTGGTCGTTCTCAATTGTAGCACCATCAATCCTCTTATTTAGGTAGGTTGAAAATATTTTACATATATATATATATATATATATATATATATATATATATATATATGCGCCGTCGGAATATCCTGGCTTTATTATTAAAAATAAAAAAAAATGTTATAGCGCCGATCTATATCGGACTTAGATGTGCATCGAATAAAAATAGTTTCATCCCTATAGGGTGTTCCATAATTGCAGGACCGGACTCAGCTTTGTTTTGTTAAATGGAACCCCTTATTTATTTAATTTTATTATTACTTGTCTCGTTGAATGCTAAAAAACGGTACTTCGTTTTTAAATTTATTTTGTGGCGTTGCCAAGTTAGAACATTTTTTCTTTAAAAAAGTGAAAATTTATACCTTTACTTAAATTGTTCTGAAGACTTTAATATCAACAGTAGAAGTGTCAGGTTTGACAGACGGGTAAACAAGGTGTTGCTCTATCTTTTGACCTTCATACTTCCTGATTATACTATACTGGGTGTTTACAAAATATGGTCAATTTTTGAAATGACCGTAACTTTTGTTTTTTAAATGGAACACCCTGTATTTTATCATGTCATCGTGTTCTGTTTTTAATTCTCTTACTTTTTTATTAAGCATACCTAACGTTACGCGTTCTCGAAATATTTAAGATTTGTTGCAAAATTAATGACAATTGTGATAAACTGGACGGTCTGTACAAAAGTAATAAAGCAAACAAAAGAATTCGTATTTGAAAAATCATAAATTATTGAGAAAATTATAATAACTAAATCAAATGCTCGATGTGTCCACCATTTTCTTGCAAGCAGGTGTGAATTCTCCTCAAAAAAGAATCTTCAACATTTCGCAGCATATTTTGGTTAACCATTTGAAATGCATTCCGTATTCAAATTTTCATTGGTGGTAGGAGATTCTTGGTATACTAAGCTTTTAATATAACCCCACAGGAAAAAAATCTAATTTTGTCAGATCAGGAGTCCGAGCTGGCTATCCTACTGGCCCTCCTCCCCAATCAATTTATTGGGAAAAGTTCTGTCTAGATGTTCTCTAACAATGCGACTATAGTGTGTAGGCGCACCATCCTGCTGAAACCACATCCTTTGACGTATGTGTAACGGCAATTCTTCAAGGAGCGGAGGTAACTCATTTTGAAGAAATTCAAGATAGGTTTGACAATTAATGTTTCTTTCAAATAAGTAAGGTCCAATTATATGGTTCCCTAGTATTCCGCCCTACACATTCAAAGACCAGCGATGCTGATGATCTATTCTTCTAATAGCGTGGGGATCTGTATTGTCATAATAATGGAAATTATGCCTGTTCACAAAACCATTTTTGTGAAAGGTTGCTTCGTCGGTCTTAAAAATGTGTTTAATAAAATCATTGTCTTGTCCTAATCGTTCCAGTGCCCACTGGGAGAATTCCAAGCGTCTTTGAAAATCATTTGCATTCAGCTCTTGGACTAGTTGAAAATTGTATGGATGAAATTTATTTTTTCGAATGATCTTGGAAACACTAGTTTGACTAATACCTAAATCAGCACTGAGGTTTCCTGTGCTAACGTTTGGATTTTCCACTACACTGGTTAGTACCACAAATACGTTTTCTTCGTTTATAACCCTTTTTTCTCGTTCTTTTCTTTCGTATTGCACATGCCCTGTTCTTTCAAATATTTCTCTGACTTTTTCAATTATCCTTGGATCAGGATGCCTGCGGTCAGGAAATCGCTGTTGATCAATTCTGGAAGCAAGAAATGAATTTCTTTCACCTTCGTCCAGAGCGTAGACCATGTCAATACATTCATCTTGTGAAAATTTCATTTTTAACACTAAACTGAAGAACTAGTGAATGACGGTTAAGCCAAACGTCAGGAATTATAAAGCGCAGGCCTACTGAATGCCCTTTTTAAACATATTGCCATATTATAAAATTATGATTTTAAAAACTCGAATAAGAAGTAAACCTTTGTCCATTAGTATTTATTGGACCATATTGTCAACAAGACATTTACGATTTGTGAATATCCAAAGCAAAAGTCTTGCTCATGATTATTTTATTAATTTTGCAACAAACCTTAAATATTTCGAGAACGCGTAACGTTAGGTATATTACATGCTTAATAAAAAAAAAGAGAATTAAAAACAGAACACGATGATAAAATACAGGGTGTTCCATTAAAAAAACAAAAGTTATGGTCATTTCAATTTTTCAAAAAGTGACCATATTTTGTAAACACTCAGTATAGTATAATCAGGAATTATGAAGGTCAAAGGATAGAGCAAGGTCTTGTTTAACCGTCTGCCAAACCTTACAGTTCTACTGTTAATATTAAAGTCTTCATAACAATTTAAGTAAAGGTATAAATTTTCACTTTTTTAAAGAAAAAATGCTCTAACTTGGCAACGTCACAAAATAAATTTAAAAGTACCGTTTTTTAGCATTCAACAAGACAAATAATAATAAAATTAAATAAATATGGGGTTCCATTTAACAAAACAAAGCTGAGTCCGGTCCTGCAATTATGAAACTATTTTTATTCGATGCACATCTAAGTCTGATATAGATCGGCGCTGCTATAACATTTTTTTTATTTTTAATAATAAAGCCACTAATGACTCACCCTGTAAATGTACATATATATATATATATATATATATATATATATATATATATATATATATAATTTGTTAGATTAGTAGAATACGTGTTCTCTGTTGACAACTTTCAGGTGTGCTACAAATAATTTTCTTTGATATCTGATTCACAGTCTTCTGGATATAGAGACATAGCGGTTGACACTACCTTATTTTATTATAGATTCTGATGTAACAATGTTGTGACTCCTTCTACTAATGCACTCTCTACATCATACACACGGAATTAATTTTACGTTGATTTGTACTTGTGCGTTTGCATGTGCGTGTATGCTTACCCGCGCAATTCCATGAGCGTGGATGCTTGTGTATAAGTTTTTTTTTTTATGATTGTGGACCTGAACAGGCTAAATAAGGCCTATCGTGCTAAAGCACTCAGGAACACTTAGGAGGATGGATAGAGGGATAATGAATTGCCAATAGATGCCTATGAACAGCTACCTTAAATTTTCTCAAATCATAAGTGAGAGGAAAACAGGAACTAGGGAGATCATTCCAGAGTTTAGAAGCCGTGTAGAAAAATGTGGATTGCGCCCGTTTGGTACGACAAGTGGAGATTTGTACTGCATACTGATGATGTGATTGACCGAACCGAGTGTTTCTCGCAAAGATAGCAGGAGATGGTATCAAAGAATGTAATTCACCAGCACAATAGCCGTTGTAATAACGATAATACAAAGAAAGAACTGAAACCATCCTTCTATGCCCAAGGGACTGTATGTGAGAAGTTAAGGACGGGTCATTTATAAGCCTAATCGCTCTCTTTTGAATACGATCAACGATATCGAGAGCGTATTGGGGAGCACTAACCCAAAGGTGAGAATTATATTCCAGATGAGGCCGAATTTGGGCCTTATACAGCAGAAGGAGTTGTCGAGAGGTAAAGTACTGCTTAGATCTGTACAAAAAGCCTATTTTACTAGCAACTGTTTTGGTAGCTGACAGAAGATGGTCAACCCATGAGAGATTTGAAGATACAGTCATACCCAACAGAGTAATAGAGTCTGAAAACTTAAGAACTGAGCCATTCATACTTACAACAGGAAATGATCGATCTTTTTTGGCGAACATAAGGCAACACTGAGTTTTGTTAGCATTAAATTTAACTAGATTATTGCTTCCCCATTCGAGAATACGTTGAATGTTTTTGTTGATTGAATTTGCCATTTCAGCTTTAATTTCTTGATTTGACATAGAAGGTGGATTATCACTATGAGTAGACTGAGATGAACTACAGTGAAGAGTGCTATCGTCAGCAAAGCAATGGATGGGGTTAGTTGTTGAAGAAATAAGGTCGTTTATGTACAGCAGAAAATGTTTAGGCGCTATAACGGATCCCTGTCGTACGCCCGCGTTAATGCTAACTTCTATTGAAAAAAAGCCATCAACTACGACACGTATTCGCCTTTTATCAAGGAAACTAGAAACCCAGTTGATGAGCGTATCATTTAACCCAAACGAGGTGAGTTTGGCAAGTAAACACTTATTCCAAACTTGGTCAAATGCCTTTGAGATATCTAAAGCGACTACAACTGTTTCACCGGACTGCTCTACTGTATTGTTCCAAACTTGGGTCAGATATGAAAAGATCGCCTGTTGAACGACTTTGCCTAAACCCATATTGGTGGTCACTAAGGAGTTTGTTAGTTTCAAGGAACGTGAGCAGTTGCTGATTGATGACTTTTTCCATGATTTTAGACAAAATGGAAGTGATGGCAATTGGTCTGTAATTTGAGGGATCGGTCTTATCACCTTTTTTGGGAACAGGTTGAACATTTGCTAACTTCCATGATGAAGGGAATTCCCCAGAAGATATAGAGATCGTATAGAGCTTAGATAGGACTGGTACTAGTTCGGGGGAACATTTCTTTAAGACAATAGCTGGGATACCGCCTGGGCCAGTCGCCTTATTGAGATCAAGCCTACTGATGATCGATTCCAAGAGCTTATACCGAAAATGAATTGGTTTCATAACGTATGAAGAAGAGTTGACTAGGGGCACATCTTTTCCAGAATCATTGAGACACGAGTTTGATGCAAACAAATCCACAAAAACGTTGGCTTTGTCTACAGAATCAGCAACTACCGATCCGTCAATAGATGTTAGGGGGGGAAATGGAGATGTTCGAAAGTTTTTACTAATGGATTTTGCTAAAGACCAAAATTTACGACTGCCTAAAGGAGATGTAGCTAGTTCATTGCATTTTCGTTGTTCGAACAACTTTTTAGTTTTAGTGATGACACTTTTGCAGATATTTCTAGCACCAACGTATTCTACATGGCTGTCGACCGATTTATTAGATTTCCATTTAATGTAACATTTATTTTTTAAAGATATTGCATCAGAACAAGCCTTATTGAACCAGGGTTGGGAACGTGAATGACATACACGGTACTGTTTTTTCGGAATGTATAACTACATTCCCATGAGGATGACTTCAGATACTGAAAGAGCGATGTCCGAAGAAGAGGACGACTTAAAACAATATTCACACCATGGAAAGGTTGCAAAGAAATCCCGTAAAGCACTCCATCGAGCTGACTTAAAACACCACAAGATTCTATCGGTTTTGCGAACAACAGTGGAATTAGGTACAGTAGAAATGATTTTTATTAGGCAATGGTCGGAAAGGCCTAAAGGCGAAAAAACGGAAGTTTTATAAACAAGAGAGTTTGATGTAAGAAATAGATCTAGAAGATGTGGAGTATGGTTAGGGTTATCAGGGATTCTTGTGGGTTCAGAAATCATTTGTGTGAGATCACATGAAATAGCAAATGTTTCTGCACTATGACCAGCGCGATTTGTAGTAGATGAAAATTGAAGACAATTAGAGTTATGAACATTGAAATGGCCTACAAATGAGATATCGCAAGATGGAAACTGAGACAGGAAATAGTCAACTTTCATACTAAGGTAATCGAAGAAGTCTTGAAAGTTGCTGTCATTAGGAGACCTATAAATGCAACAGTAGAATTTCACAAAATTAGGACAAGAATGTTTAAACCAAATCACGTCAAAATTTTTATTTTCTAAGGAAGAAACCCTCTTGCAAGCAATTCTGTCCTTGATGTAAGCACATACGCCTCCTTTATATCGAAAGTTAGAGTGAAGATGGTATTGAGGAAATTGTTAGTCGGGTGACTCGGAGCTTTCAGAGGAGGCTTGTGTTTCAGATAGAAACAATATATCAGGTTGTAATTGTTCAAGATGTTGGTGAATAGCATTAAGATTAGACCTGATACCGCGGATGTTGCAGTAGTGAATCAGAAAGTTGATACTTTCGATGACCGAGGTCACTTGGGCCCTGCCCTCCCGGACATCCGAGTGGGGCAGGATTTTACGTCCGGAATTTATAACCCTAGAAACCACAGCCATCTTATTTTTTAATTTGGGACTTTTAATCCGATAGGAAGACAGTGAGGGCAAGAAGGAAGAACAAGGATGAGAACAGATTAAGGATGATGGAAAAGGTAACCGGCAGCCCTTACCGAGCTCAGAAAATCGGAGACCCAATATTAAGGAGCCCATGGTAAGGGTGGTGGTACCTCCCCGTCTGGCATGGAGTATACATGCCTACCACCTAATAAGTATGTGTGGGCATGAGCTTGTGTATGTACACTTGCTTATGCATGTTGGTGTTCAAGTGTGTACGTGTGCGAGAAACTGTGCGTGTGCGTCTACGTTTGCGTGTGCGTGTATGCGCATATGTGTGCGAGTGTGAATTTGAATTTGTACATAGTGCTAATCTTTGGCAACCCTCTCAGTTGTACCACCATGCAGCGTTTTGATACAGCTAAATTGAAAATAATTTACAATAAACACAATTTGTGAGATTAGTAGATAAGCTATTCTCTTGTCAACGTTCAATTGTACTATAAATGGAGGTTAGTATGTTTGGTTCATAGTCTTCTAAATAGAAGCCATAACGGTTAACAGTACCTTGAGTTATTGTGGGTTCTAGCAACAAGGTTGTGGCGCCCCCGACTGATGCGCTCTCTACACAATGCACTTGGAACTGATTTTAAGTTTTTGTATTATATAGTTGTACGTGTGCGTCTGCGTGGGTTTGTGAATGCGTGTGCGTGTCACTGCTTGTTCAAGCGCATGTGCGTGTATGCCCTGGAATGCGTGTGCGTTTGCATGTGTGAGTGCGTGTGCGTGTACGCTTGCACGTGCTGGTACTTGTGCTTGTGTGTATATTAGCAAGTACACTTTTGTTTTGAAGCGCCCCGTTATTTACAACTAGATATACAGGTTGCTTAACGTATATAAACGGGCGTTATTGTTTTTCACGTTCGTAGGTTACCAGGGATGATTTTTGCGATTGGTAGTTGTTGTTGATTTGCTGATTTGCTCTAGTAATAACGAAAACTAAATTAATTGAAGGATTTATGTTCAGATGTTAACGCTACCTTAAATACATTAAAATTACATTATATTAAAAATACCAGAGTACATTTGCTACGTTTTACACTAAAAATTATAGATAAATTTGGTTTCCTCTTCGTTAATACATTTTTGTTATTAAAAATATAATTATGATTGTAATGTCGTGTGTTCCAAATATAAGTGACGGACCTTAAACAACCTCCACGTAGTTACGACCCTTAACAGAACGGGGTTTTCACTAAATAATTTTACTCCATAATAAAGAAATATTTGTTGTTTTAAATGTAACACCCTGTATATTATTTCAGCGTTTCAGGGTACATTAGTATACCTTACAAAAGGTATGGTAATTTGCTAGATCTTTTAGTAACGGAGTTATTTAGGTTTTGAGTCAACCCAAAATGTTTTAAGGAACATGTTTTGTTATTTTTAGAAAAAGAGTGAAATACGTAACCATTTTTAAGGTCAAAACTGTTGAGTTGAATTAACTATCTACAGTATAATGGGATGAAGAGCTAAAAAATTATATATTTTAGAAAAGAAGAAAAATTATACTTTTAACGCCGTAAGAATGTAACAGTTATTTAACAAACAACAGGCGATCCATAATCGACATATTTTAATGCATGTACGAAGCAAACGTGTTAATGATCCAAATTAAAAATGGCCAACTAACACGTGACTTGGTTATTTTACGTCAGTTGTAGACCTACTTGTTAAAAACTATCAGAAGTAAATTGCACTTTGAAATAGAGTTATGTAACCAATCAGGCAAGCAGTGGAACTGGATTTTATTAGAAATTAGAAGTAATTTAAAATAAATGACCGTTTATGAAATTTATTAAAATATGTCAAAAACTCTGATATGTAATAATGCTATAATAGTTGACATCTGTAATGGTGGTTAATTATTGCGAAATTTTTCAAACAAATTAATCAACGATTGGCAGAAAAAGATTTTTTTTTATAATTTTAGCACATTGTAGTGGTTTGAAAAAATCAATGCAAAGCTAATTATCAACTTTTTCTATTTCGCGTACAAAATAGCTATTTTGTGACAATGTTTTCTTGAAAAACAATGTCACAAAATTCAAATTTTGTGCAATCGCTTTTCAGGGTTTCCATTTTTCTCAATATTGCTCATAGTGGTAGTAATGTCAACGTTGACTTACTTCAGGGAATTAATTACTTTGCTAAAATGATAATATATTACGCATACTAATTACAAATGTTTATTATAAATTAGTTTGTTTCTAAATGGTAAAGCATAATGATATTGAAAACACGATACCACGATAGGTATTAAAATTATTAAGTAACAAGTTTTATTTATGTTTTACAGTACAGTGACTATATATTTTTATTGTCACTGTGGCATTGGCCAACAGCAAAAACTCATGCGCAATAGCAAATGCCTCAAGCAAAAGTTTAAAGTAAAAGGTCGGATGTCGAGCATCTACTCCAATTTGTATGAAGGGTGATTTGCTTGTAACCACGCTTAAACAAAATGAGCCTCTGCGCGTCGCGTGAATTGCAAACCTGTCGAGTCTCGTATAAATTATTGCAAGCTCGTGACGCGTCTGTAATTTTAATTAAAATGTATTCAGACGAGTTAAATGATGAAGAAAAGGGTACCAATCTGTTAGTAGCAATGCAAATGCAAAAAAGATCGGAAACACTTAAAAAATCGAAAATTCGCATATGAAAACTAAGAAAAACGAGGTCTTAACAGAAGTAGCCGCAGAATTATAACGAGAAATAGGAAATCCATTAACCATTTCGCAACTTATGAAAAAAGTAAACACCATGAAAGCAAAACTGGTAACAAAAAATTATTTTGAAGCAATGGGAAAAAATTGTAATGGAAAATACGCCCATAGGCAAAATACAAGGTTAGTTTTATTTTATTTTTACGTGATTTAAAAAAATGTTTTCTTTACATACATCGATGTATTTTATTAGAACGTGTGCTATATACAAGTTTTACTTACAATATTCGATTCCAGGAGCAAAAAATATTGCACAGCTGCGAAGAATGAAGCTCGCTCTTCCTCATCCCTTCAGTCCCAGAAAGCAGAGAAAGATATGTTTATGAGAAGGCCGACAGAACCGTTAAATTAGTTTACATGAATAAAACATTTTTATATAAGATCTTGTATAAGGACAACATCGTCTCTCTCGTGCACGCAGTGGAAGCTCATCTTCTAATTCGTAATCTTCACCGTTTTAATAATTATCGTCTGGTTCTGCACTATATTCAAAATCAGCATCTCCCAAGTATATGGCAACATTGTAAAGTACGATACAACAACAAATGACTCATGGAAATTTCACTCGGCACATATATTTCACAACAGAAAACCTGTGCTTAAGTTAGCCAAAGCATCTTTCAATTATCACTCTTTCTTTCTTAAACAATCCGTTGTAGGCTTGTTCAGATACGTTATTGGGGTTTCTAAATGGTGTCATTATTACCCATGGTTCTAATCCTTAACCATCATCGCCCAGTGACACTGCACTAGCAAACTGTACAGAATCCGGCCAGCTTAGATCAGCACTAGTAAAGATTTATAATTACACCAATATCACTGGGAAACTAAAAGCTTTCTTGCCACGCCTGCTGTGCTTCGTTTACTTTGGGCAATGTTGACGAAAATTTGATCCACAAATGGGCCTTTGCAATTATTTTGTTCATAACAGATGAAATCGTTGTTGAAACTGTCAACTGATCGATTCCGAGTTCTTTTGCAACTCCCGTGTGAAATCCAAGATTTACCATATACCGTAAGAAAACCTTCATTTTATGGTTTGAAGCAAGGTAGTAAGCAAAACCCTTATTTTATTCATAACAAGTTGAGGAGATACTTAAACGTGAGTAGAAGTTCAGGCTCATTATACGGTTTTGAGCAAAACCTTTTACTTACATTTTTATTCATAAAATATGTAGCATATCCTTAAAGTTTTGCGAGTGAATTTCTTCATACGGCCCATTATCTTTCACAGACACGAAAATTTCTGGCAAAGATTGTTCTACCAGACCAATATTCTTCCATCTCGATTTACTTCATTTTCTTTTGTGTTATCTACATGGTCGTTGGACTAAGCACGATGCTCTTGATTTTGAGAAGTTTGGAGAAATCTCACCGGACTAACTGTAGTAAAAATAGAAAACTGATTAGAAAGCATTGATTCTACCTCCACTTTTTTCTTTAAAGAACTGTCAACATGTGCTTCAGCTACAGCTGACGACTTCCAACCTCCGAGTTTTTTAACTGTGAGCAAATCACCACCCTGATTGACGATGCAGACGACCGGCAAAAACAGTAACCCGTGAATTGTTGTTCGGGATGTGATAATTTAAGAAATTTTGCTGCATATTTAGTTATTTCCCCTATTCTGTTAATCCGCATCAGAGATGTTATGCATCTATCATTACGATACGTAACATAGAACCCACTATGAGTCGTATGAGACGGTATCAGTTTCGCGTACTTTTCAATAAGATTAATCCAGATAACTCAGTTATGCAGAATAGCCGTGAGACATTAGTTTTAGTTTTTGTCACTGTAACCATTATTATGTCAAGCTTTATGTCCATGTCATGCACAGACATATTGTTTAACTCATCTCGCCTATATGCGCCGCAAAACCCCATTATTAATATGATCTGAAATTTTGTACATTGACAAAAAATATTATAAAAATAATGCAGTAGTAAATTTACCTTTATTTCCCAAAAGGTGTCGTCATTAGCGTCACTAATAAATTTCATAATCTCCTGGGAATCTAATATTTTAGATTTATCCGGTTCATAATTCTGAGATTTTCGCTTTAGAAATGCGACTAACTTTGTATAAGTAGATATGTCAGTATTTTCATATAAGCAAAGGCATGTTCGTAGCATAGAGTAATTTGACCAGATTGTAGAAGCCTTTTTTGTTTGACTCAGTATATTGTATGTCAGTACAATATTTTCTGTTACATTAAATTATTCCCATCGCACCGTGAACCAAAGTGCTCATGCTCTTTTGGTATTTACCTCGTGATTTCTCAGAAAGTAACTTCTCGACTGCACTCTCTGCAATCTCTCTTAATTCTGGAGGAGTACAGGAGATTTCAATTGAATGCATACATTAAATTTTAGTTTTGACACTTAATAATTCAAATGTACCTTGGTGATTGATCATTATATTACCGTCATAAAAAATCTAAATAAACTATGATTTCACGTCTGTGTCTTTAAGAACAAATAAAAATAAATTTATGCGAAATAGAAAAAGTACTATGTAAAACACATATTACAATGACGATTGTAAAACTCATATTATCCTCTGGAGGAGTGTTTAGCACTACATCATCCAATTTGCTTATACTGTCTTCTCATATAAAACGCTGAATTAAATAAGGATGGTGAACATTCGTTGTGCATTTCACGAAATCAACATACAGTATTGAATAAGCACATGTAGTAGAAATAGCAAACCTATAAACGCGAAATCAATTTGTTTTATATGCATATGAGTTTAATTCTCATTTGACTAATTCTACATAACACATATTAATCACATATTAAGTGACGGAAGTCTTCATGGTGCGATTCAGTCGCTAGGATTCATATTCAAAAAGACTCCAACCGTAGAGCTTTATTGGAAAAAAAAGTTACATTGCAGAAATGCGAATCAAATTTCTTAAACAATACATTAAAGATATCAACTCACCTTATCGTCGGCAAGTAAACTCTTTTATGTTAGGCTGACAAATAATTAAACGACATTTTTAATGAATATTCGCAGCGTCTTTTTATTTCCGTACCATTCAAAAGGATACTTTCTATGAAGAGAGCGAATAGATCCGGATTTCCTCGAAAGTGACCCATCCCTGACAGAATGACCAACTGCATTAACCCATTAGGGACTAGCGTGCCTTAAATGGCACGGATGTCGGTTGCCTACTTAGAATTTCTTTAAATTACTTTGAACAAAGTTTGACGCGTACGGCCATGTTTTATGAGTTCCTAAAAATTCGCTTAGTCAGTGCTTTGTAAGTGAATGAGAAAGACGTGCGTTTGTTTACAAAACCAACAAATATGAGTTCCACTAAACCGTAAGTATTTATCTTTTACACGTTGTTTAAAATATTTTTGCGGATACGTTTTATATAGAAGGCTATTTACAAGTATAGCAAAATACAATTTGAAAATACTTATAAAAGATGGGGGTGTTTTTGTTGATGTTACATATATGGCACGCTAGTCCTATACACTACTATGTCACGTTTTATGGACAGACATGTAACAGTAATATCTTATTTTCAGTTTGACTGTAAAAGACATTGCGGATATGTTAGAATCGGAAGAATTTTGGGAAGATAATGATAGGGTAGATCGAGTATACATAGAACCCCCTGATAACAAAATTGACTCAGACGAAGATTCAGGTGACGAGTCTGGAGGTTTGTTGGATAATTTATCTAGCAGACAATTACAAGCAGCTGCGGAGGTGGTGTTACAAAGTGGACACCGCATTGGTACTGATGACATTCAAAACGATGGTATACTAAAAGAAAGTACAGGTGAAAATAATTGAAGTCAACGAAAAAATAAAGGTATGCCAAAGAAAAAAATAGTTATGCCCATCAAGTGGGGTGCAAATGAAGGCCTACCTTATTCTACATCTGGTCACATATTTCCTACACAAAACTATTGAAAATATAGAGATTTGTCGCCAAAAGATATTTTGGAGATATTTTTAACAGATGACATACTACAGTTAGTCGTAGAAGAAAGCAACCGATACGCACCATTCCTAAATTGTTCGAACCCAAATCTTACCATAGAAGAAATCAAATGCTTCTTAGGAATACTCATTGTCTCTGAATACGATCCCAAACCGTCCAAGAAAAGTTATTGGTACTCTGGGGATGATTTACGCAACATTGCTGTTTACAAATCCATGCGCCGTGACAAATTTATACAAATAATGCGCTTTATACATTTTGCCGACAACAATAATCTTCAACTTGCAGATAAAATGGTCAAGCTGCGGCCATTAATCACAAAAATGAAAAAAAACTTCCATGCGAATTATGTACCGCAACAGGAGCTTGATTATTTTGGGAGACATGGATGTAAACAGTACATTCGAGGAAAGCCAATCAAGTTTGGCTATAAAGTTTGTTGTATGAATTCAAAAAATGGTTATCTCATGAACTTTGAAGCATATCAAGGAAATATATCGAACTCAAATGCGGACCATCAAAAGAAATTTGGAAAAGCAAGTGCCTTATCATTTTTATTTTGATAACCTGTTCACATCTACACATCCTCTTTATCATTTGAAAGAAAATGGTTATGAAGCCACTGGAACAATTAGGGAAAATCCAAAAAATTGACCTATCCGTTGCGTAAAAGAGATGAAAAAAACAGTAAGAGGAACACATGACTGTGTACTGATACAAGATAAAAATGTAATTGCTGTGCGATGGATGGATAACTCCGTAGTAACAGTTGCATCTACTCTACATGGCATCCATCCATTGTCTAATGCCTCTCGTTATTCCTCTTCAGAGAAAAAGAAAATCTCCGTTCCTAGACCACACTGTATTGGAAAGTATAACGAGTTTATGGAAGGTACCGATCAAATGGATGCGAATGTCAATGTTTACCGAATTGGAATTCGTGGTAAGAAATGGTGGTGGCCAATATTTACGTGGCTTATTGACACCTGCGTACAAAACTCTTGGATTCTATACAAGCGACATAATCCTGATGTGCCACAATTGAATTTCAGACGTGAAATAGCTCAAGTATATTTACAAAAATATCAGAATTTGCCAAAAGCAACTGGACGTCCTGCAACGTACTTATCGGATACCAGAGTTGCCCCCAACATTAGCTACGACCGTACTGACTATCTTATTGAATATGTACCCAATAACAAACGAAGGCGATGTGCTGGTAGTCATACACCTTCAAGTGCTGTCAGAACCCAGTGTCGTAAATGTAATGTAGGACTTTGTATTCAATGTTTTCCTAGTTACCACAGTAATTAATTATTCTGTTTCGGTTTTTTATTGTTGTTAATTATCCAAGAATAAAGGCTAAGTTGATTGTACGTTTCAACCACTTAAAGGACTAGCGTGCCATATATGGTTCAGGCGGTAGTTTACCACGCATGCGTCGCATCTTCAAAAAAACCCTTTTTTAGTAATATTTAAACATTTATTATTGTGTACAATTAAAAATTAAGTTCAGTTTTTCAAATAAAAAAATTCAGTCCTTAATGGGTAAACCGAAAAGTGGCGCCAAGATTGAATTTTGAAGTTTTAAAGCTAACAGCTCGGCCAACCTGACACGCAAGAGCGGCCGAAATAACAAACATAATATTAACTTACAAAAACTTACTTTCTAAAACATAATCTTCATAAAGTTACATAAGGTTATAAAAGTTATTACTTTAGGCGTAAACATGAAATTTCTGTAAGTGTTACATGGTATCATAAATTACATAATAAGCTCAAAGCATAAGAAATTCAAAACATAAATTCACACAGAGATCCATAAAGAGACATAAATATCAATGTCACACAGAAATCCATAAAATGACAAAAATGTGGGCCAAGCCATGTAATAAACTTGACTCAGATTTCTGGCGTAAGTTCTCATAACAAAAATACAACTTTTCATAAATTCATAGTCTTCGGAAAATCCTGAAAAATAAATCACTTCACTGCACTTCTTTGGCTAACTTAAATGTCTAAACAGTGCTATAAAATTACAGAATTGTTTATTGAAATATGAAATACTTAAGATGATGATTTCTTGCACGTAATGAAATAAGTCACAAGTAGGTAATCGTCATAATAGGGTAGTAAGTACTAAGAATAAGGGTAGAATGGAAAATTTATTGACTGATTGGCGTGCTCCACAATTTCATATGACCAGCATCTCTATGGTGCCTTCATATGGGATGTGAGTAATTTGAAAATCAAGGATGATCTCGTACTATATATCGATCGTTCGTGAGAACATTTCTTGTTATGTAGGGACCTCTAAATTCTTATTAGCGTTAGGGGCAGTGTCAAAATTTTTTATCACGACGTAGTCTCCTGCGGAATGCTTTCTTGCTACTTTATGCCTTTGATCACAATATTCCTTACTGTATATTTGCTTTTTCTTAATTTGCTTTTCAGCAAGTTCTCTAATTCCTTCTAAATCTCTGTTACCTGTATCAGACAGTAATAGTCATCTTAGTCCGTCACTTACCACTCTAGAGTCTAAAATCCCAAACAATAACCAACTTGGTGCTTCCTTTGAACTAGAGTTCACACTATTATTAAAAACAAATTCGGCTCCATGAAGGTCTTTATCCCAAATGTCTGTGAACTTGCAGAGCTTAGTCAACATTGGCGCTAAGGATCTATTTACTACTTCACGCTGACCACTGGCTCTTTGCACACCAGTAGCAATAAGAATTAAGTTTATATCATAATGATCTACAAGCCTTCTGAACTCTGCTGAAGAAAAGCATGTTCCTCTGTCTGCTGCTATCATTTTGGGCCTACTATACATTGAAAAGTAACTTCTTAAATAACTAATGGTTTGTTTGCTAGTAGTTGACTTACATGGAAACAAACTGACAAATTTTGTGAAGGCATCTATTACTAAAATATGTCTGAAAAATTAATTTGACCTTTCGAGAGGTTCAAAATCATCAATATGGAGGGTAAGAAATGGAGTATTACCTTTATCAATACTGTGTAATAAACCTTCTTTAGTGCCATACTTTGGCGAATAGATTATAGTTAGCGATGTAAGTTTTAACTTGATCTTCCATGCAAGGGAAATAATGTGTTTGTTTTATATACTCTATTACCTTTTCACATCCCATGTGTCCCAATGCTTCATGACTTGTTTGAATAACATTTCTAACCATTTCTCTCGGAACGTAAAATAGTAATTTGTCTTTTTCCTTCCCATATACAATACCATTTCCTAATTCATAAAGTGGAGGCCTTAACCTTAATATCCTGACCGTGGTTTAAACCCAAAATTTGTTCAAAAGTGTTATCTTCAATAAGAGACATATTGTGAGCTTTGCTCAAAGCATCAACATGAGTCATTTTCTTATTACTGCGATGTTCAAAAGTGTACTGAAAATTTTCTAAATACATTACCCACTTTAAAATACGAGGTACAATGTCGTTTTTATTCCTAGTTACTGTCACAGTCAGTCACTATTTTAAAGGCAACTTCATGGAGATAAGTATAAAATCTTTTTAGTGAATTTTTAATGCAAAAGAAATTCAAGTTTGTAAGAACAGTATTTTGACACTGTAGCTGTAGTTCGTTTACTAAAGAAGAACACTGGATGCATGCAACTGTCTTTCTGTCTCTGCTAGAACCGTAACCTAGACTACTAGCATCACAGAGGAGTTCCGTCTCTATCCTAGGAGAATAAATACAAAGAACTGGCTGTTCGGAGAGTTTCTGTTTTAATGTTTCTAAAGCTAACTGATTTTCCCTAAATTTCCACACAGACGTTTTTTTTTATTAAATCATACAGTAGAGCTGCCATAACAGAGAACCACCGGATACATTTTCGAAAACATGAGGCTAAGCCAATAAACGTTTGCAGCTCATGAGCATTCCTTGGAATAGGGTAGGTAAGTATAGCATCAATATGCTCATCACTAGGGCTAACTCGTTCTGCGCTTACGTTATAGCCCAGCCAAGTAATCTCATCACATAAAATGTAACATAAGTAACCGCAGCTCTATTTTTACCATTAGATCAAGAACATAACCTAACATTTTCAAATTTACTTTAATTGAACTGGTACCTATCAAAATATCGTCAACGTAAATTGCTATTTTATTTTGATCTAAAAGATTCTTAAAAATTATGTTAATATACCTCATAAATGTAGCCGGACAGTTTTTCAAACCGTAAGGCATCTTTAGGAACTCTTACTGCTCCATGGGTATAACGAATGACGTATATTTTACAGAGTTTTCCTCAACAGAAACATGTTGGAACGCACTTTCTAAATCCAGCAGGGAATACACACTCGAGTTATGCAAATACTCTAGTCGATCAAAAGGAGAGGGATTCTTTTTTCCATCTAAAACAACGGGACTACTATATTCTGAATTACTTTTTCTAATAATTTTGTTTACCAATATTTCATCAATAATTTTTGTAACCTCTAACCTCTTAAATTGGGATGATCGTCTAGGTCTAAAGAAGGGTGGAGTGTGATTAAGGATGAGGGAAATTTAAAATGTATAATCAACATCGGGATCGATTGTTCGCGGCAGGGTGGTTTTTTTTTCATTAATATTTATATTAATGAAAATAAAAATAAAAATGTTTTTTTAGTATTTTAGCTATTTAGGACAATGCAAAATATTAAGTGTTATATCTTGTTGCAATCTCAAGAAAAAATGCAGTTTTTTGAGATTATCAGACACAGGGTGTTCCATTTAAGAAAATGCTACTTTTGATAATATCTCAAAAATCAAACATCTATATTTTTTTTACGAACGCCACTGGATTCAACGTAAAAAGTCATAAAACATTCGTATCCAAAGCTTTTTTTTATCTCCATAAATAACCGAGTCATAAGAGATAATAGAAACCGGCAGATTTTGAGAATCACTCTGTATCTTCGAAACCAATTTAGTTAGCGTAGATCCGATTGCACCATTAAACTAAACACTAAAAAAGAGAACGGGACACGTATCTTAGTTTTTTTGTATCTCTTACCGTTTAGCATATACCCTATAATATTAATGAAAAAAAACCACCCTGACATCTCTATATCGATGTGTAAATAAGTTCATCATCATCTGTTCATTTTTAAATGACAATTTTCTGTTTATGTTGATCAATTGTTCGTCTTGTTTTTTATCATCATAACAACAATTAGCCATAATTTCAGTAAAATTTTCTTTTTCAATTTTAACAGTATCATTACAAAAGCTTAGTTTAATGTCTTTATTTCGATCCATTACTTCCTGTGAAACAATGATCACCCACATAAGAAACATAAGATGTGACATAGGTATCCTTTATGATACTTATAGGGGAACCTGAATCCAAGAGGTCCACAAGACTATACCTATGAATAGTAAGGTATGCCGTCTCCCGTTGACAATTATAGCAGTTTCTTGGTGCAGTTTAATAAAATCCTTGACTAGCAACCCTCACGTTACTACCTGCAGTATTTTATGGTTTAACGCTTTGTATTTGGCTGTGTATACTGTGGGGTGTTGAATTGGCTTTCTTAAAATCGGGTTTAAAGTTTTGTCGAGGGTGCCTTGATCTCCTCTCTGCAGCAATTCTATCGTATGTGATCATATTCTTAAATAAATCATCAGAATCTAAATGAGCTTTAGTCATAACCATAGAAGCAAGATCCGTAGAAACCAGTCCTATTACTATCTGCTCCTTGGTTTCATCAAACGTAAGGTCTAATTGGTTGCATAATTTTAATTTCTCGTAAAAATACAGTCACATCTTCACGAGGTCCCTGTGTTCGAGATGAAAAAAGCATCCATAGCAGGGTTATGTTTTTGTCATGCATAAAAGTATTTTTAAATTGTCCTTTAAAACTCAGCCCAATTTTTAATGCCTAGACCTTCTAACCTGGTTCAATGGCTAATAGAACCTACTGAGTGCATTTTAGCAGTTTCGAGCAAGAATTCTTGTGGCCAGATATGTAGGGTGGCAGCGCTGTTTAAATTATCTAGCCATAACTTGCTAACCGATAAATCTTCTCCACTAAAGTTGGATATAGGTTTAGAAAAGTCAGCCATAATGTTGTAATTACGAACATTATTATATTGATTGTGATTAAGTAACAGTTGTTGCATAACTAAAGTGTTCTGTTGTATCAAAGCGTTCATAGCCGCCATCACGTTATTTAAATTAAAAGGTTCAGCAGGTTGGGCAGGTGCAGCCTGTACCTGTTGTAGGGGCTTATTGGGAGGTTGATGAATGTTATCAAAGATAGGCTTATTTCCCATTTGATTTTGAGCAAATTCTTTATAATTAGCGTTATGGAACGCCCGGTTTTGTTGTTGTTCTTGTTCATTTTCGAAACATAAAATGGCCATCACAGAACAATGTCACACAACAAATCTTCTTCAAAGTTGATCTTGGTCATAACAAAATAAATTGTGAAAGTAATTACCTTGGGATGATTGGCACTTCTTTCTCTGGTACCCCACACCGGAATTGTTAGGCTGGCAAATATTAAACGATATTCTTAATAAATATTCGACAGCGTCTTTTTATCTTCGTACCACTCAAGATGGCACTTTTTATGAAGAGAGCGAATACATTCGGGCTTCCTCGCAAGTGACCGATCCCTGACAGAATGACCAACGGAATTAAACCGAACCAAGTTTGAATTTTGAAATTTTAAAGCTAACATTTAGTTGAAACCATTATGGGCTAATTGTGTGCGACATACTGAAGAAACAATAAGGCAATGGTATAAATAGGAAGAAATGTTGGATACCACAGTTGACAAACTGATTATTAACATCGGAAACTATTCTGAAAGCTCGAATGAAGGTAGTGACTGATTAGACGTTTTACACTTCGACAACCATGTTTCTACAACCTACAATGAGAAATAAAAGTGTGTTAGTGGACAGTTAGTACAATTTCTATTAGTAATGTATTTAAATTATGTAAGTACAATATATTTTGAGGCAAAATGCTTTTCAAGATGTTAATGTTCCACATTAAATGTCATCTTCGCACAAATAAAAGTTCCATTTTATTTAGGCACGTAACTTAACATCATTTTATCTAATAATCTTACCATCTTATTTTCGGCCATAGTTGCTACTGAATTGGTAACAGCAATAAAAAATTATAATTATAAAACGTAGTAGCCTTCCAAGTTGTAAATATTGCAGCTCGATAGTTTTTCCATGCAAGTTGTTCAACCTATAAATTGAATTTTCAAATTATCAGTTGTATGATTGTTTATCAACAACTTACAACACAACTATTCTCCTGTTTTTATAATTCCGCTGCAATTATTAAATATTTACATTTTGTTGAAAAGTGCATTTTTTGTAATAGGGTAGCAATGTGTTACAACCTACATAACCCGCAGGCTGCCAAAATAACGTAACAAAGGATATTGTTTTCACGCGTTACATTACGATTACGATCATCAACGTTCTCTAATTGGCACAAAATTAATCACAACAAATAAGTAATTGTGTTTTGGAATTCTTCAGCTTTAAATACTGCCATCTCGGGGTATATTTTCTAATCAGAATTTATTACGACGAGAATAATTTTTACTCATGTTTTTCATGTTACACCATATGCTTGTATGTGATGACGTAGCGGTAAACACAGTTGGTGAGGATAGTACCGTCAAGTCGGGTGACTTGGATTTAGAAGTTGAATATCTCAGAGACTACTGGCCCGATCCTCTAGGGAAAGGTGTCAAAAGTTCAGTCCCGGTGTGTAGAATTGATTTCTGACATTTACATTTTTGTGGGTGCCTCAAGTCACCATCTCTTCCCGGTGACTTGAAACACTCTTGATTTTTAATGTGCGGTGCAAGTTAGGAGTTCGTAGGATGTCTTGAGACAATAAATATGTTTTTAAAAATGCTTTATCAGTTCTATAGAGCCAGAAATCATCAAATATAAACAAAACAAAACTACATAAATTCTCAAAAAGAACACTAAATAAAAGGAATTCTTCCATTTGTAAAAAGCAAAAACACAAAAAACTAAGTTTCTTAACAAAAATAATTTTTGTTTTCATCTCAAATAATTGCTTAAAATGTTGCTGGGAAAATTTGTCTTCCCTGCTTTACGAACGTGGGTTTTACAGTGCAAAGTACTTCAGCAATGCTTATCACTTCAACATCTGCATTATCGGGAAACACGTAAACGTTTTTCCCGCTGGAACTTTTCCGCAAAAAATTGCCGCCAAATAATGTAGCAGATTTGACTTCCGATATTTGTGCAATAAACTTTTTTTGTAGCCTTCTTTCCTGGTGCACCATAAGAAAGCTCTACTAGGACAAGGTCATCAACTTTAAGATTAGTTAAATCATTTTGATGGACCAATTCTCCGTCATTATTGGCATTTTCTCGACTTGCATAACTAGGATCGTTTTCCGAGAAGGAGTCTGAATCAGAGTCGGGAATTGCAGATTTTCTTTTGACAGCTTCATTAATGAACGATGGAAGGGATCATCCTCTCCTGATTGATTTCCTCATCACTCACATCTGGGCTTCTTTTTTCACCTAAGTTCATCACGCTTGCACCTGGCTTAACATTTAATTTCTGCTTCGGAAGTGTTTGTCTTATCGGCTGAGTTTCTTCATTGTACATGTTCCTCAGAAATATTTCGAACGCTTTGTCAATCATTGTACTAGCATCTTGTTTTTCTGTAACATCTTGTTCATTTGATGGCAACCGTTTTAAAACGGTGTTTCCTCTAAACCCCGCCTGCAAATTTAATTTTGATTTTCCATTTTTGTTTAATTTATTCAGGCACTGATGAAGCAGTCGCGAAAAGACATCTTTGGGTACGGTTCCCTTATTTTTTAGTTTCCAATCCAGAAGCACGGCTCTCCAAGTATATTTCAGTGGCCTGATATAGGCGGCATCCAATAGTTGGCAAAGACTCGTAGAATTAGGTGGTAGAAAAATCAATCTGATGTTGTTTTCAAAGCAGGCGTTGATTACATTTACACATAGATGACTTGCCAGGTTGTCACCAATCAACGCCTTTTGGTTTTCTTTTGGAAATGTTTTAAAATGTCTTAATGCCACTTTGAAAAACCAGTCTTCAAAGAGTGTCTCGTTAAACCATACAGATTTGCTTCTATTGTATCGAGGGCCAGGAGGACCCCCTGTTGTCCAAGTAGAGTAGACGTGTTCTGCCTTATAAATGATATGAATTGGCAACAACTCGCCTGTAGCAGTTCCAGCAAACATCACTGAATGACTGGATTTGGAGGAATCGACAATACGATGAGCGTGTTTGGAACCGCGTTGAGCTATAATTTTTGTTTTCCCCGGGTCATCGGATATGTTTGTTTCATCGTACTTAACGATGAGGTGCGGCTATAGTTCTTCAAGGCTGAGTTCTAGTTCATCAAAATATGCATTGAGGGTACGAGCGTTAACCCCGGCCCTTGCACGCTTAATGTTCTCACACCACCGGCTACTAAGAATCTGCTTTTGCCTTCCTGTCCAACTTTTCTCCGGCCAGTTATCATTTTAAAATTTTTGACTCCCTGATCTGTCAAGATATGACGTTACCAACCCCCTGACGTCGTTTGAAGTGAAGGGGAAACCCCACTGGCAAGCTTTGTCAATGTTTTCAACTTTATTTTGTTCTTCTATATCTGTGAGTATAGTCTGACCCCCCGGATTTCGCATATGACGATTGTTCACCTTCCTTTGGATAGTTGACCGTTATATTTTATATTTTTTCTCTAGTTTTTTATATGAGCACCCTGCTTCTCTATATTCCCGCACTGCCTGTTGCAACTTCTTATCATCAGAGTCTTTGTGCTGCCTACTACCCACTTGTCGCTTGTATTTCCCCATTTTAAAGAACTAGGGTGGTTACATCTATAAACTCAAAAAAACATTCATTGTTAATAAAATATGTGTGGCGGTGACTTGAGACAATGTCTCATGTCACCCGCGGTAGGACCCTTTTATATTATTTTATTTTACATTTTTTAAAGTAATAAATTTAATGCAAATTCGAAAATAATACTACATGAAAAACATTATGATGTGTTAATACCGCAAATTTGAAGTCTCTGTGACTGTTAGATAGGAAGATGCAAGCAGAGTTCTAAGAAGTTTGTTATTTTCGGTAAATACGAATTTTAATAGAAGGGCAACAAAAGCTACGCATCCTACGACGTCTAGAGTGCTACTAACGTGTTGGTACAAATCGTTGGGACCGAGCGGAGAGGTTGCCGCTGTCAACAGGGTGCCGTACACTATTGCCACATCAATTTTACATAATACGGAAGTTTTGTCTCAAGTCACCCAACTTGACGGTACTTTGGATCACTCGCCGCTAACGCGGATCGTGCTGCAAACTGTATTCATTTTACAATAAATGTCATTGACACATTAGTTTTACAATATACTATTGTTAAATTTAAAGAAAATGCCTATTTATCTTTATTGATACGTACAAGTACAATAACATCGATTTTATGGAATACTTACGTTTCTTAACTATGACGAAGATAAATGTGTAATTAGATTGAAATAATCCCAAAAATTTAGATGAACTCATAGACTTACAATGTTACAATTATTAATTACATTAAATGTTTGGGTTCATTTCCACAACACAACTTAAACAATGTATGAATGCGATTAGACGAAATTAGTGTGTAAAAAATAAACAGAATCGTGATATCCAACAGGTCGGAACAATTAATCACATCTTGAATTTTATTAAGTAAGGGTAAAAATACGCACGTTATCAATTTTTACTACAAAGTGCGTTGCATAAATTAAAGCACGCACCTACATAAAAAAAATATCCGTACAATACATTAAGATCGGAAATCAACAATTAGTTATTCACATTAGCTAAAAAAATTTCTTTCGCGTTTCGTGCGTTTTCTTTGATTAATCAAATTGCGGTTCAGAATAATACTTTCAGGGAATTTTAGTAATTCATAAACAGACATGTTTCGGAAGCTTTTGCCATTAAATTTACTTAATACTAATTTCTCTTGTTCTTTCAGGTAATAACTTATGATAATAATCTATGGCAACCTTTTCGAGAAAGGTTCAGTATCCGATTAAATGACTTCTACAATTATAAAGTACGTTTAATCATGAACACGTCGCGTACCTATAAAAAAAAAAATCTGAGTTTGTCTCGTTTCGTTTGTAAATCGTCTATAATTATGATGAAATAAGGCAAGACATTAATTTTCTTTAATCATAGACAGATTAGTTTGAAAACAATGTGTGGGAATAACACACGCTGGGTTACAATATTTCAGGATTGAAGTAAGCTCCTGCAAGTACGTAATCCTGGACGATCCAGGCCTATGGCAATAAACACCTCGGGCGTACCCTATAGTGTCTTGGGAAATTATAGCAATAGGGTGTGATAAAAGCTGAAAACATTGTCTTTAAACTATCAGGATTCTCTTACAGTTAACATTTAACCTTATCTAAATTAAAACTAAAAATTAATACAACAGAATTTAAAAAAAAAATTGCTGCACAGTATTAGAAATGAGAAATGCAATTTATTCATATGCAATCTACAATAAAAGATTAGGTGTATTGCGCCTTGGTAATCGTTATTGCCTATTTGCATTTAAAACGAATAAACGCCACGTATGGAAAGGTTTATTTAAATAATTTTGTGGTATCTAGATACTTCTACAGCATACACTTATACGGTAACTTTTACATCATGCTCGTCTGTGAAACCGTTTTAATTCACTATATTACAAATTCATGAGTCACACCATTAAAATTATTCAAAGTTTTCGTAGGCACATAATCGAGTTCCTTTCGAAACTAATTTTTTGTAATATAAATTTTAAACGTTATTTAAGTTTTAACTCACTCTATTTCAGATATCACTAATTAACGTGGCGTATACTGAGTGGTTTAATTTTTGCTCCGTGAACCATAGTCCCTAAAATACGTATTATCCAGCAAAATTGATGAAAAAAAGTGCAGAGTTTGCATTAATTCCCAACAAGCTGGATTTTTGTACATGTCTTGAAACATGCTATGTCAAAAATCCCCATGGATCCCGCTTGTGCGTTGTTTCTTATCTGAGGTCAAAAGTCACAAATTTTGTCTTTTTTGCGTATATCTCTGAAACAGCGAGAGCTACTAGAAAATGTATGGAAGAAGTTGTAGATAGTGAAATTCTCTACGAGAACGCTATCAATACTTTTCCCCTACGAAGCACCGTTCTCGACTAATCGCGATTTCAAACCTAGAAAATAAGAATAAGCATTCGTATGTGGCCAGTATGCATCATCGAGACATCTATTTGATGTAAAAAATATTAGAATATTGGTTTTTACCATAATATTTGATGGTTATAATGATTACACGAAAAATATCAAAGCTGCAGAACAACGTCGTCAAAGTACAAAAACATCTTCATGGTCTGCTATCGTCTTAGATCGATCAAGAACTGTTCCAAGAGACCAACAATAATTCAAGAAATTCACGGCTGCAAATATTCTTGTGAAACAAGCTAATAATGGTGCTGATGTCCTTATTATTGAAACCGCAATAGAACAATTCAATAGCACCAATATAAACATTGTTGTTGGATAAAATGTAGATTTATTAATAATACTGACTGCCCAAACTCCAAGTCATAAGAGAATTTACTTTTTAAAACCAAAGAAAGCTCAAATCCAAACAAAAATATATTCCTCACAAAGTTCAACTGAATATTCAAAATGTCGAGCTCATATTTGAAAAGGGAAAAATATACAGTATTTAAATTGTTTGAAAAACGTAATGATTTGATTGACAACGCAGAAGTATTTACAAACATTTAACTCACCAACGAAATTCGCTTTCTCCTTGCTTTATATGGAACTCCGAAAGAAATGGAATCCGTGGTATAATGGAGGCATTAGATATTCGAATTTGGCTCTGTTAAATGACATTAACTGGTTATTTGAGTGTAGATGTAATTAATGTTAAGATGAAAAACTTGAGCTTGTTTCGACGAGTATTTACATATTAAATTGGAAAGCTTTTAAATACACGCGGCAATTCGCGGGTCATAACTGTTTTGTAAAAGGGAGCAGGTAGAGACGCTGTCATAATGACGTATTTGTTAGTCAGTTACATTAAGTAAGCGATCAGAGTTGGTTTAAGGTAACCAAACGATTGGAAATCGATTGCTGCAGCTTAAGTTATGCTGAAATTAAAATTGTGAAATTATAAAGAAATTCAATTAGTACTGTGTTAAGAGACTATAAGTAATATTTTCCTTATTAATGGGAGGAAAAGCTAAAACGAATTAAAGTGTAAATGTTATCAAGTTGGTGACAATAAAAAAATTACGCAATAATTTACAATCGCGTTTTAAGTACGTATTGAATGTGTTCCAAGTTGATGTTTCGATAGCGAGTGATAAATGTAAAATAAGCCAATCGATCCAGTATAAAATATCGATGATTAAAAGAATAGCCGTTCGTATCTCGCTTGCATTATGTCACGCCCGCCGTTTGTAGTTAAAACTAAACGATTAAGTAAAAATTGGATACTGAAAATATATCATATCAAGCAATTATTTACAAAGACATTTAAATTGTTGGAAAAAAAATTAGAATCGTATAACAAAGGTGTAAGGAGAACAAAGGAGAACGTTTCCAGCTTGGCGGCATAGAACATCATCAACATTTTCAAAAGGAAGCGCAAGAATTACAGTAATAAGCAGGTAAGATTATCTATAGTGTAAATAAACGAGCTTTTTATTTATTTTTAAATTCATGTTTAAATACAAATGCTGAACGAAAATATATTTCGCTTATCATTTATAAAGGATTGTTTTTGCATGTTACTATTAAAAAATACTAACATAGGAATAGAATCATTTTTATATAGTACTGTAAACAAAAGTCTGTATTTAGAAATTTTTGACTTAATTAAACGTTATCACTTTTGATTCATTTTTGTTATTGACTTACAAATCTTAAAAAGCTTATACAAACGCTGATTATGTAAAACAGAAATGTGATAACAATAAAAGTAAAGTTTAGTTAATGAACGTTACCTTTATGAATTAAAACCACTTAAATAGAAGTGAATCATTTCACATTTCCATAAAAACAATATAGAATATGTACAAAATGATTTTCAATTATAAAAGATAAAAAAATAACCCAAATATGATCCTTTGTAGCCAAGTGTATGCAAGCAAGGTAGTTTTACATTCGTTACTTTTGCAGTACGATTAAGTAAATTTTTGCGATCTATTAAAATTTATGGATTACTCGTATTTCTTTGAACCTTCTATTTTTCTAAAAATAATGACATTTCTGTAAGCTTATCTCTGTAGTTTCTTGAATATATTACGCTTCACAATTAAAAACATTTCTGTAGTGGTTGGGTAAACTTTTTGATGGTCACTTATAAGTTATATTTCAACTTCATGTGTTGGGTGTCACTAGTATATATCGGTGTTAACATCCGAATATTTGACTCTTAATTTCACTTCCATCCTGTGTGTTGTTTGACGAAACAAAAACCCATTTTGTTGCTTCCCGAAAGAAAAATGTAAATTTCTGGACTTTATTTAGCCCATCGATGGTTATCGGTTTTATAACATTTTTCTAAATTTTGTGCCGAGTCGCTATAATTAGAGGGTACAAACGATTTATATCGGATATATATATATATATATATATATATATATATATATATATATATATATATATATATATATATATATATATATATATATATATATATATAGGAATTACTGAAAGCAGGTGAGCTTTTATCACGCTTGGTTTTTTTGTTCTTCGACCACGTTTTACTTTCAGACAATCGATGATCTGGTTCGATTGAAGAACTAGATCCATTAACAGAATTAAAGCAATTAGCTAAAGTGGTTAGACTTAACCTCACAAATTTCTCTGTAACCACGAAGTTGTTTTTACACTTTAGATTCGCTGGTAAGATTGTAACAATCTACTCTAACGGTTGCTAGCTTTATTTTTATTTTAGGGAAAAGAAATTACTATTTAACTGTTCGAGACAGTTATCAGATGTTCTCATGTTCGTACTTGACTGAATCCATTTCTGAACGTTACCATTAATACTTTTCTGATTCTCTACCTGATTGAAGGTAAGATTGATATTCATGCCTTCATTTGGCTGTATGTATTTAGTTTTAGAGGTACTTTTTGTATGCCATATAATATACTTTTCGTACACCATCTAAATATACTTGTAAATATGGATATAGGTACGTTGTAGTACATTTGTATATAAATCGTACATAGTTGTACATACTGGCGTTTGGCTGATGAAGTGTGTTACTTATTACATAATTAGCAAGAGATTTGACTTTCAAGGGTGGAACCCCTGTGAAATATTTGAAATTATAGCTTTCCGACAGGCTGTGATATAAAAGACAAGTTATAAATCACTCACATTCAGGGGTTTTTGGATACCTTAATGATTTGATTAATCTGTGACCAATCCTATAAGTTGTATAGACCTATGTGCATGTTTGTGATAAAACTTTAAGTGTCACTGCACAAATTTTTGCGCTTTTACATGAAATTGCTTTGGGTAAAATTTTTGAGTATAAAAATGACCATGCTTATTGGTAATCTATGTATTTAGACACTGTTTTGTAAGAAACTGTGTAACTGGATGCATTCAGCTCAACAGATTCTAATTAAAAATTTTATAGACCACCTGACCATTTCTGTTATATTTGTTTACTGCAATTTATTCATAGCAATTGTATTATTACTGTAATTTTTTTATTCAATGTGCCTTTACAACTTGGGGAATGCTTAAATTATCTGTTTATTGTATTTTATTAAAGACTAGAAACCTATGTTTTAACATAACATAGCTTTGAAATTCTGTATATTGCTTTGTCATTTTTGGATGTATATTTAACTTGATTTCATTATCTAAATTCTAGTATTAGACCCCTTAGGTGGCTTGCTATATTGTGTATTTAAGAGCACAAATATTCTGTGTATTATCTCTGTGGTTAACTATGTGTGTAACACAATTGAATTAGTTATTTATTTAGGGAATTACCTCCCTTTTTACTTTTTGGGGAATATAAATTAAATTATATGTGTGTGTACATACAAATGAAAGCTATATACTGCCATAATTTGTAATTAATATACCGTTTTTGTTTTGGGGAGTTTCTGCTTTATAACTATTTTTACTAGTCTCAAATCCTTTCACATATTCTTTGCTTGGCTAGAAAAGTGGCAAATTATCTATTAATCTAGGGCTGGCTGATTTATCGTTCTAGCTCGCGCCCTCTCTTCTCTTTCAGCTTACAGATACCATCTGCATCACTGTAGAACCCCTCCATCTCTACCAACGTAAGAACCATCAGAGAATGGCACCCAACAACAAGGCCGTATTAGCACCCTGAAAGAATTTCATGCTCTCCGAAATTAACTATCTATTGATCCATAAAGAATAAAGTAAATTGTTATAGTAAAAAAAATTCGATAAAAAAATTTGGTTTTGATTGATTCAGTTTATATTCGAAAAAAGTTTAGCAATTAACCAGTGGCGTAGTTGAATTTTTATTTTTAATTTTGTATAGAAAGTTACAAAGTTGGGTTTATTTTTATTGTTTTATGGAATTAAGGTCATGTTTTAAAAAGCCACGTAGGAAATTATCGGAAATAACGAAAACAAAGAAGGTAGCAAACAAAGGAAAGTGAAGATATTATTTTTAGCCAAGAATCACAAGATATATTAATAGCAGGAGTACCAGTTCAACAAAAACCCGAAGAAACAATGATGATGAGCATGATTAATATGTTAATGGAAGGACAACATAAAATGGAGGAAGGACAGAAGAAGTTGGAAGCAAAACAAATAGAAGGCAAAGAGAAAATAGAAAAAATTATAGAAGTAAGTCAAAACGCAAATCGAAAAGAATTAAAAGCAAATAGAGAAGAATTAAAGGCTAATCGAGAAGAATTAAAGGTTGATCAAGAAGTACTAGAAGTAATTTTCAAAGAAGAAATGGGACGTCAAGTAGAACGGATGGAATAAAATTTAAAACAGAGCAACGAGGAAATAATAATCAAGTGTAAAGAAGAAATTAAGAAACAGAAAGACGACACAGATTAGCAAATTTACATACAGAATATAAAAATGGCACTAATTGAAGAAAGAAATGAGTACACTAGAGCTCAAATAGGCCGCACAATAGGCAAGATAGGAGCGACATTAGCAGAAAAAAAGGAACTAGAATTGCTAAAAATGAAGCAGCTATTATTAAGATGGATGAAAAATGGGGTAAAAAGATAAAACTTAAGGAGAGAAGTTAGCCGCAAACTCAACCATCACAAAAGCCAAGAAAGTTCGATGGAAACTTGAGGACCATACACGTGAATTTTATGAAGACCATTGAAGCATATTTTATAGAATTTCGACATGGGAGATCGATAATATGATAGAATTATTGGAAGGAAATGCAAGGTCATGGACTGAATTGCATGGTGAAAGAAGAAATCAAAGAAGATTTTTTTGGAACAACTGTGGTCTGAAGATGTCCAAAGCGAAATACGATCAAGACTGTATATACCAAGACAATATAATCAACGGGGAAAATATGTAGACCACGTATGGTTCTGAGTGAACAAAACGATGCACCTACAACCACCAATAGAAGAAAAGCAAATGGTGAAGGCATTAAGCAGACATTTTCACACAAGCGACAAACTCCAGTGAAAGGACAGCGTAGAATCCACCCTTAAGGGGAAGGGATGGCAATGAAAACAACAATCAGAAAAGAGACATATGGCCACAAAGAAGGAACGTTAATATAACATATCACAGGAGAGGTAGAGGTAATTTTGAACCACATAGAGGACTAAGTCGAAGAATGTATGAATATTGAAGAGATCAAGAAAGCTGCTGTAGGAACGACAGAATCAATGATGAAGAGGAAGGTGGTCCAAGAGCCTCCTCCCAACCGTCGGAAAACTAAATCCGTCGAGGCGAGAAACTCCGCTGGTCTCGAGCACTATAGGTACGGAGAAGCAACAAAATTTAATTAGTTTTATTAGACAATTTTACAAAAACCCACATAGGCGCAAATGAAGAAAGATAAAGAACAAGATCGAGAAGCAGAAGAAGAGGAAGAAGAATTGGCATATTGTCCAATAGTCGTAGGAAGGCTGGAGGGGGTAGTTCAAGACATACTGGTAGACACGGGAAGTCCGGTGAGTTTAATAACAGAAAAAAGTGTTCTATGAGCTAATAACAAGGAACCCCACCATGGTTGTATTACCGGTAATGAGCATGACAATACAAGGAGTCACGAGAATAGTAGTAAAGGTGAACAAAGAAGCATTAATATTATAAAATTATACGTTTATCAAACTGTTGTATTAATAGCAGGCTGATGTTTATGTTTTAATTTTTCAACTTTGACAAAATTGTTTCCAACATCTTTAACAATTTTTAACAAAATTACTACTGACGAAGATAACTGTAAGTGTTATCGAAACGTTTAGATTGTATAATTTAAAATACACCATTAAGAAGAACCCAAAAAAGATAAGTATTTTATTATGTGTGATAATGGTGAATGTTTACATTTTCATAAGCATTAATAAGGATAACATTGGGAGATAATGAACACGATCATAAGTTTCTAGAGGTAAAGGTATTCATGATAATGCAGTTGTTGAAGAGGCATTGAATGAATTTGATGCCACTGGTAGCACTTATAGAAAATATCAGAGAAATACGGTATACCAAAGTGAACTTTGGAATTCCAGAAAAAATCCTGTACAAGAAGCAACATTTGGCCATCACCAACTCTTCGCAAAGATGTGGAGGAAATTTTGTGAGAGTAAGCCTACGTGATCACAAAAACATGATTATTGATCGCTCCAATATCTTTACATGGATAATTGAGTTATCAAGAAAATGCTTTCCTAGAAATAAGGACCTCATTCTGAAGAGCGTTCAAAAGTATTTAAACTCGAATACCTATACAAAATCTGTTTAAAGATACTAGACCAGGCGACGGACGGTAGGCTTTTTCCTTCAATGCTAGCTATAACTATTACATTATGTTCAGGTTTTTTTTGAAAAGACGGCCGAAAATCAATGTTTATAACCGTCAGAAATTTAGTGGTAAGTTATTACTCTAAAAAGTTACGATCAAGGAAATTCTCAAACACAAACCGTTAACGCTTTAGGCGTTTTCTCCGAGGATTAGAACTCAACTTTCACATGACGAGGCTATAAAGTCGTTGTAGCTAAATGCCTAACACTAAAGATGCGAAAAGCCATGTCTACACATGCCGCTACACAAATAGACGAATTACTGTTAAAGTTAAGAAATGGGATCTAGCTGGTGATTAAAAAAGGCACCAAAAAATAGGTCAGAACAAATACAACACCAAGCGAATCAAAAGGTTGATGTAACTAATATGATATGTAGTAGTACAAACACTGCAAACCTGTAAATATACAATAGAGCCACGCATCACCAAAACAAAATAAACTAGCCAGCAATCAACTGCAAACATTGCATACTGGCAATAAAAGATCGGAGTATCATCTAACGAAATATTTTTAAAATTAGTGGTAGATTCCTGCAATTGGAAGATTTGAAATCTTAAATGGCACTGTATTATTTCTTGTGGTTTTTGAATTTCCGTGGGAGTTCCATTGAAATCAAAATACCTGAGCGTTAATTATCCCAAATCAAACTACTTGGAGGTGCGATTTACAATGCAATCGAATAAAATATATTGGGTAAGATGTTAATTGTTTATCGATTTTTTCATAGTTAGTGCTTTTTTTACTTTTAGTTCGAAATATCAATTAGTGCTGCATTTACCCAATTTTATTATTAAGAAATGGCATAATACTCATCAATACAAGGTGTTTATCTATTAACAATAAGAGCTTTGTGGTCACCAGTAAAACGCTCATTGAAAATAAGGCGTTTGTTTATTTCCAACAAAGGATTTGCGTGGCTACCAATGATACATGCTCATCTAAGTAAGGCGTTTCTTTATTTAAATAAGGGTCTTTTACCTCACCGGTGTACATTTTCTAGATAAAGAAGTTAGATTCATGCTGTAAAATTAAGATGTTGACTTCAGCCACAACTAATACTATTACATAGCTGCAGGGAAAAGAATATTGTATAGTCGGGCCGGCGAGAGGTGTCCTAGGACTCATCTTTTAGTAAAGCATGGTTTAAGATTTTAAAAACGTATGTCATTATTGGTTCATATAGTTAGTAATTTTGAATACCAACAAAACATCGTCAATGTTTGTAGGTTATTTTCGAGTTTAAGCCGCGCTGTCAAATTTAAATAAAATTATTGTTCGAAATCTCGGGATTTAGCATCCTAAAGGTCTTAAAGATCCCTATCCACTCGTATAAATAAAGTCGAATTTCATTTAAGGTCTGTTCGCACTTATTCTGGCATGTAAAGTCCACTGAGTGTGGGTAGTCATATGACAAAAATATGCTGTTCAACTGTAAACCGAGACTGGGTCAACAAAATTTCGTTTTGGATCTGTTTTACTAATTAATCATATCAATGATTTTCAATAAGTAACGAATTAGCTAGCAGTAGGCAGTGCCCGAATGAAGTGCGAAAGGTTTGGTTAATTGCGGAAGATCGCTTTTATCCGACATATCTCACTGCATCAAAAGAGTTAATACTGTAATTTGATTATCGAAGCCACTTATAAAAAACTGATTTTGTGTTATTGGATGTTCAAAATGAAATTTATTGTTAGTTAATGATATAACCCATTATAAAAATCTCAGTTTACAATTTGTCAATATATATATATATATATATATATATATATATATATATATATATATATATATATATATATATATATATATATATATATATATATATATATTTATGATTGTGGACCTGAACAGGCTAAATTAGGCCTATCGTGCTAAAGCACTCAGGAACACTTAGGAGGATGGATAGAGGGATAATGAATTGTCAATAGATGCCTATGAACAGCTACCTTAAATTTTCTCATATCATAAGTGAGAGGAAAACAGGAACTAGGGAGATCATTCCAGAGTTTAGAAGCCGTGTAAAAAAATGTGGATTGCGCCCGTTTGGTACGACAAGTGGAGATTTGTACTGCATACTGATGATGTGAATGAGCGAACCGAGTGTTTCTCGAAAAGATAGCCCGAAATGGTATCAAAGAATATAATTCACCAGCACAATAGCCGTTGTAATAACGATAATACAAAGATAGAACTGAAACCATCCTTCTATGCTCAAGGGACTGTATGTGAGAAGTTAACGACGGGTCATTTATAAGCCTAATCGCTCTCTTTTGAATACGATCAACGATATCGAGAGTGTATTGGGAAGCACTAACCCAGAGGTGAGAATTATATTCCAGATGAGGCCGAATTTGGGCCTTATACAGCAGAAGGAGTTGTCGAGAGGTAAAGTACTGCTTACATCTGTACAAAAAGTCTATTTTACGAGCAGCTGTTTTGGTAGCTGACAGAAGATGGTCAACCCTATATATATATATATATATATATATATATATATATATATATATATATATATATATGATATATATATATATATATATATATATATATATATATATATATATATATATATGCCTAAGTAGAGCTACAGAGGTATATGTTAAATGTAATAATTTTTTACAATGTTATAAACTAAGATTCTAATTTTTGCTTTAAATTTAAATATTGGACATCTTATAATTAAAAGTCATCACCTTCACTTACACTATCATCTTCACCCGACTCTCCGACATTGCGTACTAGAGGATTTACCATTTACTCAGCTCTTTTTTGAACGTCCCACCACTGACTCATTTCCTTTTCAGCATATAAAATGCACTTTTGCCACAGTTCTCCAGTTACTTGGTTTAATGAGTCCTTCCATGACGATAAAACATTCTCGTCCCGGAAGCCCTGTCTTCCAACATTTTCGTTGTAATACTGTTTACAATTTGCCATATTAACTCGATATACTTGAATTGGCAGTGATACGGCGGTAAATGTAAAATTTGATGTCCCCATTGATGAGCGATTTCATCAATTGCATATATTTTTGGAACTTGTAAATCCTTGGCAATTTGTAATAATTCAACTTTCACCATATCGTTCGAATGAGGAGTGTTGTGTTTTCCTAAAAATTGAAGGTCTCCTTTTTCCCAACTACTTGAAGGTAATTTTTCTACTATTGTAGAATAATAACTGGCATTGTCAAGAATTTTCAAACTTGGTTTTTCTAAATTTGGTAAAAGCTGTTCTTGAAACCATTTTTGAAATAAATCAGCGCTCATATTATCGTGGTAGTCTGCTGTGTTAATTTTATTGGAAAATATCAATGATGAATTAGCTATAAAACAATCCTTGTTGTCAGCATCAGTACGATAAGACTAAAATTTATGCTTTTAAAAATATTTTTAACAAATCGGACTATTTTAATTACCGTTTTCCTTCTCCTAGTGGTTTGTTTTTTGTGCCTTTCAAATCATTATCATGCCATGACTTTCGAACGCCTCCTCGACTAAAAATCCACGTCTCATTCAAAAAGACAGGATCGTAACTAATTTCACAACTTTTATTAGCAAAATATTTTCGCAAAAATGTTGCTCGAGCACCAGCAATATAAACCTGCTCCATTAATCGCCTTCTTCCATCGTCAACTTTGAATTCAAAACCAATTTTGTGTAACGATTGTTTCAAACTAGGTTTACTGAAGATAAATATTTTATCTTCTTTAAGTTCAGTTTAGAGTTTTTTGATAGTAATATGTGAGCCTAAAATTAAACAGTGATTAACTCCATTTCAACAATAATTTCTGAATTATTAACCAGTTATGGTATAAATTTTTCGTTTGAAAACGTCTTTCACGTATTCGTCGACATCCTGCGACATCGACTTCAAACGCAGCCTATGTTTTTGCTGTGAATCCGGCGCTGATTTCGCAGATTCTAAAGCGAGAGCCATTCTTGCCTTTGTTGTCCGAGTTACGGTTTTCTCGAAAATGCCGCATGCGAGAGAGAGCAGTTCGCTGCAACATAATATTACATATATACGTATATATATATATATATATATATATATATATATATATATATATATATATATATATATATACGGGGTTTTCACTTAAAACTCCGCACCCCAATATCTCGAAAACGAATAGTAATATTTAATTTCTGTAAAAAGTAATCAATGTATGGGGTCAAGTAGATATTTTTCAAAGTTTAAAAAACTCAACGCCTACTAAGAGCTAAGCGTCGCGACGCGTCGAAAATATAAATCGATTGCATTGACTTTGAAATTATGCGCGTGCGAAAGAACATGTTATTTATAAACTTTTTTGTTATTTACTCGAACTTATTCATTTTACTGAGTTTTTCTGAGTTAAACTAATAAACAAAATTATTATTGCAATTAACTACATGATAAAACAAATCAAAAATTTTGTAAAAGATTGTGTAATATAAATATTGCGTCTACTGTGGACCTATTCTGGCGAAACCCTGTTGTTCTTCGCTTATTGCGTGTGATTTATTCTGCTCTAATTTTTGTCATCACTTTTGATAGTGTTTACAGGAGATCCTTCTTGGTACCCTTTTTGAGCATCGGGACTGATATGATTGTTTTTCATTGGCTAGAGACAGCTACCACTTCGATTACTTTTTGGAATAGAGTCGTTATCTCTCTTGCTAGTTCGTCACCCCCGTATTTTATCATCTCATTTGAAATTGTGTCTATTCCTGGGGACTTTCTGTTTTTCAGCTTAGCTATGACGGAAGTTACGTTATCTTGGGTGATTTCTATTGTGTCCAGCCCAGAATTGGCTCTCTCATCTTCTCTTATTTCCCTGTTATCGATTACGCCGTCTGCAGTTCGGTTGTATAGATTCCTGACATGTACCATCCATGTGATGGGCGAGATAGTAGTTGTTTGTATGTATTCGTTAATTCGATTTTTTCTATTACGCAGCATATTCCATATTTTGTTTTACCTTCCATACAAACCATGCTCCATTTCTTTCGTAAAGCTTTCCCAGTATTCTCTTTTAAGCGCTGATATTTGGGCGGTTATTCTGTTCCTTACGACTCTATATCTGCGATGTTGTTCTTGTACATAATATATGCGTTACTTCTTCGGTGAACCACATTTTGGTGTTCCGTTTTCCGTTAATATTTAAGCTTCAGGTTCCAATTGTTTCATTTGCGACGCTTATAATATTGGAGCTTAATTTTTCCCAGGCTTGCTCGACACAATCTTCTTCTATGATCTGAGAGTGAATTTTTTTTGTTAATCTTCGCTTATAGTTTGTTTGTGCTGTAATTGCTCGGTGTTAAATTTTGTGATATATTCTGGACGTTTTCTCTCCTTTAGATGTACGGTGCTACGGAATTAGCACAGCACAAAATTATGGTCTCTAGCCACGTTGGTTTTATAGTTCAAGTACGTGCTCTGAGCTCGTTTTGCGCACAAACTGTTACTAGCAGTTCGCCGTTACTGTATATTTCCTCTCTCATGGAACCTTTGCATTAATCCGATTCTCGCACTTAAGTCGCCCAATATTAGGAATTTTTCATTCGTTGTTATTTGGTCTAGCGCCTCTTGTAAATTCTTGCAGAGTAATTCTCTCTCTTCTGTGCTTGAGCCCGTTAAACTTCTTCCTTTCCGCAGTAGACCATGGTACCGTTATGGTATATTGTATTTTTTTTCCTTTTTTCTTTTATTTCTGAGGTATAACAGTTGTCAATTTTGTGGGTATTTATCTCCATCATGACTTCTTGGTCTCTTCTAGTCCATGATTGGATATTCCAGCATGCTACCCTTATGACCTTTACACCTTAGTGTTCTGTTTTTCCGTTGTCTTGCCGTATCGTTCGTCCGTTTGTCCCGTCCTGTTTCCGAAGCTCTAATCGTTCTTTGAGCGTTGAGACTGTTTCACCGTATGTAAGGTGGTAGTCTGGCCTACGAACCCTCCTCCTGTTACAAATGGATTTGGGACGGTCTTTGGCGGAGTTCATTGTAATTGTACGAATGTATTTTTGGGATTATGTCAAAGGCTGCTTTTACTCACGAAACAATTACATATAAACTCTGTCTATTTTTTTTTGTTATTGCCTATGAGTAGTTTAAACTGCATTGCAGTTACCTTATTATTACCTATTAATTTTACTGTTTGTGTTATTTTATGTGGAACTTAACTTTCATTATTATTTTGCATTTTACTTTACAACTGTTTCGTTTTTGAAATGTGTTTTTATGTAATTAAGCTGCTTTTCACTTTGCTGTTATTTAATTTTCTAATTTTGTACGCACTTTAAACTCATCCAATAATAATGTGTGATATTGGCATATTAAACTTTTTCTTTGTTTTTTTTGTTCCTTGACTTATTATTGTACTTATAAAATTGCTTTTTGGTTAGTAAACTGGATTTTCTTGGTGGTTGTTTCCCAGTGTGCAAATTAACGGCTTGAACTATCACTACACAAATCTCGTTAATTCTAATTTGAGTAATTTTATTGTTTACCTGTCCCACTATGATGCAAAATTTAACCTCATCGGTTCCTATCGCTTCCAATTAACACGGTGGAGCCTATCACTAAACGGTCAACTGTCTCACCAAATTTGAGTTTTGCAAGTAATTAAATATAAGAATTCTAATGTTTTAATTATTATATTCAATGCGATGCAAGCAAATAATTTGAGTAACAGTAGCATTATTGTCAATAAACTTAAGATACATCTATTGGATATTTTTCTTTTATTTGCATCTTTTCGAATAAGTTCAATATTACGTTCTTAAAGCCTTTATCGTCTTTTAATTATTGGTAGGAATTTCGAATTACGCCTTTAAGGACACTTCAATAGCAACTGAACTTGAAAGGTACTTTAAAGATGGCAGTAGGTAAGATTGGAGACTTCTGGGACACACCACATTTCCAAGGTCCCACATTTCCAAGGTTGCCACAAAACCAAGGTCCCCACCGTACCAAGGTCAAAAAAGCGCAATGTTTGACCTAATTACATATCATTACCACAAAACCAAGGTCACAAACCCCGCTTTCCTGTTTCACAATTACAAGGCCATCACTGTGACCTACTTTAAAACTCCGCTTTCCTGTTCCACAATTACAAGGCTATCCGTGTGATCTAATTACATATCATTACCACAAAACCAAGGTCCCAAACCCCGCTTTCCTGTTCCACAACTACAAGGCCATCCGTGCGACCTAACGCGCGTTCATGTTCCACAATTACAAGAACATCCGTGTGACCTGGTTGCTACTCTATACCCCACTTGTATGTTTTTTTGCCCACTTGTATGTTTTTTGCCCACTTGCATGTTTTTTTTCGTCCACTTGTATGCTTTTTTGCTCACCCTCACTTTTTTTACCAAACTAAAAGGAAACGATATGTTAATACATTTAATTCATGTAGAAAGAAAGACATGTACAAATTATATATAGAAATAAAGACTTGTACAAATTATATATTTAATTCATATAGAAAGAAAGACATACAAATTATATTAGAAACATTTATTACTCAGATATATGATTTGCTTTAGGAATAAAACATTTTGATTTAGTACATACGTTAGTAAGCGTTTATCAAAACAGTTGTAATACTGAGGATAATAAAAGTTTACATGTTAGCAGCGATGAACACACTACTAGACTGACAGGAAATCATTAGTCTATACACTATAGTCAAGAGATACATAAAAAAAACAAAGAATCAACATAACATACTTCATCACATAATATATACAATAGTCGTCATCGTACACATCAAAAAGTTGTGTTAGGGGTGCTCTACATGAGGAACACCAGTATTTACCGTGTGACAGGTGGTACCAAGCCGTTCAGCGCTCTCACACACTCAAACACACACACTGAAATACACACTCACACTCACACACTCACACTCACACTCACACATTCACTCGTACATTATGTTTATCGACGACGGAGTAGGTCCGGGTATAACTGACTCGAAGCGGATGCTGCTGAGAAGGCCTTGGGGGTGCAAAGTTAGACTTGAACACCCCAAGTAAGTGTTGTAGGTCGAGCTAGATTGCCAGTCTCAGCAACCTACACTGCAGAGTAGTAAAAGACTTGGAGTACTCGAGGACATAACGTAAATGCGTTTTATGCACCTCTTATAAACTCAGAAGTGACTTTGAAAACGGGCGGAGCTGCTTTGTGATTGGTTATGCTGTAGAGGTTTCTGGCAGTGACCTAGATCAACTACGAGTATTAAAAAAAAGTTTATGCGTAATACAAAGTAATAAACAACTTTTAGCAGTCAAGCGAATATGAGACATATTGCGTGATGTAGTCGAGACAGGTAACCTTCGTATACATTGTAATAGTCAAATATTGCAGTAGAATTCGTAAACAAGTTTTAATACTTATTAGTTACGTAAATAGGCATCATAATGAGAGTCGAATTTATTTATTATATGAAACAGCAAAAACAGGAGCATTTCTTTTTCTTAAGTATAGCGCAAATATTTTTATGTTGTTATTGAAGAGTGTATGTAAATTACATATTACTAATAATACCAGTTCGTTAACTCTATATTCTTTTATTTGCAGAGCACGTATGTATATAATGTATAGAATCTATAAATACATTTGGTTTTTTTTTTATAAAAAACTTGCAATTAATGTTCTCAATTTTTTAATTCCTTTTTAATTGTTAAAGCTAAAGGAATTTAGCTATACATATTCACGATGGTACTGATATACCTGTAATTATATCGTTTCAAAGAAATGATATAAATTTAGCGTACAAAGGTCAACCCAGTTTTAGTAGTTTTTTTTAATTGAAGGAATATATCAAGTTATCATATTTGTTTCAAAGGTAGATGCTGTTCTCTCATAAAATTCCAGTAGGCAAATGTGTTATTATTAGTTACGTATTTTTACAAAATGCAGAAACAATTGTGTAATAATTTACTAATAGTTATTTACATTAATTTAAGTTGTTTAAATATGTAAAACAGCAAAAAAAACATGAGCATTTAGTTTCCTAAGTATAGCGGAAATATTTTTATGTTATTATTAAAGAGCGTACGTAATATATCAATTAATTTTGTACTAACAACACCAGTTCATTAATCCCCTAGCCGGTTTAGGTATACTTGAACAGCAAAGAGAGATGACCTTTCACTTAAAGTGATGTTACAGTCGTACAGGTAGTTCAATAAATATATATATATATATATATATATATATATATATATATATATATATATATATATATATATATAACTTATTGCATTATTTTCTAATGACTTTTGTTTTTTCAGTAAAAAAGCTAAATACATTGACGTGTATAGATTTTAGGTATAAAAATCATAGTAGTGTGTTTAAGGTGTATATAAATTTATTAAGGTATGTAAGTAAACACGTAATGCAGTAAGAAAGTTGAAATTTGGTATAAAGAAAAAAGAAATAACTTAAAAGATTCCAATACTATTCCTTAATCATTGTTTTTTTCACTCATACTTAATTATTTGTAGACTTGCCCTACGTTATATTACAGATCTTGATAAACAGAAGTTATGTAGAAGTAAATTCTCTTTAAAAAAATGTTCACACCTTTTCTTATAAAACTAATTGTTATTCAGATATGGAAAAAAATGTTGAACTAACATTAAAAAAATTTTACCTTAGGATTTTTTTACCGCTAAATAATGCATCGCATCAACAAACAGGTATAGAAAAAAAAGCTGCTTGCATAAACCTTTACACTCTATTCTCTTGAATTTCTAGACATAGGGAATACCCATGTTAAAATAAACTATTGTAAATATTGACTCCCCTAATTATTTTACAGTAAAATGTCAAATGTAAAACTTCTTTAGGAAAAAAGGCTGCTTCTTATGGTATAATTGCATTTACATTTGGTTCATCCGTTTTCGAGAAAAATTAGGAACAACTTAAGGGTTTTTTCGTAACCGGTAACGTTAATAAGCCTTGTAAGTGTCAGGATAAATACAATAAGGAGCACAAATAAAATAAGTATGTTATAAACAAGAAGAAAAATTGTTTCTGCACTTAGAATTTACCGGTTTTGATAACTAGCAGAGTACAAAGCTCTGATATTTCTAAGTGAATTGCCAGAGTAATGGCATTCAATAAATTTTACTTTTTCTTCAATGGTGTAATAATGCATTTTTTATCTGTCCCAAATAAAGTTTTAATGATGAATGAATTGTTTTTGAACAATGAATGATTTATAATGACAAGTAATAATTATTGTTAGCATTGTCTGTCTAAAGCAAAGCAACCTTAGGTTGGAAGGTAAAAAAAAAGAGATTTTCAGTGGTGTAAGAAGGATTATGTTGGAACTTATATATATATATATATATATATATATATATATATATATATATATATATATATATATATATATATATAGAAGTAAACAAGAGTAAACATTGATATTTTTAATTGAGGTAGCGATTCGGTAATAGTGCTGACATTTCGTAGTTACTAGATTAATCATTATGTGTTTGTTTTCATGATAGAGATTCTGTACCTACGATAAAAAAATCAATACATAAGAATAAATGTTTAATGATAATGATGTGTATCATTTAGTTAGCAAATCGGTAATGGTGGTGACATCTCACATTCAATTGATAAATAAATCGGGAATTAAGAAAATATGTAAAAAAAGAGGCTTCCCTGAGGCATGTCAGATGAAGAACATGTTGAGGACGTTGCTGGAGAATTCATGTTTGTTTTTTTTCTTTTGTTGTAATCTATAGTATAAGTAGATGTACGAATCATTTGTGTTTTTTTTTCCGTTCGCAAACTGTAGGTGTTACCCCCACAAAAAAAATGTTTTTCACACACTTTTCAAGGTTATCTGGGGAGAGGGGGGAGAGGGGGGGTTGTCCGGATTCACCACTTCTGCCCCTCATTCTACTTTCCCCCACTCCCCCCAACACTTCAAATTTTGTATTTAAGACGAAGCGGTTCCACTACAGTGTCAGTCCGTCCTTATGAGCCACCAAGTAAAGTTTCAAGTCTTATAAAGCGGTGTTACATCATGTATTTAAAGAATGGTAAGTGTTAGTTTCGTATTGCATCTCTCCTGGCTACCCTTCCTATCCTAATCATATACTACTCTACTCCGATAGTCATTGCATCCTATCCTACCCCCTGGAGATATGTTACGTTGCGTTCCCGTTCATATCGCTGGATATGATTCTTTCTTTAACAGTTGTCAAAGAAAGTAGAGTAGGAAGTAAAGTAGTATGTTAAACAAGGAATCATAACAAAACACGTAACGCAAACACTTCAGCATATAGTTATTATTCTTTCTTTGTTGCAGCAAAAATGTTCCAATGTGAATGTCTCAAGAAATTTTCTCGAAAGGATTCCTTACTGAGACATCAAAAAACAATATGCTGGATGTCAGTATCTATCCCACCATCTGGCATGCAGGAGGTTTCATTGCAAAACCAAACCACAGAGAGCAATGTGGTGCAAGGAATCACTTCCGACGATAAAAAAGCAGTACATAGACATGTTACCGATTCCTTTGCGCAACCAGGACCATCTGGGGTAAACTACGCGGAGGATAATGCAAAACCCGGACCATCAGGGTTGAGTAACTCAAGCAAGCGAAAGTCTGACCAATGCGATGAACCGGTACAACCGAAAAAAAGTGGTGAGAGTGTGCACTGCACAGATTGTTCAATGGATGTACCTAGGTATACATTCCAAGGACACCTCAGAAGCAATAGGCATAAATCAAATGTCTGTTTACTATTCGATACTGGGGTCGAAGTGATCCGAAATGCGTTTAAACAACGCATTGTGTCGTGCCGACTGTCTCCATGCAATATGCATACTGATGTGTTCATCTTTATGGCAGACGTTAAAGGAAACGTATTGAAAGTAGTACAAAGTCAGTTCCAGAAACACCTCTCCTTAAAATGTAATGTTGAGCTGTTTGGTTTATACTTTTTGAACAGTAAGGAAAGCACAGAACTCAAATCCTTTCAAACAAAATATGATATTTTAAGTATTGGGACGGTGTTGGAAGAGTATTTCCAAAGAATAAGTAACATATTGGATGCGAAGCAATCGGAATTTCAACATAAAGAGTCTGGTAAGTGTGAGTAATGGTGTAATCGATTAGTAACAACTGTTTTAGGGTGGACACTGGTGCAATTCGTATATTTAGAGGTGAACATGCTTAAATTTTCTCCCACCACTGGTTCATCCTATATGGCTGTCCCCGCCGAAATCGCACATAAACACGCCATAGTCAATGTAAAAAATAATGATAATTGCTGCTTTGCATGGGCTGTTGTATCGGCGCTAGTGACACCAACGTGAGTACCACAACGCACATCTTCTTACCCTGATTTCCAGACGTTATTCAACTGGAATGGTGTACAGTTCCCTGTTAAGCTGACGAATATTTCAACGTTTGAGAGAAATAACAACATTTCCATCAACGTTTATGGGTTAAACGATACGTATCGTGATGGTCAGCGTGTCACAGACGTAGTGGGGCCTCTATACTACACCAACGCCAAACAGGCAGTCCATGTTAATTTATTATTATTAGTCAGTAACCAAACGGATAATCATCATTATGTATGGATAAAAAATTTTTCTCGTTTACTTAGCAACCAAATAACTCGGCGGAACGGAGCAATGTATTTTTGTGATGCATGCTTGTATTACTTTAGATCCGAGGAGCAATTAACCCGACACGTGTCACATGACTGTAACTTCGTATACACAGTTACCTGACTTGAAACAAAAAAAAAACATAACCGGGGAATTCTACGCGGAAAATATACTCGCGTTTCGGAACTATCAGAAACAAATGGTTCTACCATTCGTAATATATGCAGATTTTGAAGCTCTCTTAGTACCGGTAGATACGGCTGAACCAGATCCCGAAAGACCGTTCACGGTAAAAACGTGTAAATAATGCAGGGGAGATATTTATAAGACGACTGGAAAGTGATGTAAAACGGATATATAATGAACATTTCAAAGCTATTGTTCCAATGACACCATTAACGGATGAACAGCAGGTTACGTATGAACGCAGTGTATGTTGTTACATATGCGGCAAGCACTTTACGGGCGATCCGACAAATCCGAAAATACGAGATCACTGTCACGTTACTGGTAAGTATCGTGGTGCAGCACATTCAACGTGTAACTTAAACTATCAGGTACCTACATTTCTCCCCGTTTTTCTACATAATCTCAGTGGTTATGATGTTTACCTGTTCATTAAACAGTTAGTGAGTGAAACGGAAGAAATTACCGTACTTCTGGTTAACAGTGAAAAATATATAACGTTTGGTAAGCACATTTTTGTTGATGAATATGTAAGCAGTCATGGTATCAAGGAAAAGAAATACATTAATTTACGTTTCGTCGATAGTTGTAGATTGATGGCTGCATCCTTAGATATTCTATCTCAGAATTTATCAGATGATAATGTATGGAGGTACGGAAATATTTTAGTAATGATAGCGACTTCAACTTATTGAGAAAGAAAGGTAGTTTCCCTTATGCGTACGTAGACAGCTTTAGTAAATTGAAGGACGTCACGGTGCCATCATATGACAAATTCTACGATAAAATACGCGATACAAACATGACGAATACTGTCTCGTTCTACTGGTATGGGATCACTTTAAGTGTAATACACTAGGTGATTATGCTGATATTTATTTAAAATCAGATGTGTTGTTATCGGCTGACGTGTTTGAAAACTTTAGGAAATTATGTATGGGTGTGTATGGGTTAGAACCTGCACAGTATGTCACTTTGCCTGGATTGGCGTGGGATGCCATGTTGAAATGTACGAAAGTATAGCTAGAATTACTGACGGATATGGATATGTATCACTTTTTTAGACAAGGTATTCGGGGTGGAGTAAGTACTTGTATCAAGCGGAGAAGCATCGCTAATAACGAGTTTGTTCCAAACTATGATCCTAAACAACCGAAAGTGTTTTTACAATATTTAGATGCCACGAATTTATACGGATGGAGTATGAAGCAATACCTGCCCCACGATGGGTTTATGTGGTTACCTCAAGAGGAAATAGATCACTTTAACGTATTAAAGATTGATGATGACGCCGATGTTGGATTTGTACTGGAGGTTGATATACATTATTCCCACCATCTGCATGACGAACACAACGATTATCCGTTTTGTGTTGAAATGATCTGCGCACCACATTCCCAGGAGGAGAAGTTAATCCCTAACCTGTGTGATAAGACCAACTACGTTATACATTACCGCTATTTAAAACAATGTACAGAGCATGGCTTAATTGCTACTCGTATTCATAGGGTTTTACGCTTTCGTCAGAGTCCGTGGCTAATACCATACGTAGACCTTAATACCGCTCTCCGCAGCACAGCACAAAACAAGTTCGAAAAGGATCTCTATAAAATTATGAATAATGGCGTGTTTGGTAAAACAATGGAAAATGTCGATAAATGAAGAGTTATTAAACTGTTAACACATTGGGAAAAAAACGGTCGTCGGGTAGGTCTAGCACGGTACGTTGCAAAACCGCAATTTAAAAATTTTATTCAATTCACTGATAAATTGTTTGCGGCGGAATTGTCGAAACGGGTAGTTACGTACGACAAACCCGTCTATGTCGGATTCAGTATTTTAGATCTTTCCAAAATCATAATGTATCGGTTTTTTTATATCTTACGAGCTCATCTTGGCAAGAATGTCACGTTGCTCTATACTGACACGGATTCTTTGATTGTTGAGATAGTAACTGATGATATGTATGCACACATGCGAAATAATTTGGACGAATATGATACTTCCAACTATCAAAATGAGTTGCATGGTATTCCTACGACTGCTTCCGTCGTTGGACGATTGAAAGATGAGTACGCAGGGAAAGCGATTCATTATTTTTATGGTGCTGGATCGAAGTCATACTGTCTGAAGCTTGCTGATAATGAAGTTGTTAAGAAAGCGAAAGGTGTTAAGAAAGTTGTTATTCAGAAAGTGTTGACGTAAGTAGACTACAAAGCGGTTGCGGAGGGGACTGATAAAACAGTAATGTGTAAAATGCTCGTGTTTCGATCAATCTTACATGATATATATACCGAAATGTTAAACAAAATTGCCTTTAGGTCCCAGGATGACAAACGATATCGACTACGTGATACGTGTTCCACATTGGCGTGGGAGCATTGGCGAATACCGGAATTGGAGAATGCTGATCCGTTGAGCGAACTATTGCAGGTTTCTAAGCAAATAAATATATATTAACCGGAAGAAGAATAGTTTTGGGTACTGACACTTGCTAGTGTCTTTCCTATATTCTCTCCATAATGAAACTATTATTAATAATAAGTTGTATTATTCCTTTAGTTGTTTAACATATATTAATATTATGTACTAATTCGTTAGTAAGAGAATATATGCTATACAAATACTGTGTGATATAAATAAAAAAAATACGAGAATGACTATTTTCTATTTTTTTATTAAAAAATGTGTACAAGACTTATTGCATTATATATGTATTATATAAGTAGTATACCGTACTCAAAGCACAGTGACATAATGATTTACAATGAAAGTAACAAACGGGTTGCATAGCAGGAAGAGGTGGACTTTCCTCAATAACAAGCTAGGTCACAAATTTTCTGATGTAATCTGCTTTCTCTCTGCCCTTGACATAGACAGAATCTGTTGGCTGAATCAATCTCTCGAGCATTCTTCGGAAGTGGTATGGTGGTGTATACCCTTCTTTCCATTTAATACAGTGCTGGTTATGCATTAACCAAGTAGCTTGACGACGACTCTCTGCATCTAACGTATGCCAGGGATACGGTGATTTAAAAATAAAATGGGCAATTTGTTTCCCATTATAAATGGCGAGTTCTTTTGGAATAAAAGCTTTTGAAATTTTAAACCCTTGTACATCGACTATGACGGACATTGTATTACAACTGTCGTACTGCTTTGGTTAACGCGTTGTATGTAACTAAACGATCGTGGAGTATAACACAGTATACTGTCGTATTGGCAGCTATGTTTGCCGCTGTTTCAAACTCCACACGAAGAACTACTGCTTTAGAGTGTAATGCTTCCTTTTGATTTGAGCAATCTACGACAATCAACTGTGCAGCTGTGGTAAATTGCGTGGGGGTGAGTAATGGTTGCCCCTCTCTTTGGTAATACGACATTTGGAATTTAGCAAACATTTCATACAACGTAGCAAAGCAATTGTTATCATAATTAACGTTGAGATTGTCATACGGATAACGATCCGTGTTCAGGAATACGCGAATATTATTTAGTGCACATTTATCGAATCTGCTTGTATCTTGCATAACATTATTCTCTCGCCCAGTTTGAAATCCTATAATAGTGTATCTAGGTGTTTCTATACTAGTAGATGTTTTGATTGCCCATGCATGCTTATCTGTTGCTGGAACGGCGGGATATATGTGGGTTTCCCAACATCTAAATGCTACTGGCGTATTTACATTTTTATCAATGTATTTCGTTAACGCCAACTCCTCTGCTAATGCTGGAATGATGTGTGGAACTTTCCAATATATCTTATATATGTTAACTTTTAATGCTTCTTCTACAGTTGAAATTACTGCGTCGGTATCAATGTTACTACGAATTAATACCAGTTCTTGTCTAATGTTCAAAATCACTTTATTGTAATCTTCAGCAAAGCCAAATAGCATTCTCAACGGTATACAAACGTTAAAGTATCCTTGAGCATATGTTAGTGTACTGTTTGCAGTAGGAAACCAACCTGCATTTTCATGACGGGCGAGATCATTGGACGTCAATGATACCAATCCTTTCATTGTCGACGTTAATCCTACTTTAGTTACGGAATCTACCACTATTCCATTCATTTCATATCTAATTTCACTGAATAAAAATGCGATACCGCTTTAACGAATCTTGCGGTGTTAGAGACAGTACCATCCTGACGTAATAATCGTCCCTCTACGTAGACATAGCTTTCGGATGGTAGAGTGCACATGTCTTCCTGAATGGGTATCCTGATTTCATCATTGTTTCCAAATCTGGTAGTATATAGTATATGGCTGATGGGTGTGCAGTTCGGAATTAACGATAGCATTATCAACGACAACTTTTTCATTAACGTTTAATATACTCATTGTAGTACTGTAAAGCCGAGACTTTCCAATAATGCTTTGTTCTGCGGTGTCAATGCTTTGGGCGCTGAACGCTTACTGACTCTAACCTTTCCACACTTTGATCTTTTATAGTTTGATTTGCTCTGGTTACATGCACATGTGTTATAGCGCGTCACCATCTTTTCTTTAAATGTAGTCCTATCGTTATGACTTCCCCGTTAAAATTGACGAGATCTACGTCTTGGTCTACTATTTTATTGTCGAAATGGTAGATGTGTTGATAGGTAGATAGATGACATGTTGAGGGGACTCTATTATTTTATACCCCGCTGGTACACTGGGAAAGAAATGATGAATTATGTGTAATGTTTCACCATTCTTAAAAATACCACTTGTTATATTGCACTCGATAATTAATGAGTTAATTTTGATAATGTTAATAGGAGTATCAGAGGTATGCACTTTCCGAGCCTGGTAAACAGTTTTATTAAATCCCAGCATAGGTCCTATCGAATTGTCCACATTGAAGTTAATGTCATGGGTTGCTTTCATACTTGCTTTCATAGTATTATTATTCGCTTGTAAATGCATAAATGCTCTGGATCCTTTCACTGACTTATTAATATATTTATTCACATCCGCGATTTCGTATGATCCTGGTGGTATTGTAATTTTCTCGTTTCCAAATACGAGTTGGTTATTCTTTGAAGTAACATTCTGTATAGTATTGAAAGATTCAAAACTAGTCAATCCCATTACGTATTCCGACTCATTCTCAAGAAAAATCGGTGGATTAAAGGTTGCTTGCAAGATACACTTTTTACCGGTAAATGTAAATGTGTACGACATTATGATCACGTAACGACTACTGAAAATCAGTACGAGTAGTCATATAAAAAATGTAAGACTAAACGACCGCAGTTGTATGTATCAAAATCTTGCACCTTGGTAAAGTTATACTCAATTGTGTTTCTGAAAACCATCACTTTTAAAATAGTGGAGTAACTCAAAGGGTGGTTTAATATGTCCTATGCTATCAAAATATGTAATATGCCTGTTACGCTTAATGTATGCTGTCCAGTGTGTACCCTTGTTAGTTTGATCATCCAGATTCACAATACCACATTCATTCGCATGAATTCGTGTAGGTAAGTTATCTCGCATATATATCCCTCTAAAATAGGGAATCTGTAATTGCTCCACAAATTTTGATAGCTCAACATTACTTAAGGCGTGACTTGGTAGCTTCAGTGGGAGTTTTTTGAATACGGTTGTAAATATATACCTAACCCTCGTTTATATGGCTTTATGTATAAACCTTTTCCTAATGCAGCTGCTTCCATTGCTTGGTTGTGTCGTTTGGTTTCGTCTAACGTGATTTATTTCCCATTCCCAATTTCTTTTGTCCTTTCCGTGATTTGCCACCCATTCCCATTGTCCGTTTCCCTTTCATTATACCAGCTATGGTTAATGCAGCTGCCCTTTCTCCAAAGGTAGCGTCAGTAGAACGAAATCTATTCCAAGCTTTTTGTTGTAAAGTCTTATCTGCTATGTGTCGTTGTCCTAGATCGTTTGACTGGGAGTATGCAATATCGTGTTCTTTACACGTTTCGTCCAATGCGTTAATACCTTTGTCTCCACGAGCTAATCGTTTTTGTAAACGGGTACCTGGCCCACAATATCGATATCCGGGAATATGCAACTCCACGGGTAATTTATTTATTAAAGCATTAAGTAATCCTGAACCTTTTTTATTCCTCTGACGCTGGGATGTATACTTCATACCACACTGACTGACACTTCACTACTAAACTACTTTCTGCACGTGGTGTGTATATATAGAAGGGTCATACTAGTCGTGGTTTAGTACCATAATGGGTGATATCCGTTTCATTCCGCAAGATACAGAATTACCTATTAAAAATTATGACATTACTCCTAACAAGGAGCAGTACTCTAAACACCGCGGTTTACTAAAAGGGGGATGTAAACGAGGTATAATCGTCGGACCATCCGGCTGTGGAAAAACCAATGTTATGATTAGCTTATTAGAACATCCAAATGGTTTACGTTTTGAAAATGTCTACATATACTGCAAATCTCTATACCAACCTAAATACCAGTATCTGCGGGAGTTACTGGCACCCATAAAGGAAATTAGGTATTTCGAATACAGTGATAATAGTGATGTTATACCTCCTAGTGAGTCCCGTAAAAATTCAATAATGATTTTTGATGATGTAGCATGTCATAAACAAAATGAAATTAGAGATCATTTTAGTTTTGGCAGACATCGAAATAATGATTGTTTCTATCTGTGTCAAACGTATTCTTCAATTCCAAAACAGCTTATACGTGATAATGCGAATTTAATTGTTTTTTTTCAACAAGATCACACTAATCTTAAGCATGTGTATGATGATCACGTTAATGTTGATATGTCATTTGATAGATTTAAAGACTTGTGTTGCTGTTGCTGGCGTGATAAATTCGGATTTCTTGTGATTGATAAAGAAAGCGATGTTAACAACGGTCGTTACCGTAAGAGATTTGACTGTTTCATTGCAGTATAAATAATCTACTAGGACTGTCAACGTACAGTCGTAATGGAGGAGCGCTTAGTACAAGACATTTTGCGTGCTCGCAAGAGTGTGCAACAGAAATATGCTAGTTTGAACGAAGATACTGCACTTACAGAACGTGCAATGGAGGCACACTTTAAACCTATAACACAACCATTAAAACAATTAATTACTAAAAATGATGGTTCTCTCATCAAAGCTGAACCCCTTACGCCAGAAGTCGGAAAAAAGGAGTCCATTGCACATGTATTTTTACATTATACACCGAAAACCTCTAGAATACGTAAGGAGCCGCGTACTATTGTTCCTGACACCATTCCCATACCTGTACAGGAATCTGTAATTGCTGATGTCACACATGACGACGAGGTGGAAATTCCTACTTTACAACAATTGAAATCGGAACTAATAGCTGCTGGATCTCAACCCGCCTTTGAAGAGTATCTTCATCAATACCAAGGATTAGCGAAATACTACGTCTAAGGTATCTTTAGAGATACCGAAGATGAATATGACTTAACGTACGGTGTGCATTTTATTCCTGAAGAAGAGAAATTTTTGATAGGCGATGCTGAAATAGATTTTGTTGGAGAAAATTTGCGAATCGCTCTTCCCGATGGATCATCCCTAGACTATGAGGGAACACCGGGATTATATGAACTACTTTTTAAAAAAGTTCCTACGGGATACAAAAAGAGGGATCTACAGCACTACAATGACATTTTGCGTCGTACGCATGCTGCCCGACGTAAATATAACCCTGATGATCAAATCCGAGGAACTAATAGTAAGAAGTACCTTGAAATCATTAAACCATTACTTCAGCCTAGAAAACGTTCTGCCACATCGTCTATTGCACCTCCAGCCACCAGATCTCGAACCACTTCTATATCCAAAAGAGGTGGTGGACTGCAGCTATTGCGTTACAATAATAAACCTATTGAGTTTGTACCATGGAATAATCCGAATAAGTTAGTCGATTGGTTAAGGGAATTATTAGGATCAATGTCGGCAGGAAATACTAGCAATCACAACGAAATAATATATATATATATATATATATATATATATATATATATATATATATATATATATATATATATATATATATATATATAATTGATGAACTACGTAACGCAAAATTAATAAAGTAACAGATCTTGTTATAAACCTACCACTATAGTCATTTCCTTTCATTGTTACGACGACTATCACTACAGATAGTACTCTATGTCCACCAGTGATGCCAATAGATAAATTTGGCGGACATCTTCATCATCGAATGACAGTGGATAAATTTGGGAAACATATTGTTCATCATAGCGATCTGTCTTATGAAACTTTCATATCATTTTCTGGACTCGCCACAAAGAAGACAATTAGTCTACCGGCGTAGGTGATCAATATACCTATCCCTGTAACGACGGCACTATAGTACATTGCAGGTGGAGTCATCCAAGTCTTGAGCTTAACATAGATGGTGCAAGCTTTGAGATGGCAAAGGATGTAGTTGGTCAACCTCTTAAGAGGAACGATGTAGTTCGTGTAACCATGGCGCCGTTTGTAAAGTTTTCAACTGCAACGATATTCAACGTAGAGTTCGTAGTAAAATTCAAAGCACAAAAATGAGTAAAGCCGATGTTGTCGAAGAACTGCACAAACCTGCAAGAAGAAATTTTCCGCGGTGTTGTGTTGTACTAAAAGGTTTAAATGATCTATTTCAAGCTGATTTAGTGGAAATGATACCATATGCTCGGATGAATAAAGGATTTCGATACATTTTAGTAATAATAAATGCATTCTCTAAATATGTCTGGGCTTTTCCCATCAAACGCAATAATGGTAAACTGGTCGCGGATGTAATGGATAAACTTTTGTCTCGTTTGAAAAGGACACCTACACATATACAAACTGATATGGGAACTGAGTTCTATAATGCGGAATTTAAAAAAGTAATGAAACAATTTAATATCAATCATTACAGTAGTTATTCCACCTTGAAAAGTAGTATAGTCGAACGTGTAAATCGCACCCTTAAAGCAATAATGTGGAAAACCTTCAGCATGCGAGGATCCTATAAGTGGCTATCAATATTACCGCACATTGTCGCCGAGTATAATTCAAGAAAGCATAGAACAACTGGATACAAACCGGTAGATGTATCGGAAAAAAATAGTGCATCTATTTCAAAACATTTAAAATGTCAAAAAATTCTTGACCGTAAAACACCTACATTTAAAGTGGGGGAACATGTACGCATTAGCAAACATTGGAGCATATTATCTAAGGGGTACACACCTTATTGGAGTTACGAAGTCTTTCGAATATCAACAGTTAAACATCATGCAATAGACCTATAACTTGGTGAATGTTACATTCAGGAATTGCCGCTGCCGACTTTATTAGGTTTTTATAAAACTCGGGAAAGTTCACAGTATCTGCCAACTCCAATCGGTAATATATTATCTTCAAAAGCTTCCATAACTGTTCTATAGACTCCCATCCTAAATAGACATCAATTTCGTCACTATCACAGAGGCGTATAATTTTTTCTTGTTAATATTTTCGTACGAGACAGTCTTCGATCCCAGTTTGGTAGGTAGCCATGTTCCTTCAGGACTGTACAAATAATTAGTAATCACCCTTGATTATCCATAAATATACGCCATTCCTGCTTGTCAAACACCACTCCACCACTCTTCGTTCCACCTAGTTTTACGACTGGCTCAAATCCAAATTTGGGTGATAGACCGACACTAACAAACTTTGTTTTACTTTTATTTAAGAAATAATGCACATTATTATGCAAAATATCGCAATATTTACTTGAACTTATAGCACCGATAATCTTCGCCTTTTCTATGGCTTGACGTACGATGTTATCCATTATATACGATACTGGCTTTACATACATTCCCTCTCTTTTATATATGACACTCTCCCCACTATGTGTCCTCCTCAAGGCTACTTACGTGACCTTCACGATTATACCACACATTGCTTTAGCGGTCTTGTCGGTTACACCTTTTCAAGGATTTCTTTTCGTTCAAGGCTGTTACTCATTTTGTTTTTTTTTCCAACCTTGTATTCACCACTACTTCAAGGATTCCTGGGAATACTTATTTCCAAGGTTGTTCCACTTTGCCACCACAAGTTCACTACACAAGGTTACATACCCCCACTCAGTATTATTCGTATACTTAAAGGGAGGGGTTTTTTACATATACCATAGTTACCGATCTTCGCTATGTCAGTTACTCCAGTGCAAGACGATTGGAAGACTCCTACAGTGTACCAACCACAAACCCTATTTCAAATTAGTACGCGACGGACATGTCAATTAATTCCGAACTGGGTAAATTTTGAAAAGGAAGAAATACTACCGGCTTCCATAACCAAAGTGCTACGAAATAATTAGTATGAACTGGTTCAGTGGAATTCAGCGTGGTATACCGAATTGAGCAAGGTAATACTCGACCACTTTTCGGCAAGCCGCGTAACAGCATATGCCCACATTGCATCAATATATGTTCGCTACCATCTGGTGGACTACATGAATTTGTGTCATCGCTGTTTCGCCCGATTGGAACCAGGAGATTACCGCGTAGTGGACCATCATATGCATATGGAGCGCTGGACTGCGCGATACCACCTGTCGCACGAATATTATTGGTGCTCGTCGCGTAGGGCACCTCTCACACAGTTATACGATGATGACTCATGTATACTGTGTGATGAGGTGTGCTACGTAGACGAGTAATCTTTTTTACTGTATCTATTGTACATATTGTACATATTGTATATATGTTGTATATATTGTATATATTGTATAGAATAAATTATTTCCTGTCAGTATCTTACTGTTTTCGCTGATGTTAACATGTGTGACTCAAACTTTTGTTATCCTCAGTATTACAACTGTTTCGATAAACGATTACTAACGTAACGAACATGGTCTGGAGTTCACTCACCCTCATCGCTTGCTGCAGCAGGATTAATTTCCACATCTTCAGACGATACGGTTGAATGTTTCATGTGTGGGGTTAGAATAAACCGATGGCAGCCAGATGTCAATCCGTTACAGGAACATCTACGATGGGCACCACATTGCACTTATGCTCATCTCCTCGCACCACGTCCGCGCAGATGTACTGAAACGGAAGTGGACAGGACCTTCTGCGCTTGTACTAAATCAAAATGTTTTTTCCTAAAGAAAATCATATATCTGAGTAATACATTTGTACATGTTCTTACATTAATTAAATATATTAACATATCATTTTCTTTTATTTTGTGGGTGGGCAAAAAATACAAGTGGGTAAGAGTGGCAACCAGGTCACATGGATGTTCTTGTAATTGTGGAACAGGCATGCGTGGTTTGTGACCTTGGGTTTGTGATGATGGTATGTAATTAGGTCACACGGATAGCCTTGTAATTGTGGAACAGGAAAGCGGGGTTTTAAAGTAGGTCACAGTGATGGCCTTGTAATTGTGGAACAGGAAAGCGGGGTTTTTGACCTTGGTTTTGTGGTAATGATATATAATTAGGTCAAACATTGCGCTTTTTTGACCTTGGTACGGTGGGGACCTTGGTTTTGTGGCATCCTTAGAAATGTGGGACCTTGGAAATGTGGTGTGTCCCAGAAGTCTCCAATCTTACCTACTGATGGCAATATAGTATAGAATAAAAAGTCACATCAATCGGGAACGTTATCAGCAGCAAATATTATTTTTTTGATATATTTCATACCCAAAATTGTAAACCTAATTTTGAAAATGTCAAATAAAGAAGGCAAAAGACTTTGTAGCGACACGTTTCAAGAACTAACATTTGTTGAACTTAAAGCATATTTTGGCCTACTGTTTCTAATCTGGAGTGTATAAATCTTATGGAGAGGCAACAGCCCGTCCGTGGGATGGAAATTTAGGTCGTCCAATATTCAGAACAACGATATCCCTACAACGATTTCACTTAATTGCATGAATCTTTGACGATAAAAAAAACTCTACCACAACGCCAAACTGATAAATTAGCTCCCATAAGGGACTTGTGGGATGATTGGGCCGTTGTCTTTTAGACAGTACGTGGCAAATAAACCTGCTAAATACGGAGCCAATATTTGGACTTTATGCGATTCTGTAACTGCTCATGGATATAACATACAAGCTTACCTCGGGAAAAAAAAGGTCAACCTCCAGAGAGAGGTCTAGGTAAAAGAGTTGCGCTAGATCTTACTTATGGTCTAAAAGGTCAAAACGTAACGTGTAATAATTTTTTTACCTTTTACTATCTGGAGCAGATGCTATTGAAAGGAAAAATAACCATGCTTGGCACTATTCGCAAAAATAAGCCTAAATTGCGAGCTGCATTGGACTGCAACAGGAAAGAACTTCTTTCTTCAAAATTTTACTTTACCAAGGACACGTCAATTGTTTCCTATATTCCGGAACGGAATAAAAATGTTTCCCTCTTGAGCACCATGTATCACGATAACATAGTGTGTAACTAAGACCACAAAAAGCCGTTTATGATTTTCGTTTACAACAAAACTAAAGGTACTGTAGATACGTTAGACAAGTTAATACACATGTAGATGGCAAACTAAAGATGGCCAATGAGTATCTTTTACAATATCATGAACGTTTCAGCTTACAACGCTTATGTTCTGTGGTGCGAGGTAACTCCAACCTGGAATGATAGAAAACTTACAAAACGGGTACCATTTCTTGAAGAACTGGGTAATTCCTTGATAACTTATAACTTATTGCAAGAAAGAAAACGTCTCCTTCGAAGTGTTCCTGCAGCTGAAATAGATATAAAGTCACGTTATTCAACTAGTAATGCCAAAGTAAGGGAACAATCAATCACAACCAAGCGTAAAAGATGTAATTTTTGTTCCCTTCAAATGCTAATAAAACTAATATGGTGTGTTGCAATTGCTCAATATACCTATGTAAAGCTCATGTATACTAATACTGTCAAGCCTGTAACAAATAAATGTATATACCTAACTACTACGGTTTTCAGATGTTCTTTGCATAACATTTGACGGGCTGAGAGGAAAAGGGCCATAAACCACAATTTGAAAAAATTTTCTTTAAACACATAATCGTTACTATCAAAAGCCACACATTTATTCTTACGAAAATCAAAATAAGAGATGGCAGCACTGTGCGACAAATTCCTTCTTGACTTTTTCCATTTTATGCACATGTCAGGGGCAAGAAGGTAACAAGCCACCCATAAATCAACGTGACCGCTTCAAGTTCAGCTGGTGTTAACCGAAAAGTGTTTGAAAACAGTGATGAATCTGGCTGTAGTGAGTCAGAGTTCGGGTCAGGCGACAGTATAAAGGACAAGGACTACGTTGGATCAACTAACAGTAGTGGCCACAGCTATGATCATAATAATTCGGTAAGTTTAAACACACTGTGGCTTATTACCTTTTAAACCAATAAGCAAGATCTTTGTGGAGTAAATCGTGGCTCTTTACTTAGTCGTTAGTTTATATTTAGAATTAAAATTGATCGAGTTTAATGTAGAACATACCTCAAAAATTAGTATAGTATGGCTAGACCTTCTCTTCATAGCAAAATCCGCTGGTGATCGACTTATAGGTGATTAAATAAAAGTCTTTTGTGGCTTGTTGCCTTCTTTCGTAAATTAATTTGTTCGTAATTTTATAAACACAGTACATCAAGAGGCACACTTGAAACGCAAGAAAAGAAGGCTAAATCCATGTGACGACAGCAAAATTTTGAAACCGGAAAGCGAATAAAAACAAAAAAGCGGAGGAATTCAGATCACTCATATGAAAACTGGAAAGGCCGTAAAGTGGAAGCAAGATCTTTAGGTCCCCCATGTCGGTGCAAAAATAACTGTAGAACATTACTTTTGCAAAATGAGAAAACAATATTTCATTTATTGTGGAATGTGGATTCTTACGACAAGCAAAATGCATACCTATTTGGAATAATAAAAGCCATACCTAAAAAAAGAACTTATCCTAAGAAAACAAAACGGCAAACGTCTTCACGGAATGTGACATTTTTGTATTCTGTAAAAGTTCTAAGAGTTGACAAGCAAATATGTAAGGAAGGGTTTTTATCAGTGCATGGCCTATAGAATTATGAAAAGCGAATATACAATATATGCAAACACATTCGCCAAGGAAGTATGATTCCGACGTATGTGACGGACGAAGTAAACGTCACAACCGTAAGAATGGATTACCTGATGAAATGGTAAAGAGTATGCATGATCACATGGAGAGATCGTGATCAAGATAGAGCCTGTTAGCATTACATTTTCTACTATAACCCTAACAGGCTGTAACTAATATAATATTGTAAAATACTTATCTTTTTTTGTTTTTTTTTAGTGGTATATTTTAAATTATGCAATCTAAACGTTTCGATAACACGTACAGTTATATTCGTCAGTAGTAATATCTGTTAAAAATTGTTAAAGATGTAAACAATTTTGTTAAAGTTGAAAAATTAAAACATAAACATCAGCCCGCTATTAATATAACAGTTTGAGAAACATATAAAGCCAACTATAAAATTAAATTTTAGTAAAGAATAACTAGGTCATTAAAATTTAAATATTGTTAAACTGCCTTAAAGATGACAATTTTAATTTTTAATGACCTAGTCATTCTTTACTAAAATTTAATTCTGTAGTTGGCTTTATACGTTTCTCAAACTGTTATATTAATAGCAGGCCGATGTTTAAGTTTTAATTTTTCAACTTTGACAAAACTGTTTACAACATCTTTAACAATTTTTCACAGATATTACTACTGACGAAGATAACTGTAAGTGTTACCGAAATGTTTAGATTGTATAATTTAAAATACACCATTAAAAAAAACCCAAAAAAGATAAGTATTTTAGTATGTGTGATAATGGTGAAAGTTTACATTCTCATATATAACATTGGTTTCAAGCCCCCAAAAAGTGACACTTGCGAAACGTGTGATCAACATAAAATTTTACTGGACACTAACAAAAGCGACGAAACAAAATTAAAGGGACACAAAGTCCAATTAGAATTATATCAAAGAAGGGCAGAAGCAATGTAGACAAACATGAAAAATGAAGTAGATGGATCAAGGAAAGAAAATAAAAAACACGTAGTTCCGTTCGATCACCAACAGACACTTCCAATCCCGGATTTAACTGTGGGAAAGACATTTTACTTAAGAAAAGCATGGATGTATAATCTTGGCGTGCATGACTGTAACACCGGCAAAGGATTTATGTACATGTGGACAGAACACATAGCAAAACGTGGCAGTGACGAGATAGCAAGTGTTATTTTAAAGTATTAATGATACTGCCACGCAAGCCGAAGAACTTGTAGTCTCTACTGATAACTGTGGAGGCCAATATAAAAATTGTACCATAATGTCTCTATGGTTACAGATGGTACGAGAAAACAAACTCAGAGGTATTGAACATCGATTTCTCATGCCGGGGTCGCCATCGAAAGCATAAAAAACATTTCAAGCAGGTGTACTCTCCCGATCAGTGGTATGATGCAGTAAGGGAGGGAAAAAAATCCATTTGAAGTTATACCAATGACCATTCTCTTGTAGATATGCAAAAAAAAACGTGAATTTCAGCAAAGTCCTATGTTTTCGCTTTGAAATAGATAATCCTAACACAATGTTTATTAAACACTACTTAGACGAATCATTTAAGCCTGTAAATGTTTGGAAAAGAGGCATGTAACTTACAAATTATCGAAAATTTTCCGAGCTCTCGCCCAAATATAATGCATTCCTAAAATAAATCCAAAAGAACTCAACAATTTAAAGGTATTACTTCATCTTATTCCCGCAATTTATCATGGCTTTTGTTCAAAACTTGGCATAGACAACGTACAGTTAGGTACTACAAATGTAGTTGACGATAATATTGAACATCGACGATAATGATGAATAAACTCCGCAACAAACCCTTTATGTATATTTAAAATTTACGTTCATAGTTGCATACCTTATTGGCGTAAAAAATGTCTTTCACTAAATTATTTCAATTATTATTCACTGCACATCCTTATCCCGCTTTCAGTTATTTTAGGTCATTGCGCAGGGTTACTTTGAGCCTCCTTCATTAATTGCTTGAACTACGTGTTTAAGAAGAAGCTATTTTCGCTTTGTTTAATTTTTTATTTAGAGTGCCACATTTATATGGAGAGTTTCAAAATTTATCATACGAAAATTTTAGACATTTACATTTTAGGCAACTCAACTTTAGTTATACTCTTACCACTTAGTTTACTTTAGGTTTAATTTAATTTTAACGTTAACGTTGCAAGGTGATTCAATAGCTTTGCCAATACGAAATGGGATTTCAATTACCAAATTTTACTTTGAACCATACAAAATCAATTCAGTTTGGATGCTTATAAAGAAATTTATATATATTTGGAATAACCAGCATATCAATCTGATGTTTACTTCAACTTCGATTAAAATTGCGCAATAAATTTAAAGTGATTGGTCGACAGCATTTGCTTATCTGCTGAAGTTTCAGTTACACCCAAAATGCAAAAGAAATTACTCCAGGTATTTCATATTGTTAATTAATTCACATTATAGTTTAAGGCAATTAATTAAGAATCACTAACATTAGCCTTTAGGAGATCATCCATTATAACATTAAGTATCGTAATAAAATTCATTGTTGTCATTATTTTTACTTGTTATTGTCATGAGTTTTTTTTGTGACTTTTCTATTTTTAAGGTTTATTTGTTCCATAAGAACAAATTGGCGTCCGAGATTGCATTATTTGTTTTCAGGTTTGAAGCAACACCTTATTTTTGTAAAGCGAAAATATCTAAGCAATTCTATTTTTGTTAATAAGCAAATCAAATGTTATTGAACCTGGACCTATTCATCTACCCATGAGCAAGTGACATAAAATCTTCTAGTTATACATTATTTTCCATAGGTAATTACAGCTCTGGGCTAAGTATTAATTCTAAGTGGGTGAATTATTTATACGACAACGTTAAGATTACAACTCAAACGTATAGATGTTTTTTTTTTATTAAATTCAATGGAATTAAGCAACATTAAAAAAATAAATAGGATTAGGTTTTAAGTTGAAAAAGTCACAATTTTTTGTTAAGTTTGGCCGTTTTTGGTTAAGTTTGGCCGTTTTTGGTTACCTGTTGATATTATGGTTTTTATTTGCATATTGCAATACGTTTGTATGTAAATATATTTCTATAAAAATAATGTGGCGTTTATTTCATAATTGTGATTTCAGGATTTGATTAAAATATAAAAATTGCAATATATCCATACTAGAAACAAGTGGCTTCAAACCTTCTTCTCCCGAGCCCTTCATTTATAATAGTATGTAATAAAATTAAAATAACGTAATAAAATGTAATAAATCATAAGTACTATATCTTATTTATTATTATTATTATTTACTGTTATATCAATTTAACGACAATGAAACGACAACTATAGGCTCCCGGGTTATAAGGACCCGAACACAATAAGTGAAACCAAAATGTTAACAGAATAGGAGGGTTAAGCAAACGTTACATAATGAACAGTAAATAATGTTTCGTAAGAGAAAGTTTAAAACTTTGTCTTATTTGACTTTTATCGAACTACAAATGAATGTCAAATAAGATATAAAATCAAAATTCAAATGTGCTAAATTTTAATCTGGAACTTTCCAGAGTACGCGTCAAGAAAAAGTAAATCAAGATAAATTTTAAAAGGAACATGACAAAATTTTATTAGTCTGATTGCTAAGCTCAAATATTGATGCATGCACTTAAAATTTTTGACACAGTAATTTACGAATTCTTGCGCGAGCTTATTGTGATTTATGGACGGAAAATTGCAAACTATTCACATTTTTAATATTGCTTTATTAATACATTTTTATAGAACTAAAACAAACCGCAGGGTTGTTCCAGATTGTTGTATTTGAGAAATGAAGCTATCACAAGAACTTCGATTAATCATGAGAATTGCTGGTTAGGGGTTAGGATTTTATTTTTTTTTTCACAACTTGTTTACACAAAGAGTAACTTTTCAGATTAGATTTTTTATATATGTCTCTGAGATTTCTATTATAATAAATGCTTGATTACTGTACGTTTTTCTTAGAAAAGAAAGTGAAATGCCCTTTTTGTATATTATACCATCGCGTTCGTGTAACGTCAAGTTGGCTGAAATGTATACGAAATACATCATCAATCTTTCAGAAATGATTAATTGATTTTAAACAGATTTAATTATCCAAAACATAATTTTTAGTAAACAGATTAAATAACCTACACAAACAATTCGCATTATCTATTATATAGTAACAATCACTCTTGCACCATATACTTTAAAAATAACAAAAAGGTACATAAACTAGCAGACGTTTGTTGTAGACCGTATTTTCTACATAATTTAACTCCGAGATAGTGAAGGTTATTTTTTAAGTGAATTAAAAGTCTTGCCGTGAAACCAAAACCATTCTTCTTGCGGTCTTTGTAAATGCTCTCAATTATCTGGGTTTCCTTTAAGGTGCTCATTCATTTTTAGTTTGAAAATGAGTTACTACTCATATAATGTCGACTTCACCTTTTTCGTTCGTTTATCTTTGTACGAATTTTGTATTTGTGTTTGAGTAGAAAACGTGAACGAAATAAGAACTCAGAAAGCCGTAGGGGTTTAGCACTCGTTGGACTTTTATTTACTAATGAAAAGAAAATATTTATTTAGGGTTATGTGAGACGCGCTATTGATATTATGTATTAACTCCTTACGTTTGCTTCTACCACACATCTAATACTTGTGACAGATTTACTAACGTAACGTATAATAAATATTGCTTTCGGCTTTTTCTAGATAAACAAAAATCCTTGGATTCAATGATATAAATAGAATTAAGGTATCGAGATCACGTTTGACGTTTATAATTACTTTTATATTGAGAAGTATGGAATACACATTTTAGGAAACGAAAACCCTTCCTGATTATAGCTTTATATAAATCTTTTATACACAGATGTCAAGTGCTGCTAATGAACGATAAAACTTACTTTCAGCTAAAAGGATTTATATGTATCTTTAGATTAACTATATTTTATTTGTTGTGCTTACAGTTAAAATACAATTTTATACACTCAAATGTTGCTAAGGTAACACTAGCCAAAGTGTAGAGAAAAATAACTTTATTTGTATGCGGTTAAAATAAATTATATCTATTTTTTCATGTAATCCAAACACACCTTTTTGCACATTTACAAAAAACGCTAAATACTGAATTGTTTCGGTACTAGAGCAAAATAAAATAGAACCGTATTTCACTCGTGGCTAACGGCACTCGTGAACTAATACATTTGGCTGAATTAAAAAATTCCTCTTTATCGTCTTGTATAACAAATTGCTATTATCTATTCATCTATGTAATGCAAACTGTCATGGACTAAAAAATACTAAACCCTGTAATGCTCAATTCTCTATTTTTACACCAAAGAAACAGGACACGTGAATTTAAGAATCATGCAAAAATATAAAAAAATGGAGCCCTATTTTTTTGCTTATTTTGGAAATGTATCAAATATGATCCGGTAGTAGGATGATACCGTTAGTAGGGAATGCTTCATCGTCCGGGTCTGTCCGCTATCTAATTACTCAAAAGAACAATACGATTGCCTGGGATCCCCGGCTACAAGGCGCGGTCAAGGTTGAAACAAACACGCTCTGTCAGGAATTAATGGCGAGCAGATACGTGGAATCTTAGAGGTATGCATCGCAAAGAATTTGAAATTGAGAATGTAATGTACGAAAGGCAGCTTGATATTCTGTGTGTATCGGAGGCAAAGTGGAAAGGAAATGATGTTGTGGAGATGGAAGCCTAGAGGAGTTGAGACTGAAGTTCATGGCGCAAAACACGTTCGAGTGATCGTAAGTGAAAGAGCTAAACGATGTGTTAAACAGCACTAATTGGTATCCCCCCGGATAATGTGGGTTAGAATGAAAGTTTCGACATTTTTTTCTTATTGTATGCTATGTACCGGTAAATGGAGAAAGATACCAAGAGTGTGAGAACATGGAAAAGAGGCGAATGTATGATTGATTTGATTATGTGACTTAGAAACCTGGCGAGAGACACAAGAGTAATACGCGGATCGGAATGTGGATCCGACCACTATTTGGTTATATCGAGAGTGTGTTTAGGACCAGAGTGGGTCTGGATAAGGAGAGCAAGCGTAGTGCGAACGTCCAGAATTGAGGTAGGCAAACCAGTAGATAATGGTGCAAAAATGAAACACGCAGATGCTAAGTGAGTAAAGAGTTGGATGTGAATGAAACAGTGTGGAACGAACAAATGAAAGACACTGACGTTGAAACTGCATGGATAAGCTTGAAAAACTGTGTTGTCGATTGTGCCGTGCAGATTTGTGGAAGAGCGACTGTAGGTAGACCGAAAAAATGTGCTTGGTGGAATAAATCGGTAAAAAGGGCAGTATGTAAGAAAAAAGATGCGTACATGACATTGATTTCTGAAAAAAATGAAAATGAGAAAAGGCGATTGTGTACAGATTAAGAAACAAATAAGCGAATGAGGCAGTGAGAATAAAGAAAGTGGAAGTGATGACTGTGCAATGAGAGAAAATGCAGAATGTTTTTGAGCGAAACAAAAAACTCTTTTGGAAATTGGCCAAAAATACAAAACGTGGCCTAAAACAGAACGTTGTAGAAATGGTGAATACGAGCAACGAAATAGTATGGAACGATTGTGAAGTGAGGCAAGAATATTTCGGAAAGCTGTACAGTAGTGAGGAAAATAAGACTGAAGAGTTAAATAAGGATGATGCACAAGGAATGGTGCATGAAACTAAGAAGGATATTGGGTTTAATGAGGTAAAGAAAACGGTAGGAAGGTTGAAAAACAGTAAAGGAGCAGGCGTAGATGGAATGACTGGTGAAATACTAAACTATGGAGGTGCAAAGGTTATACGAAGATTGTGTGAATTGCTCAATGTATGTCTTAAATGTAGAAAAGTGCCGAGTGTTTGGAAGGGCTTGATTATTGTACCACTGTATAGGGATGAGCGTAACAAGAGTGATTGCAAGAACTACAGAGGAATAAGTTTGCTCAGTGTACCTGGTAAAGTATTTGGAAAAATACTGATTGATGGAGTACGAGAAACTACACGAACTAAGATTTGGATGTGCAGGATGGCTTCATGCCAGGGAGCGGATTGATCAGATGGTTTCCCTCCAGCCGCTGATCGAAACGTTTTTAAGTGTAAAAGGAAAGCTGTGCTGTGCATTCGTAAATCTGGAATGCCATATGACAGAATGAATAGGGAGAAGCTGTGGGAATGTTAATAAATGTGGCCTAAGGAAAGATCTAATGAACGGAATAAGGGCAGTATACAACGGTAGCCGGGTATGTGTTAGGGTGAGAGGATATGTTAATGACCCCTTTAATGGTGAGCAAGGAGCGCGACAAGGTTGTGTGATGTCGTCGTAGTTGTTCATTGTATACATGGATAAATGTGCTGGGCACATACAAATAGGCACATACAAATGGTGTAATGGTTGGTGGCGTAAATGTACGGGTTCTGATGTATACATATGACACAGTCTTATTAAGTGACAGTGCAGATGAGATACAAACTGCTCTGAGTATGTTTGATACGGTTTGTGAAGGCATAGACCTAAAAGTAAACGTGAACAAAACTAAAATGGTGATGTTTAATCGGGAAGGTGAAAATGAAACTTTGGGACAAGTGGACGAGTGTCAAAAAAAAAAGCACGAAGGGAATATAAATGCAGTTGGTATGAGATATGTGGGTGAGATTATAGGTAAGGCCGGGCCTGGTAGGCCGCGTAAAACTTGGCTGAATGTAAGACAATGTATGATAAAAGAAAGTTAAGAAGTTTTAAAAATAAAGAGATGTCAGAAACAATGTATGAATCCTGCGGAATCTAGAGGGGTATGCCGAGATAGGAAAGCATGGAGAAAGATTGTGAATGAAAAATAAATAATAGGCAGGGATTATTTTGCCTACCCCGCAAGGGAATGGCGTGAAGGTTATGTTATGTTATGTTATGTTATGTTATCAAATACTGAGCACCTAGAAATACATGAGTACGTATTAGTACTGCAACTGACAATATTAATAATTCGGCAGAAAAAGCTAAACCGAGCTGGGTGTTAGTGTAGCAATGTAGTTATCGTTACATACTACAATGGAGGTACCATAAGAATATCCACGGTGTCTATACGAAGCATTCTTTTTCTCTGTTTTTAGTTGTTCTTTAGGAGACAATTTACAGTTCGATATTCGATAGCGTCTAATAGTACCTAAATTATAAATGCCCCAAGTAGCCAAGTACACCACTAATCGAATTGATGAATAGTAATTGTCGCAGTGTACTCTGTAGAATTCATTGGTTGGAACGTTTCTACATAATCTTGATCCTAAATTGGTTCTACAGGAAGCCTATTTTTTTCGTTACCACTAGAATTTTCAAATATAGAGGCCAAACCATTCACAGTATTTAAAACAAACCCATTTATGAGGTTTAAGGGGCAGATATTGTTTGAGGCAGTGGCGAACCTTCGTAGTACTATTGACCCATCGATCCTTTTGTTTAAGGCATGCATATATTTCTTTACCAATAATATCGAGCAATAGGCTTATGTAAGGCTGACATGTAACTCAATATTTTCATAAACTTTATAATCAGTAGAATTTTCAGAGGGTTTTGTGCGATCTTTGAAAATAGTGTCATCGAAATGATATCTAAAGAATTGCTAAGGAGTAGTAAGTCTTCTAATGTGTATTGATACCGTTTGAAGGAATAAATACCCTGATTTAACGCCAAACTTTTCTTTTTTCCTTGAAGTTTTTGATATATCTTTGAGTAAGTGAATCCGTTATCTGCCTTCACCAAATCTTAGTTCTCTTGGTATTCATTTGCTTCTGCCGTTACGCCGACTTCTAAATTTACAACTTGTTTTTTAGTATCTGCATCGTGTTTAAATACTACTGAAATATTTATTTATAATGTCCAAACAATCTACATCATTTCTGAGGTCTTCATTATCACTTGCATCGCACTCACTTTCACTTTCATTCCAATTTTCTATTATTTCTAGTAATTCTTTATGTGAGAGAAGGCTAGTATTACCATAATGAGCGATTCTAAAATTGTACCAAAAATGTATTATGTATCGTATATGAGAAGAATAACGTACTGGCTGTACCTTACATAAAAACAAGCATAACTACAGAGATATGATACAAAGATACTGTAGATGCTAGACAAACTGCGTTGGGTAAAAGATTATATTTGTATCATGTGCTTATCAATTTTTTTGTGTGTATCAAATAATACGATGTAATGAGCATTGTATAGTTAATTACTTACATACCAGCACAAAATTAGAATATTATGCACGACCACAGAGATAAAGGAAATTTAGAATCTCGGGAAGGCTTATTCATTCGTCGATTAATATTCTAACAGTTTCAGTTGAGATTCTGAAGTTATTATTAATTGTAATTCATCACTCTATTTGTTCTACCATTTTAGAATTTACTGAAAAATATTTTAAGTCTTATTTACTGACTGGTATGCAACATATAACGCTTCTAATCCATTTATAGAGAAGTGACGTTTAACTATTTTTTTTTCCTCAACAAAGCAAAGGTCGTTGGGTGCATTTGTTTAATTTTGATTGAGTAAACGGAATTTTCAGATGAACGTTTTTACTTCCATAAAAGTACACATGATAATGTTGCTTCTAGACTCACTGTACTTATAAGTTATTATAAACCTTGCGATAAGGATAGTACGATTTCCAAATCGGCCGAAAAGAAAATTCGGAAGTCGTTTGGTTCTTTAGGGTTGACGCCTTTTTGTCTACTTGAATTTACTCTTAGGGTAACGAGATGTACTAAAAATTTTGCTGTACAGTTACAAAAATTCACATTGTAATGTACATTTAGGTTAGGATGTTTTTTTCAAGTAGTTGCTTAACCTAATACAAATAGTAGATATTTCTATTTTGTTTAATATGGATGCAAGTTTCCTTAAAGAACTAAGTGACCTTTCGCTTCATTAGAATGTATGCTCTCTAATCCTCTGCATTTCTTCTTCTTTTATCTATTATCTCTGAAGTCCGCAGTATATGCTGTGAAAACTCTTTGATGAATCCTCCGTTACCTCTAGTTGTAACAGACAGTTCATAGTAGCCCACCCTTCAATGAACTCCTCTATACAAGTAGGGCTCAGCACAATCTTCGGAACGTGTTGCCTGACCATAACGTAAAACTAGAGTACAGCCACTCCTTCATAAATTCTACGGTACAAGTAGGGCTGAGCAAACTCAAATGGCTCTCTTACTTCTTCATGCGCTGTAGTATACAAGAGCTAGTCTCCAAAGAATGCTGCAGTGCAAGGACTCAAAACACACTCATCTATATCGTAATCTAACCGTGTTGCAGATGTGAACAAGTAATCAACACATTCAGCTGCCAGAATAGTGTGAGATCCATCTACTCTCTTCAGCGGTTGTATTACAGGACTGGGGAGGATGAATCGCCTTGTTTAGTTGGAAACTATTCATCCCCAAATTCAGTATAGCAACTATGACATAAAACACTATGGAATACTACCTGATCTCCTCTTACAATTAATAGTGGTCTTCCCTCAGATGGCTAACGTACAGGATGTATCGTGAACAGTATTTCGTCAATGGCTGCCTGATCGCAGTCGCAGTCTAATACCTCATCCAAGTGGTCCGATTGAGGTATATCTAAAAGCCGCAACCCCATTTCGCAGTCACACTGGTCGAAAAACTGCTCGCCAAGCCAAGCCACCTTCAAATCCTGGTTGGTAGGTCCATTACATCCTGCGCGTAGTCTATCTGAGGTTTTTCTTCCAGCTACAAAGTTTATGAAATTTACTCTGCCACTCGCTATTACTGTCAAATCATAAGCCATGCGTGGCCGTGACGTACTTAAAACCTAAAGAATAAAGAGTACTTATCTGGTATAAAGTATCAATACTAGTTACACAAAGGTATTGAAAGATAATGGGATATTCCTCGCATTGGGGACCAGCGGGAACTAAATGTAATGAATCTAGAACTTAAAGGCAACATACAAACGAACGTATGAAACTTTTCGAAGTTAAAGCAAGTATACCAGAGAACATAAAGAATGAACTTATGAAACATAAACATGAAAAATTTTCTAAGTAAAGGAAATGATTTATACATAAAACAAACACTATTAGTAGAAGTGATGATGTGACACCCTGTACGACTTTACAAATTGTCGTGGAGATACTGACTCTGTACTAGAACATGCAACACGTATATACACAATTTGCTCAAAAGTGCATGAAAACGTTGTTTTAGCTACAAAAATAGAATAACTTATTTTTAAAACAAGCCCTACAAAAAGTACAGCAACCAAAACATAAACTTTTCTATCTAGTTCTCCATCTTCTTCGTCTGATAACGATCAGTTACGATAAAAACACTTTCTTCAGTTCTTAATTTCTCTTTACGTTAATGTAATAACCTTACCACCACTTGCCGAAGGCAAATGATTTTATCTTCAAACTTACCCCTCTCGCTTCTTCTACACCGCTTGCCTTTATCACACTTACTACAACGTCTCAGGCTCTCTTTATTTCTCCATCACCTCACATTTATTCCTCTTCTTCTAGGAGTGTAGCTGCTCAAACTAAAGATAAACACGCATCCTGAACATGACAACTACAGTCCTGGATTCCAAACCTACACAATGCACATGCTTTAGACGCTGAGAGATAGTAATGGTCTTGACTAACGCTGAAGTCTTCACTGTCAGTTAAATAGACAGCAACGACAATTATATCACTTTCGTTGAGGAAGACTGATGTTTACAGCGTCACTCATCTGGTGTCGAGGTATGTTCGTTAGGTGATGGCAAGAAATACCTCAACACTGATGATTAAAACTCCCACATTGTTCTGGATCCTGAATGTAATTGCGATTTTGACGATTACAGCAATAAATCACTGAGATAACAACAAACTATACGAGACAGACCAATCAACTTTTGCAACGAAGTCATCGATGACGAGTTGACTAACAGGCTCTGGTCTTCACCAGGGTACATATGTCATTGGTAGAGTTCATGAGAACAAGGACTACAATCCGAAGGTCCAGGACAATAATGGTGATATCTTGAACACTTGGAACCTCCAAAACTTTTTAGACTTTCACAACGAAGACAAGTCCAAGAATTCGACGATCAATAGTTTTGGATAGATCACATCTCTGTGATTATTGGCCGCACCACTTTATCGTGACGAGAGCGATGACGTCAGGAGACAGGACGGTCCAGAGCAACTTCGCCTAGCGAGTTGACATAATATAAGCGGGGATGCTACACCATCTTCGCTTATATAGGAATATATTATACAGTGCAGTGCTTGTAATATAACAAACCACAGAGCCTCCTCTCCTACCTCCACGAGGTGAAAGTCAGGAAACGACTCGTAGGCTATAAGTCTTTCGGGCAATAAAATCTCCGCCTTAAGAACCTTACCACTACTTCGAAGGATTCCCTCTCCAAGCTCGTCGGCATGCTCGAAACTGTATCGAACATGGGCCCCATCTTTCGCTAAACGGCCATCAATTCCAAACTCCTTCGGCAACAGACCAAATTACGTGATTCATCCACCTCAGACGCCTTGATGTCTAAGAGTCTGTCAATTATTCCCCAGGTCAGCGGACCTAGTCACTGCGCTGTACTTCGTACGGCCCCTGAGCGTCTCAAAATCCCATGCGGGAAGTCTGTAACCCTGTACCATGTAGTACCACCAGTGAAGCGAAAATTTTTAGTACCCAATTTTTTCAGAAAATGTTTATTATCAAAATTTTTTGACAGGTTTGAGTAGAGGAAAATATGACATTTTATGTCTTAAAACAATTCCGCTCAAGTGAGACCCATCTTTTGTAAACATTCTTCTAATCTACATTGAAAGTTTTCAATTACTCGGTGGAGCAGATGTTGAATTCTCTCAATTCCTTGTGTATGGTTTATTGCTAACTTCGGTAAGGGTTGTGGTCTATTACTGTATACCCTGATCTTCACAAATCCCCAAAGGAAAAAATCACATGCTGAAAGATCAGGGGCCACGAAGTGTCACTATGCTTGGGAATCAGTCGGCCCGGGAAAAGTTCACTTAAAGCAATCATATACACGCGAGCAGTATGAGCAGCCCGTACTGCTGAAAATAATTGATGTCCGAAAACCTAGGTAACTCTTCCGTCGTAAATGTTCTGGTCATGTGTGTAGCGGTTTGCCGTAACAGTTGTGGTGTTTCCTCTATCGTCTTGGAAAAATATTGCCCAATAATACCAGATGATGGAATTGCACACCACACTATATGTTTCGGACTATGTAATGGCTTTTGGTGTATCTCTCCTGGGTTTTCGTTATTCCGTTATCGACTATTCTGCTTGTTTACATATCCGTTTAACTTCATCTGACATAAACATGTGGTGAATAAAGTTTTATCATGATGTACAGGTTGCAATATTTCTTCGCTGAAAATTCTGCGAGGAAGCATATCACAACCTTTCCACTCTTGGACGATTAGAATTTTCTAAGGGTGACAGATAAGTTTTATGTAAAATTCGTGGTAACGATGTGTCGCTAATATCTAGTACAGAAGCATTTTCACTGCAGAACGCAGTAGACTACGAGTTAACACTACGCGCACTCCACCAATGTCTTCCTCCCTTCTTACAGATCTTATTACCCCTTTATGCTTCAAGTTTAATGTGTAGCCAGTTTATTCAAACTTTCTTACTCACTGTATAATGGCATGAGCGGACCGCATAATTCCATGTCGTGTAACATTGAAATTATTAGGAAACAATCGTTGTACCGAAGTACCATTCTTATAAAACGATGTTATGCAAAACGCACGTTAAAGGCCTGGCCACTTCTCCATGTTTCAGTTTAAATGTCTTTAACTGTCAAACAATAATCATGTCCTGGAAAGATTGATTTTTGACAAAAAAAAAGGTTGGCCTCAAAATTTCTTGATCTTTCGGCATGCGATTTTGTTTCAGATTTCTGAAGAGCGGGACATAGAGTAATAGACAAAAACATCAAACAAGGAATTGAGCCAATTCAACCTGTCCTGCTCCGTCGAATATCTCGAAATTTTGAATCTAAGTTAGAAGAGTTTGTGCAAATACATGGTCCCCTTTTGAGCGGAATTATTTTTAAGACATAAAATAGCATACTTTCCTCTACTCTAACCTGTAAAAAAAAACTTTTGAAAATAAACATTTTTTTGAAAAAATTGGGTATCTCAAAATTTCCCGCTTCACTACCGGACCCTGTATATAGATGATAATGAAAAACGAAAGAATGAGCATAGTTGCGAAACAAGTAATCTGTAATGGCTTATTTGTCCCGTCCGTATGGTATGGAGTGCCGTGCCGTGGGCATGAGATTCCTGAGAAGCGCATGAGGTAAAACGAAAATGGATAAGATGGAAAATAACTGTGTAATTAAGAAGTGTGGCTAAGGAAAGATAATGATTGATAGGCTTAGGGGTTGTACGCTGCGTTGGTTTGATCACGACGAAACATTGAAAAAGACAAGGTGAACGAAGCGGAGCTTAAAGCTTGGCGGAATGCAGTAGAGTGTGTGATAAAATAAATGAGGATAAGGAGCTTTAAAAATAAAAGGGCGTGTCAGAGACAATGTATGAATCTTGTGGAACCTAAGGGGGATGCAGGTATTGTAAAGCATGCAGAAGTATTGCAAATAAAAAATAAACAAGAGGCAGGCATTGTTTTACCTACCCCGCAAGGGAATAGCGTAAATCTTTATGATATTTTATGCCTACTACTATCACTTTGGTCAACGTCTCTCGCCCCTAAAAGCTATCCCTTACTTCGTTCTCCCTACTTATGAATTCTTTTGTGCTCATTTATAATTGACACTCGTAGTTCAGGTCACAGTATATATTTTTACCAACAAATATGTAGTATATAGTATAGTATAATATAAATAACATACCTACAGGGTTAAAACCCAATTTTTAGTACAGGCTTCACGTCCTTCTACCGCTTGATGACTTAAGTTAATGTCTCTCATACTAATACTTAACCTTTACTTCTCTGACCCTACTTACGTTTCCTTTCCTAATAATTTAAAACAGACACTCGTGTTTGCGTCACAGTATGTAAGATTTCCAAAAATATATACATTTTTCAAATGTATTTAACAGCGCACTTTTAGGAATAAAACCTACTTTACTACGGGTGTTTATAGCAATTTTATTTCCTGCGCTAGACAGAGCCTCTTTAAAAGTGCTCAGTTACAATCATTTTACCCAAAGTCTCTTACCTCAATTATGATTTCGTTCCAATTCACCTCTTCCTGCTCATACCTTTACGTGACTATCACTTCACATAAAACTTAAATATCACCATGCGCAATTCATGCCACACAAAGCACTATTACCAACCAAGTATTCTATTCCAATACATTTAACGAATTTTATTGGCTACACTGGTTAATTAAAAAATTAACGAGTAAAGTACCAAACAGTTTTATTGGTACTAAACACAACAATTATTTTTTGCTAAAATGTAAATTCCAAGAAGAAGTACCAATTTTTTATTCAATGACGAAAAAATTCTATTTTCTAGTTGTAAATCACGTGAGTTTGTTACAATATTAATAGTTACTGTTTCGTGACGGCCTTATTAAGGTCGCCTTGCAGGATTGCATTAGGGAGATTACACTATTTGACAATCTCCCTAATGCAATCCTACTAGGCGACCTTAATGCTCGACATACCCGATTTGGTGATTCGAGTGATAACGCCAACGGAATACAATTTACTACTACAACTTCGATTATGGCGCACTTATAACACCACTTCCACATTCTTTAGCCATAATGGCGCTTTCATCATCGACCACACCCTACGCTCTGCACCTATTCAAAGATTCCTCGACGCCGACTCTACATTGGCACCACCATAACCTCGGATCATTCACTCATTTTAATTAAAACTGAAGTCTGTCTTATGCTGGGCCCGCCCTCTAATAGCATAACTCGGCGCAACTTTAAAGACGCCGACTGGAACGTGTTCTTCAGACACGTTACCGTTCACCTCGCTAACCTTATCTTAACCTCTCCCTTAGACATAGGCAACGCTATCAGAGACCTTTTTTCGGTGATAAAGGATACCATTAACGTCTCTATCCCAAATAAAGCTATAAACATATCCCGCAGACCGCTTTCACCCCATATCATCAATTTAATCAAAGAAAAAAGAAAAATGTTCCGCAGATTCCTTAAACATAGAGATCCAATACTTAAAACCGAATATAACCGCCTTAATGCCCTCATACGCAGAGAGACTAACATTTTCGCCGAAGAAAAATGGACTCGTGTTACCTCGTCCCTCGATTACCGTGACGGCAAGAAATTCTGGAACACATTTAGCAGACTAATCCGCCATAGAAATCATCCCAAATCGCATCTCCAGGATGTACACAGTACCCTTTATGCTACGGACCAAGCAAAAGCCAATCTTTTCAGTATCTACCTTCAAGACACTTTTCAGTCCCCAGATCTATCTTAGTTCGACCTAGAATTAAAAGCGCGACTCGAACATGACTTTGAAATATTCCAAGCAACTCCACTTCCTGAATGCCACCTACTTGAGGATGACCCCCTTCTGAGTCCCATTCAACCCGATTTAGTATTGAACACCCACAGGAAAGGTAAAAATAACGCTCCTGGCCAGGACGGTCTTAATCGACAGCTCCCGTCCCCCGCCATAAACCTTTTAGCCACCATTTACAACCCTCTCCAGAGGATACATCCCATCGGCATGAAAATCTTCTATGGTCGTAATGATACCCAAACTCCGTATTGACCTTACACGACCCACTTCTTACCGCCCCATTTCGCTATTAAACGCGGTATGCAAATGCCTCAAACAAATTTTAACACGTACACTAGGAGACTTTCTGGAAAATAATAACGTCCTCCCTCCTAACCAATTTGGTTTTAGGCCCTCGAGATCCACCCAAGACCCTCTTCTTAAGCTGCTCACCACCACCAATAAAGCCCTTAACCTGAAACAATATACTCTTGCCATATTTCTGGATTTCCAACAAGCCTTTGACAGAGTATGGCACGCTGGGCTAATCCACAAAATCCGCTCCCTAGGAATCCACGATCACTTCTCCAGATTAATGTACTCTATCTAACCGAAGGTGAGAGTCTCTCGCATCCAGTGAATGCCGAATTCTACGCTAAATACACAGACTAGATTACAAATATCCATGTGCACACACAATTGATCACGCACAAATAACAAGCAATTACGTAGACGAAAGACGAAGACTGAAAATATTCCAAAACAATTCACATACCGCCGAGTGTTCGGTGACAACGAAGATACGAGAGAAATCCTTCTCAGTCCTATCAACAATCCTCCAAGAGATAGATGCCTATACCGCAAACCTAAAATTAAGTTCAAATTCCCCCTGCCGTCCTAACCCAACTCTTAGACGACCCTCCTGAGGACGTCGAAGAACTGATACAATCAACACCACTCGAAATACGATAACTAACACTCATGCAATTACAATAACGCTAATCACAAAACACTGCCAAAATTAATAATACCCAATCATTTCTGTTCAATTACTCATACATATTTTCTATTATATTTTTCCGCAGTTCCAACATGCTCTGAGGGACCAACCGCCTACATGCTCCAAAGAAGCATTATGCCCACCCACAACCCCCACAACGAACACCATGAAATAATAAAATATTACTCACTTAAGTAACGTAAAATATTCAACCAATTGTTTTTTTTTCTTTTTTGCACAATAATTTATAACAGGTTGTAAAAGTACAAAACGAAATGCAATTATCTCACAAAAAAACTATGTAATCAACCGCCTGAAGAGGCTACCTCGCCTGAGCAGTCGACTGAAATTGTTAATGTACCTATAATCGATAAATGTACCATAATTTTTAATATACTGTATTGAACTTGAATTGACGGGTTGGTGCCAAAATTGAATGTTAAGTAAATGTTTTCTCTTGTAGCTTGGCGTTTTTGAGATACTAAAATGAAATTCGAAAATATAATTACAATTATAAAATAAATAAATTGCAAAATAGGGTTTTTCCGGCTACCCAAAAATAGAAATGGGTTGCATGAAATGAAATGTCAATTTCAATTTGCAATATTTACTTAAAATTACACTTTGATTCGCTCTATCTTCATTGCAAATGCCAAAATTAAGAACGACATAATAAATGCCCTATTAATTGCACTAAGCAATATTTGGTTAAGGAATTGTCCATTTTACGGACACCGCGTACATGAATATTATAACAGATTAAAGATTACATTCAATTATAATAACTTTTTGGAAAATTTAGGCTATTAATGAACTAAATGGTTCAACATTAACTCTATTTACGGATAGTAAAATCTTAACCTAGTTACCTTTATAATTATATCTAACCATAGTTATTACACTTTCTATTCAAAGACCTATTCGAATTTTAACTTTAAAAACTTTTAATCTGTAGAACAACTTTTCGCGAAACTTTATAATAGTGATTTAAATCCCTCGGCGTATGGTTGATAGGATTTTCTAACAAGCAAGTTTGCAAACATTGGCGTAGGTACGGGTAAAGCATAATACGTTCTTCTTTGGTATTGTGTGGCAGAAATCCCCATTGAAACGTCTTTTGTCCGGATCTAAAGGTTCATATTTGAAGTTACACAATAATACATTACTCAAGTAAAACTTTCAATTTCTGTTTACATGACATCTTATAATATGTTGTCTACTTTAGAATTTACTACTAAAGGTTTTGTATCAGAATATTTCCATAGAAATACTCCTTCTTCTTTAATGTTATAAATAGTTTCATTATTATAAGTTTAATTTCTCTACAATCAATTTAGAAGTATGTTGTTAAGTTTTGCTGCATTCATTTTAAAGAAAGTTATTAAATACGTGGGTTGGTTCCAAACAAACAAAACAAAATTTTATAACTTTAGAAGATATACTTTCAATGGAAGCTTTATATAAAATAAAAAAAATAATTATCAAAGGTTTAAGCATAAGAAACAGAAAAACTTACAAAAGTACATTTAAATGATATTATTTACTTCATTCTTATGCTATATATACAAGTTACAAATTCTCAAAACCAATAGTAAACTCAGTAATTACGTATACGTATTCAAACTTTATAGGTATGTAAATTTTGACTTTACAGAATATGAGGTTATGCTAAAGGATTAACAATAAGTTGAACATGCAAACCAAAATATACGACAAAACACACTAACCGTCAATATATAGCAGTCAATGTTACGGGAAATAGTCGCGCTTATTTAACTTTGGGTATTTAAACAGGCATAGGCATAGATATACATACATAAATCGGCCATGTTGAATATAGAACAATTTTAAAACGTTTGTACCGAATTATTCATACATTTATTTTTGATTTTGATTTGTTCTTTAATGCCCTTTTGCTTTTAACAAACAAAATAGACCCACGTACCACATAAAAATTAAAAATATTTTCCAATGTATTAAGTTATCACGGTTAACAGTTCAAAGTTTGTTCCATTTCATAAACATTGCATAAATGTAAGAAATTACTACATCGTTGCAGGTAAAAATATATATTTGTTTTACGTACGTTTCAGGAATATTATTCCTTCTTCAGAAACATTAAAAGGATTCTTTAAAACTAACTAGTTAACATAACGATCTACAATAAATATTTCCTAATTAGTATAACAAATATTGGCTAAAAAGTTATTAAATTCATTTGAACTTACCATAAATGAACGAATAACATGAAATATGCAGATGAATTATTTATAAATAGTATTACATAATGATTTTTAACGGAACTACTACTTTCGATGGAAAAAGTGGTTCAAAGTTATTCTATAACAGAATGAAAAGTTTGTATCAGTTAAAAATTTAATTTGAATGAATAAAATTACAATCTTACCGTCAATGTTTATGAAATGGAACAAACTTTGAACTGGTAACCGTGATAGCTTAATACATTGGAAAATATTTGCAATTTGTACAGTTCAAGAAAAATAACTTCAAACTTTTTAAATTTACAGTACCCTATTTGGTTTATACAATGGGTAGTATGGAATACCATACATTTCGAAAATAATAACGTCCTCCCTCCTAACCAATTTGGTTTTAGGCCCTCGAGATCCACCCAAGACCCTCTTCTTAAGCTGCTCACCACCACCAATAAAGCCCTTAACCTGATACAATATACTCTTGCCATATCCAACAAGCATTTGACAGAATATGGCACGCTGGGCTAATCCACAAAATCCGCTCCCTAGGAATCCACGATCTAACCGATCTGTGAAGGTGAGAGTCTCTCGCATCCAGTGAATGCCGAATTCTACGCAAAATACACAGACTAGATTACAAATATCCATGTGCACACACAATTGATCACGCACAAATAACAACAATTACGTAGACGAAAGACGAAGACTGAAAACATTCCAAAAACAATTCACATATCGCCGAGTGTTCGGTGACAACGAAGATACGAGAGAAATCCTTCTCAGTCCTATCAACAATCCTCCAAGAGATAGATGCCTATACCACAAACGTAAAATTAAGTTCAAATTCCCCCCCAGCCGTCCTAACCCAACTCTTAGACGACCCTCCTAAGGACGTCGAAGCACTGATACAATCAACACTACTCGAAATACGATAACTAACACTCATGCAATATACAATAACGCTAATCACAAAACACTACCAAAATAATAATACCCAATTATTCTGTTTAATTACTCATACATATTTTTTCCGCAGTTCCACACATGCTCTGAGGGACCAACCGCCTACATGCTCCAAAGAAGCATTATGCCACCCACCCACAACGAACACCATGAAATAAATAAAATATTACTCACTTAAGTAACGTAAAATATTCAACCAATTGTGTTTTTTTTTTCTTTTTTTGCACAATAATTTATAACAGGTTGTAAACGTACAAAAACGAAATGCAATTATCTCACAAAAGAAACTATGTAATCAACCGCCTGAAGAGGCTACCTCGCCTGAGCAGTCGACTGAAATTGTTAATGTACCTATAATCGATAAATGTACCATAATTTTTAATATACTATATTGAATTTGAACTTGAATTGACGGGTTGGTGCCAAAATTGAATGTTAAGTAAATGTTTTCTCTTGTAGCTTGGCGTTTTTGAGATACTAAAATGAAATTCGAAAATATAATTATAATTATAAAATAAATAAATTACAAAATAGGTTTTTCCGGGCTACCCAAAAATAGGGATGGGTTGCATGAAATGAAATGTCAATTTCATTTGCAGTATTTACTTAAAATTACACTTTGATTCGCTCTATCTTCATTGCAAATTCCAAAATTAAGAACGACATAATAAATGCCCTATTAATTGCACTTAAGCAATATTTGGTTAAGGAATTGTCCATTTTACGGACACCGCGTACATGAATATTATAACAGATTAAAGATTACATTCAATTATAATAACTTTTTGGAAAATTTAGGCTATTAATGAACTAAATGGTTCAACATTAACTCTATTTACGGATAGTAAAAATCTAACCTAGTTACCTTTATAATTATATCTAACCATAGTTATTACACTTTCTATTCAAAGACCTATTCGAATTTTAACTTTAAAAACTTTTAATCTGTAGAAGAACTTTTCGCGAAACTTTATAATAGTGATTTAAATCCCTCGGCGTATGGTTGATAGGATTTTCTAACAAGCAAGTTTACAAACATTGGCGTAGGTACGGGTAAAGCATAATACGTTCTTCTTTGGTATTGTGTGGCAGAAATCCCCATTGAAACGTCTTTTGTCCGGATCTAAAGGTTCATATTTGAAGTTACACAATAATACATTACTCAAGTAAAACTTTCAATTTCTGTTTACATGACATCTTATAATATGTTGTCTACTTTAGAATTTACTACTAAAGGTTTTGTATCAGAATATTTCCATAGAAATACTCCTTCTTCTTTAATGTTATAAATAGTTTCATTATTATAAGTTTAATTTCTCTACAATCAATTTAGAAGTATGTTGTTAAGTTTTGCTGCATTCATTTTAAAGAAAGTTATTAAATACGTGGGTTGGTTCCAAACAAACAAAACAAAATTTTATAACTTTAGAAGATATACTTTCAATGGAAGCTTTATATAAAATAAAAAAAATAATTATCAAAGGTTTAAGCATAAGAAACAGAAAAACTTACAAAAGTACATTTAAATGATATTATTTACTCCATTCTTATGCTATATATACAAGTTACAAATTAGAACTCAAATTCTCAAAACCAATAGTAAACTCAGTAATTACGTATACGTATTCAAACTTCACTTTATAGGTATGTAAATATTGACTTTACAGAATATGAGGTTATGCTAAAGGATTAACAATAAGTTGAACATGCGAACCATGTAATTTTTGTGTGGTACAACCTGTATATTCGTTCAATTTCGGATAGTACTGTAAAAATAAGGTGCACTTTAATCAATGATCCCTTTAGGTAAATATTACAGTTTTCAGGATATTTTGAATTTTATGAAAATAATAGGTTTTCGAAAAAAAATCATACTGACCGAATAAATTAAATTAGAATGACAAAATTCTAGTTGTAAATATTAAAGTTGTTACCCTTTAAATGACTACAGCAAATGATTCTTAGTTCCTTACAGGGTGTTCAAAATTTTCAGTTGTAAAATAATTACGTTCAAATCACATTATCTTGGTAATTTTAAATGTAACACCCTGTATTTTATTAATCCACATTATTCAAAAAAAATTGTATATATATATATATATATATATATATATATATATATATACAGGGTGTCCGGTGAGGAACTGTACAAACTGAAATGGTATTTTCCTTGGGTCAATTTAAGTAAAAAAAGTCCCATAAACATAGGTCTGATTCGCAATAGTTACCCAGATACAAGCGTTTAAAGTTTATAAATGATCACATATTTTTTCAAAAGTAATTATTATTAGTCAACTGGAAAAACAAAACCGAAACAATCTGTCATTTACTCGTTTGTGTTCTAATAATGACAAAGTGGATTGTAGTAAATTAAGTGTAATTTAAATTTAAAATGCCTTTTCAATTTTCTAACGAAGAGTATGCTGACATCATTTACATTTATGGATTTTGTGATGGAAATGCGAGAGCTGCCGTTAGGGAATATGAATGAAGATTTCCCAACAGAAGGATTCCTAATCACCAAACCTTTTCTTCTGTGTTTCAACACGTTCGAACTCATGGTTCATTTCCATCAGTTTCAATAAGATCTGATCGTCCTGTGGAGTTAAATGTGAATGAGACAGGTCAATTTTATTTTCGAGGGGGACAACTTTTGCAATAATTTTCATTTTAAAATTATTTCACTCCTTTGCGCTATGATAACAACCCTAAGATTTTGAATAGGGAAGATAGGGCAAGTGATACCTCATTTGAAAGGTCTTGCTTTCCTGAAACTATTGCATAAATTTTTTTGATTTTCTATGGATTACTTTAGAAGTTATTTAACCTCAAAGTTACAAAAACTTGCTTTGCTAAAGCTCAGAAAAACAAGCTTTAAAAGTCGATTGTTTGTGAAGGAATACTAAAAGTAAACCAGAAATCAACAGTTTTATTGCTTTTATGTAATTTACGTTAGAAAAAATGGAAATTGCTTACGTTAAATTAGATTATAAACTAATAAAATTTGTGTGGTAAACTAACGCATCGTTTCGCAATCTTACTTAATTTGTACGCCAATTGAAAAAGCTGTGTTGACCTTTTCAAACATAGTTTTCTGGATATTCACACAAAGAACAATAAATTTATCATTTTACTATTACTATTAATACTAATTGAGTACACCGCAGCTCAACTCTGGTTAAACCTATGGTTTTAGAAATGCAGATCTGAAAAATAAAGCAATTGTATTACGTTTATCGCATTTAATTATTAATAAAATAAATAAGTATCCAATAATTACTAAAAAACTTGCTTAATGAATTAAGTGCTCAAAATGGCGACCGCCAACCTCCATACAATAATACAAATTTTGCTCAAAACGGGTTCTGACGTTTTGCAGCATGTCAGCATTTAATAAGCGACATTCTTCTAGAATACGTCGCCGCAGTTCTACCAAAGACTGGGGTTCAGTTTTATAGATTTTGTTCTTTAAATGGCCCAATAAAAAAAAATCTAAAGGAGTTAAATCAGGAGATCTAGCTGGCCACTCTATAGCTTCTCTTCGCCCAATCCATTGTCTTGTAAATTGCGCATCTAAAAATTCTCTTACTTGTTGATTGTAGTGCGGAGGAGCGCCATCTTGTTGAAACATTAATTTGTCTTCCTCATAATGGTCATCATTTTCAACAATGTCAACTAGTAAGGGATGAACCAAATTTTGAAGTAGCTCTAAATATTTTTCTCCGGTTAAATTTCCGTCCACAAAAATAGGACCAACCACACGATCTCCAAAAATGCCAGCCCACACATTCAATTTTTGAGGAGTTTGAGTGTGAATTTCTTGGTAAATTGCTGGGCTATTATCTGCCCAATAGCGACAGTTATGTCGATTAACTGTAGAATTCAAAAAAAAGGTGCACTCATCCGAAAAACAAACATTAAATAAAAAATTTGCATCAACAGCAATTCGAGCAGTTATAACTTCGCAAAACTCGAGACGGCGATCATAATCATCTTCATTTAATTGCTGCACTAGTCGAATTTTGTAAGGATGAAATTTGTGGTGTTTTAATATTCGCCGAATGGTTGTTCTTGCAATATTGGTCACATTAGTCAATTTTCTGGTGCTTATTGTAGGATCGGCAGCAATTTGTCCTAACACCTCAATTTCAGTAGCCTCATTCCTAACTGGATATTCACCAGCAACATTTCGTTTCTTATTAGCTACTGATCCAGTTCTACGAAATTTTGCAGCTAGCTCTAGGACGTACTTTCTGCAAATATTCCTGTTCGGGTGCCGGTTATTAAAAATTACAGCAGTACGGTTGCCACATTCGTCGTTCTTGAAGAACAAACTTATTATTTCAACTCTTTATTCGATAGTATAAGTCATTATGTTTAACGAAGTTTATCAAAATAATTGGATACGATGTACAAAACTAATAAAATACTTACGTGCAAGGAAACTCAAACAGAAACACGAAATGGTTTATGGTAAGTTCAAAATGAATTTAATAACTTTTTAGCCAATATTTGTTATACTAATTAGGAAATATTTATTGCAGATCATTATGTTAGCTAGTTAGTTTTAAAGAACCCCTTTTAATGTTTCTGAAGAAGGGAATAATATTCCTGAAACGTACGTAAAACAAATATATATTTTTTACCTACAACGATGTAGTAATTTCTTACATTTATGCAATGTTTATGAAATGGAACAAACTTTGAACTGGTAACCGTGATAGCTTAATACATTGGAAAATATTTGCAATCTGTACAGTTCAAGAAAAATAACTTCAAACTTTTAAAATTAAAAGAAAAAAATATATATGTATATATATATATATATATATATATATATATATATATATATATATATATATATATATGTATATATACAACACCCTGTATATTCGTTCAATTTCGGATAGTACTGTAAAAATAAGGTGCACTATAATCAATGATCCCTATAGGTAAATATTACAGTTTTCAGGATATTTTGAATTTTATGAAAATAATAGGTTTTCGAAAAAATCATACTGACCGAATAAATTAAATTAGAATGACAGAATTCTAGTTATAAATATTAAAGTTGTTACCCTTTAAATCGCTACAGCAAATTATTCTTAATTCCTTACACTGTGTTCAAAATTTTCAGTTGTAAAATAATTACGTTCAAATCACATTATCTTGGCAATTTTAAATGTAACACCCTGTATTTTATTAATCTACATTATTAAAAAAATTTCTATCATTTGGTAAATGGGTTTCCTATACCTGAATATTACAGTTTTTGGGCTGTGATAGGATTACGATTTTCTAGCGATTTACCGTCAAATTGTTGCTGTTGAGTTGAGCTGTATGGATGAATTTGTTTTACGTGTGTCGCGACCTTTAAGGATGGTGTGTTTCGAGCTTAAGTTTTTTGTTTGTGAATTACTATTCCGTAATTTAAGGAATTAACTATGATAGGAATTAGGTTTGAAATCGTCGGTAATTGGTTTCTAAATTTATTGAGTTTTTCGTAATAATACATTTAAAGTTTGAGAGATTGTTTTCATTATTATTCCCCGGTTATTGAATGTTGAGTAACGTTTTATTTGTATTTAGTTGTATATAAGTTTAAATAATGTTTATTTCGTTTGATTTCCTTAAAATTTAATAGAAAGTTTTGTAAAATTAAATGTAACTTAAAGAAATAGTGTAGATGTAAATGTATTTGACATCGTTCTGGCGACAAGAAGTCGAGTGATTGCAGTGGTTCAGCTTAATATTGAGTATGTTGGTTTTGAGTCATAAAGATAGAATGTGGGACTAACTGCTTGAACTTAAATCAAAATACAGAGATACTTTTCACGTTGATTCTGATGACGTTTGGAATTTTGAAAATTATCGAGTCCTTACGGTTGAAAACGAAGTTTGTGTGTAGGGGTATCAAATCTTCTCCTTCCGTTTCTTAATTGGTGAAACTAAATTAAATGAGATTTTTGTGAGTGGGGGATTCAAAATCCAAGATGGATTTTGGTAATAATTTGGGATTCTGAAACTGACAGCGTTCCCGAGTAGTAGTACTGTGACGTTTGTTGTTACGGCTTAAGGGGTTGATTAGAACGTTGATATATTGGACCTTTTGGTGTTTAACGAACGAACTTTCGTGTTGTGAGGGTAGCTATCTACTTTTGAAGAAAACCTGTGAAGGGATTTTAAGTGAAATTGTTCAATCACCAAAGGACTAGACCTAGTGCCGATTTCGATTTTACGTAATCAAGTTACCTAGAGATCACCGTCGTGTTATATTAGTGCTTCTGTGACCTCATTGGTTATGTCGCTCTTTGCGGATTTATTAAATTAACGTTCTTGAAGTGCCACTTAATTGCCGTGTAGGGCGTGTTGAAGTACAAAGAAACTTTCGCAGAATATTAAAATTATATTTATTTAAATAAAGTTAATAACCTTTTGGATTGGTAGTGTAAAGAAAACTATTTTAAAAGAAGTTTTTAGTTAATGGAGTAACATGTTACCGAGATTCAATCAAGGAATCGTTTGAGTACAAAACAAATAGTCAACCTTATCACTCATCACCTTGTGTCAGACCAGGGAGATTCCGTATCCGTAGTAGCAGTAATCGGTCACCTGGTTTATTTTCGATTGTTGTAACACAGAAGAGGTGCCAATTTAGACAGTAAGGTAGTATAACATTGTGTTTTATTGAGTATTTACAAGATTTATTGTGTGTGTACCTCGAATTATTTGTTTTGTTAACGAAGGTTTGAAAGCGGAGTCGGTTACCTTTTAAATTAAGTTGTTGCTTGGGTTTATTTATTGTAATTAATCATAATTCTGACGCTTCGCCTTCACACCCTTCATCTTAGTATTAAAGGGTAATTAACCCTGAAGTAGGGTGGTTAAATAATTCACTAAATATTTGGGTTAAGCAATTTATTACGGCGTTACGCAGAATTCTGGCCAGACCTCCGTCGCCAATTAAGAATTCGTTATCTTTTCGTATATACGCAATATCGTATGTATACATGTATATCATTTTCTTATCTTATTACAGCTTTGTTTAGGTTTTATAAAATGGTTTTAATTCTGTGAAAACCCTTTTGTGTTACATAAAAGTTTTTTGCAAATTGCAAGTTTACCGGTAATTTAGGAGCTTAACTTTTAACGTAACGAAGTGACAGTTTCTTTATTGAGTAATAGCGTTAATGATATTCAGTGTTTTATTTGACTTCTAGTTGATTATTAATTCATTTAGAGTGCATTCAACAAAGGTGATTTTTTTTGTTTTATTAAGATTAGTATATAATGCCTAATTATTTACACAGAGGTGTAGTAACGTAACGTAACATTATTGAGTGATTAACACGCTTTTATTTGTCAGGCGTGTAGTGCTATTTTGAAGCCCTATTTCAGGTGGTTTGCTGAGTTGCTGTCCAGTACACCTGGGATTGATTGCGGTAGGTAGGCGTATGTTTTTGTATGTTTAGACACGCTATGTACTCGTAATTTTGGCACGACGTCCCTTATTTTGACTACCAAACATTATGGCGCCCTAAACCGATCTGATTACGTCTTCATCCCCTGCTTTGACTTACGTACGATTTACTATTCTGGATGTGCAAAATTTATCAACATCATACCCACTCCCATACGATGACTAGTCGGGGCAAAAAGGCCAACCTTATCTGTAATCCCGTTCTACCACCCGTTTATATCGTTACAGGGCAACAACTTTAATATTGATAAAAATGTGCAGATAACAGTTCTAGCTGTTGATAATCAAAATCCATCTACGTCAACACAGGAAATTGCACAAGACGCTACAATCTCACAAAGCACAGTAACGAGAACTTTAGCAACACATAAATACCATCATATATATATATTATATATATATATATATATATATATATATATATATATACATATACTGTACACCCTGGTGATGATAGAAGCTTAAATTTTGTAATTGGTTCATAAATATATGCCATAAAAATAACAACTTTCCGATGCAGATCTTATGGACCGACGAAACACATTTTACAAACTGTGGTATGTTCAATAGCCATAATGAACATCTGTGCGCTCAAGCAAATCCTCACTGTTTACAAGAAAGACGACCTCAGATTAGGTTTAGCTGTGCTATTGGTTCGCAGCTTGTTGGACCAATTATTTTTAATGTGACTGGAACTGGAAATCGATATTTGCAATTTCAGGGAAGATTTTTAACAATATCCTAGATGAATTAAATATACAAATCCTCTACTATCAGGTGCAAGTTAAAAGATAGATGAAATTTTTACGAACTCGTGGATAGGCAAAAATGTTCCTTTGGGCCTATGGGCTGCACGTTCCCCTGATCTTTCACCTTTATACTTGTGTTTGGAGTATGAAAACGTAAACTTTCACCATTATTGAACATAATAAAATACTTATCTTTTTTAGGTTAGATATTACTACTGATGAAGATAACTGTAAGCATTATCGATACGTTCAGATTGTATAATTATAAATACACCATTAAAAATCCAAAAAAGATCAGTATTTTATAATTTGTATTTGTAGTAATCAAAGATCTCGTATATGTGCGATCATATGCAACTCAGCACAAGCTACAGGAAGCTTCTAAACAGGATGGATGGGCGTAAAATTAGGAAAACTGTTCACTCCGTGTTGAAAAGGTGTCGCATGTATGTGGATAATAATAGTGGACATTTCGAAAACTTACTGTAAATTGCTTTTGTTTTCTATGGTAAGGTATGATTTTTTTTAAACCTAATAATAGAAAAACGTGTACTGTCCTTTTATTTATTAAAATTAGTGATAAAACCCTTACATCATTACAATCAGAAAAAAAAGCTCTATTAAAATATGTCAAAGCCAACTAAGGTTTCCATTAAAAAAATTCAACTTTGGTTCATAACTTCTAAGGCTAAGCAAAATTAAAAAAACTGGTACGGCTGCACTATTCGGCACAAAATTATCTTACAAATTCTATTCAAACAATTTTATCTATCTCCAGAAATAATAGAACTAGCGCTTTAATATTTACAACTAGAACTTTGTCATTCTAATTTAATTGATTCGGTCAGTATGATTTTTTGATAATCCAGATTTTCTGGAACACCCAGTATGTACGAAAATAATTTTAAAATGTAGGCCACTATTATACGTAACCCCATGCAAAATAAACTTGAAAAACGTTTCCTAGATACAAAAGACTTGTCCCGTTTCGGTGGCCTACAAATAATATATATATATATATATATATATATATATATATTTATATATATATATATATATATATATATATATATATATATATATATATATATCTCCATGAAGTTTGGATTAAAAATGCTTATGAACTTTTCTAGGTATAAAAATAACCAGTTATAAGAACCTACACCTAAACTAATTTAGAGCTACGGAAATACATGACGTTAATTTATGTCAAACGTGTAATTATCTGTTGAAAATAAAACAACTGATATTTGTCCTTTTTGTTGAAAATGCTTACTTTGGTAAATAACTGTTTAAGAAAAACAATATAAGGAGCAATTTTATTCATTTGGTGATCAACCGAATCGTCGATATTTTCTAAAACTTAAACGGAAGTTTAGAAGTAATGAGAATGTTATTTACAAAAAGGGGTTGAAAAAGAGTTATGTAAATAGTGAAGCAGTTGAAATAGAAGTTATTGCCTATTTTGAAGCTTATCCCAATAATTCGATAAGGGACATTATTAAAGATTCCAATTTGACTTATGTTACGATTCACACATTACTGAAGAAACCTAAATACTCCCCCTAAGTACAAACCTGTTGAAAATTACTTCCGGGAGATTCTGAAAGAAGAATTGATTTTTGTTATTGTCAACAAAACGCCAATAATTATATAAATATTCTATAGAGTGACGAGTAAAACTTTTTTGATTGTGGAACGGATATAGAAAAAACCATCATTACTGGTCAAGAGGAAACTCCTTGCAAGCACATCCTAAAGATCCTCAGATTCGTTTTAGTCTTGAGGTTTGATGTGGTATAATTTCATTTAGAATTATGAAGGTTCCCTCAGCGGCGAAAGATATGTGGAATTTATGCAAGAGATTTTGGATAATTGTGTAGATGTTTGCGATATCTCGGTAAATATGAGTTTTTGGTGGCTAAGAGGTGTGTCCTTTAAAATTATTTTCCAGCATACCAAAATGTGGTAGTAACAAATTATGCTTTATTAGATAGGACCCCCCTAATCTTTTTGCCTTATTCGGATTTATCATCAAATTTTAATGTTAATTTATTTAAGATGTTTTATCTTAAAAATTCACCGTTTTCGAATTATTTGCAAAAATATGAAAATTTTGACAGCTGCATAGTTCCAGAAAAATCTGTGCTGTATCCTGCACTTTGCGAATTTCGGAAACGGTATTCTGGGGCTCTAAGAAAACGTAATAAGCTACGTTATGATGTATTTTAATTAAAGAAGCCCTGTACAATCCCATAAATACTCATCCGAAGTTGCAGGATTTTATTGCTTATTTCAAATAGAACACCCTAATTTCTGTACCTTTTCGGATTTATCGTCAAATTTTAATGTCAGCTTATGTAAGGTGTCCTACGTTTTAAATTTTACGTTTCCGAATTATTCGACAAAATAAAAATTAAAGCATTTTTTTTTTTTAATTTTTCCGAATAATTCGGGAAAATTTTAAAGATAGAACACTTTACATTAACTGACCTAAAAATGTGGCGATAAATCCGGGACATTTTTAAAATAAAAATACGTCAATACGTAGCTTATTAGGTTTTCTTAGAGCTTCAGAATACCGATTCGATAACACTTACAGTTATCTTCGTCAGTAGTAATATCTATTAAAATTGTTAAAGATAAGTATTTTATTATGTGTGATAATGGTGAAAGTTTATATTTTCATATTAAATAAATTAACATTAAAATTTGACGATAAATCCGAATATGACAAAAAAAATTGGGGAGGTTCGATTTAAAAAAAACATAAATTGTTACTACCACATTTTGATAAAGCACTCCGTATGCTGGAAAATAATTCGAAAACACCCCTTAATCACCAAAAATGAATCATTTCTTTCTAAAACTCATTTATTGAGATATCGCATTTCAACGCACTGATGAGCAAGCCTTTATGATATATATATATATATATATATATATATATATATATATATATATATATATATATATATATATATATATATATATATTATATATATACATACATATACACCTACATACACCATCGGGCAACGCTTCGTTGCTTATCTGGTGAAAGTAAAGCTTATGAAACTTTAATGATTTGTGAGTAGCCTTTGATGTCATTATTCATTAGAATTTGTTTGTTTTTGAAGATCTCCAAACTTTCATACCAATCAAGTTCCTTATTACTAACATGTTTGATTAAATATACCTTATCTACTACATGATTTTTTCAAACATTTGTAGGGCTGCGGGAGACTTGTCCCAATGTTTATTTTTGATATGTGCTAAACGTTCTTTAAAGCGGATTTTGACAGGTCGATTAGTTTGCCTTACATATATTTCTTCACAACTTCTACAATTAATTTCACATATTTCCGACCTATCCTGCTTGTCAACTTTATCATTTGGATTAACTAAAAGAGTTTGAAAACTAATATCTGAAGTATTGACTGTTTTTAAACTAATTTTGGCAACGATTCTAATAGACCTTTTATATAAGCAGAATAGTTTGATAGTGTTAAATACTTTGTTTCTATTTGGTCTGTAACGTTACTTAATGTTGTTTACATTCTCTTATAATATATTCATAATCACTTCATCAGAAAGCTCATTGTGTGCATCAATTCCTTTACTAGTGCGCTATTCTCTATTATAATTTTGAACTGAAATAGGACAATCTACCATTTTTTGTTATCCAGGGTATCAAGAAACGGTAGACTGTCATTTGCCTCTATCTAAGATGTAAATATGATTTTCGGAAAGTTCGGATGTGAGTTTCTGCAAAGTTCTCAACTCTACAAATTTTAGTATTATGGGTAGCAAACACATCATCCACGTATGTTATCCAAACTCTATGGATGTGAGGAAAATCGCATTTCAATTCTGTTTCAAATTGACCGATGAATAGAATGGCTATAAGCGAAGATAGATACTGTCCATTGTCCTACCATGTTCTTGATTAATGATTAATTTTGAAAAAGGTTTGTTTCATACACAACTGCGTTAATTTAAGAACAATGAGTCGCATAACAGTACCTGGTTTATGAATCCTAGACCAGGTATACATTCTATGCAGTACCGGATTGTATACCGTTAGTCTAAGCCTCCCTAGTTGAAGTACTCATTTTAGCAAGAGTATCTTTGGTGATGACTGAGTAAGAATCTAAACGTAAGTGTTCTTCGACTGAAGTAAAATAACCCTATTTGTTTAAAATGACTACTTAATTGCCTTTACTTGTGGTGACATCTCCAACAACTCGAACTTCTGTACGATTTAAATTAAATTTTGACTGCTGGATATTTTCCGAAATTTCAATTTTACTGACTTGTCTAACATACTTCTACAATTTTAAGGATTTAATTGAACTTTCTATGCCAACTATGATTTGTTCAAATTAAGATTACATTTTAAACTTTTATTTAACAAATCTATTTCTTCATGGATTAAAGGCTCAGGAGATTTGTTAATAACAATATTTCTTTGTGACATTACGCTTTTATTTGACTTGTTTGTTGTATCTGTTAGCAATAACTTTAGGAACAATGGTCTCATCCAAGTGATGCGAAAAAATCGTTCACTATTCAAATTCACCGGTATTTAAGCATGTTACCAGTTTTAAATGTGTCATAAGTCTCTAAATCTAGTTTGGTTAGTTTTGAATAATGACATTTAATTTCTAATTTAGACATTTTCGCTTGGTAAATTCAAGCGATTCTTTATCTGCCTATAAATTAGGGTTATTAGCAATATTAATAAAATTTGGAAAAACGTCTTACCTGCGGCAATCTTTTAGAAAGTTGATGTCAGTATTAATTAAAAATATCTTACTCTCAGTGTTAAAAACCCAGTTCTACAACCTTGACCGGAAAGCCATCTCACTTGAAAATTCTGAAATATTGGACTTATAGTAAGACCTGCTAGAGTTAGGGGCTTTAATTTTTTGGTCTATAGTATACTTAATGTTCCTTTTTCAGTTCAAAGTTATAATAAACAATTCCGCATTGTTTACGGAATTGCGATATACAATGGGTTTTCAGATGAAGTGGTTATGAATAAAGTTAGGAAACAAACAAAAAGGATGAGGGTTGAAAATTAGGTAGCACTAGCGAACGAATAAAAATAAAGTGTGTAAAATTACCAAATTAACCTGCTTATACGAAAGGTCTACCTGAAAACCCTTTGAAACCTAATTTGAAAACAGTCACTACCTGGTTACAATCTAAAATATCAAGCGAGTAGTAAGGCTAAGTATGTTCTTCGACAGGAAGTGACGTCACATCAATCAGCGACGTGAGCGAGCAGTTAATCTCCGCCGCCTCCGAAAGTTTGCGGTTGTAGGACCAATGATAGACCAGGGCGTTGCTCCAAAATGACGTCAAGCCAATGGGATGCGCCCCTATTAAGACTAGCAAGGGGACTGGTTCATCTGTTGGCCAATAAGAGACGTGGCAGCCATCTAGGTATGTTGAAATGCGCATGCGGGAAGGGGCATACGAATATTGTTGATGTGGAAGGTGTCTTCTTCAGGAATTTGGTTGATTCTCCGCCACCGTTGAAGAACTACTTCTGGTTCTTCGTCGTTGCCGAAGGGTCACCTTAGTTCTTTATGTTCCTTGCTAAGGAAGTACCTCCGCCGTCGTTGGTGATGACGTTGTTGTCTACTTCTGGTAGAAGTATAAACTCTGAACAAAATTTTTTGATCGTTGCAAGATTCGAACTATGGAAGTCTACCTATACCGGTAGCTCTTAGCCACCGGGCCTTGCGAGATATGTAGTATAGAACTCTGGATATGTATATAAATATTTATGCACAGCGTATAGAAATGTTTATGGTTTACGGTTGGAGATTATAAAATTAATATAGAAAATCAATAGGTATTGAGAAAATGCACTTAATAGTAAAAATAATGAATTTGCAAATGAAAATGGAATTGAATTTCAAATTATAAAATTAAAACGGTAAGGAGAAGCCATCGTTTTAGGTATAAGTTTTTAACTGTTATGGGTCAGGTACTTATAATGTATTCTCGGATAGATTAATGTTACAAAAATAGGCATTAGAAAATGATTTATTGAAATTTAATAAAATTCATTTCAAATAGTATTGCATAGCATAATATGTGTTTCTAAAGTACATGACTGATAACACATTCACACTAACGTAATATATTTGTAATAATCAAGTATAAACCGTGAAAGAATTGTTTTGCTGCGTCTATGTATTTCTAAAGTACATCATTGATAAGACATTATTGGCCATCTAATCTGTTAATTAACTTGATTTATACTGTTATGCATTATTTTCCTTCTAAAATTAAAACTCTGAAAGAGAAATCATCGCTGTAGGTATAATAATTTTAATTACAGTCTAAAGCATGAAATTAATTACATCAGTCAGAAAAATAACAAAAATATAGGTATGTAAAAATAATTATTGTGTAATTGCATAAACTAAAGTAGAAAAAATGTGTTGAATTAAAAATAATAATTTGAGTATTTACTACAGGATCCACAGGGTTCTATACTGTACAAGTCTACGTCCATATAGAGATTAATTTATATTATTTTCAATCATTCCTTTTTATCAACCTAGTCCGTGAAATAGAACGTTACATCATACTAAAATTAAACTTAAAGGAACATAACATTCAATAACACAATTAACACTTCTGGGTATTACTACATACAACGTACCCAGATAACATTTCAGCAGGGGATCTCGCTTATTATATAAGATACAGATTTGGTTAAATTAGATGAATTACTCCTAAGGATTAGTAAATTATAGGACACTCTCCAATTTCCAAATTTCCATGTATTTTAAGACTTATGGCAAGAAAAGAAAAATGTCAAATTTCTTTTTCTTGTAATATCTTTTTTGTTATATTAGACATATAAATTTTATTTGCACTTTCTTAAGATATTTTTATGCAGAATTTAAATATCAATTTGATTTTTTGCACTTTCTATTTTTTAGTTTCAACCCCTAAATTAAATTTTTCTTATGGAACGACAAGTCGGCTTTGAAATAATTGATCGTGTTTTTTTATCCTCTTTACAATGATATAGCACATGTACTATCTATTTTAAAACAACAAAGAAAATTTAAAAAATGTATTTATTAAAGACTCTAACAATAAGTAGGCCGTGAGAAAACGACAAATAATAGATAACAACAAGAGTTAAACAGGTAATAGTATTGGAGATAATTATCCAATTATAAAAGATGTTTAAACAATTGACCATTCCGTTCTAAACATAATTGTGCCCTGCGTAGTGTCGACGTAATTGCTCTGCGTAGTTTTTGGCGTTTAATGCTACCAAATGCTGCAAGAACAGCTTCACGAAGATCTTCGGCATTCTCAAATGTTTGCACGTACACTCGATTTTTTATGTAGCCCCAAAGGAAAAAATCCAAGGGCGTTAAGTCTGGAGATCTGGGTGGCCATAAAATCGGCCCTCGATTACTAATCCATAAATTTGGAAACCGATTATTAAGATATTCGCTGATGATGTTTGAATTGAGGGGTGGGACGCCATCTTGTTGGAAGCAGATATTAATATTCTCAATTAGTGGTAAATCATCAAGTTTATTTTTTAAATCAGTTTGTAGTAAATTCAAATACCTTTCACTATTTAATGTTTCGTTAAAAATATGGACCCAATAAGTTTAGCGCCTAAAATGCCTCACCAGACGTTAAAACCAAATCTCACTTGATGCCAACTTTCCTTAACAACGTGAGGATTTTCACGGTCCCAAAAGTGAACATTGTGTCGATTGAAAAGGCATTATTTGTAAATCTGCTTTCGTCAGACCACAAAATCGTAGCTGGAAAATTATCGTTATTCTCACATTGATTAACATACCATTGGCAAAATTGTAATCTTCTCCCTGATCTCCGTCTCTAAAATTCTTTGAGATGTAGTTTTCGAAATACCAGTGTTATGTTCAATTTCTCTAACAGATGTTGAAGGATTTTCAATAACTGATTGTAATACATTTAGTTCTGCATCTTCATTCCGTAATTTCGGATTTCTAGTAGGTTTTGAAAATGAACCATATTCATTTAAATTAATTACCAAATTTCTGTACGTACGAGCATTGGGCTGTTTTCTTTCAGGATACAGCCTCAAGTACATCGTTCAGCTTCTATACTGTTTTTTGAGACAAGATGTAACAACTCAACATATCAAACTTTTCAGTATTAGTAAATAAATCCATGTTTGACAGAAACATATTCTGGAACGAATAATTTTTAAGTGACATTAAATTCGATTGTGTTTTATGTTTCACGGCCTACTTATTGTTAGAGTCTTTAATAAAATACATTTTTTAATTTTCTTTGTTGTTTTTAAAAATAGATAGTACATGTGCTATATCATTGTAAAGAGGATAAAAAACCACGATCAATTATTTCAAAACCGACTTGTCGTTCCATAAGAAAAATTTAATTTAGGGGTTGAAACTAAAAAATAGAAAGTGCAAAAAATTCAAACTGATATTTAAATTCTGCATAAAAAACATCTTAAGAAAGTGCAAATAAAATTTATATGTCTAATATAACAAAAAAGATATTACAAGAAAAATTAATTTGACATTTTTCTTTTTCTTCCCGTAAGTCTTAAAATACATGGAAATTTGGAAATTGGAGAGTGTCCTGTAATTTCACTAATCCTTAGGAGTTAATTCATCTAATTTAACCAAATCTGTATCTTTTATAATAAGCGAGATCTCCTTGCTGGAAATGTTATCTGGGACACGTTTATAGTTTATTAGTCTCTTTTCTGAAAATTCAAGTTAAAAAAAAACAATTTACGTATATTCTATTTACCAGCTCCTACTGGGTAAATCCCATCAAAACATTAAATTCTGTAATGAAGATGTTAAATTTAAATAAAATGCATATTAATGGTAGTACTTACCAGGCATTGTACATATAAAATAAAAATTAAAGTATCATATATAGTTGCAATTTGCTATAAACAGTGAATGTGATGCAGTGGATAATCAGTCTTAATCATTCTCCTTTTAATCTGCGTATTTTGTAGCATTGTTTAGAAAATAGTATTTATTGATGCTATACGTAAGGTAAGATTCATATTTATAACTGAATCGTTAAATTTTTCAACAAATTTTAAGCTTTATTGAATATATATTGGGTAAATGTTCGCCAGAAATAGGAGCTAAAAATAATTAAAATTCAATGTTTTCGCTAATTGCATCTTTAATATTGATAAGAATTTGCTATAATTAGCGTGAATGTGATAACCCAGCAGCAGATAATTAGACTTGAATATTCGCCTTTTAACCTGTGATAATTACTTTGTAGCATTGTTTAGAAAAAAGTATTCAGTGATGCTGCACGTAAGGTAAGATATGTATTTATATCTGAATCATTGATTTTAGGCTTCACTGATTACATATTAGGTACTTATTCGTAATAATTAAACTATTGCATTCTTAACATAATGAATGATAATAGTTTGCTTATAGCGAATGCGATGACTCTGCAGTAGATAATCAGTCTTGAACATTTACCTTTTAACCTGCGTAGTTTTATAATTACCAATACTGATAAGAATTTACTATAAATATCAAATGCACTACATATATATATATATTTAGTTGGCGAGAGAAAATTTAAACCTGTATTAAAAGTCCGTCAAATGATTATTAATTACAAATATCTATTAAAAAATATTAAGGTAATTACTTACCAATTTGGAAGATAAATAGTGGTAGGAACTGATAAAAATAGTATATTTCTCCCAAAGAGCTTTACAAAAGAACTAACAGACGAAAAACCACGGAATCTACAAGTATCTATTGAACAAATTGCAATTGTTTATGGCGTCGGAAGGTAAAATAAAACATCATAATTAAAAAATATTTATTGCATTGAAAACAACCAAAAAAATAAAAGAAACTGGCCCATTTATATGGTTAACATCAGATGATTTATTCCAACGCTTCCTACATCGTATTCTAGCGCGTAATTGCACTTTGCAAGTTAATTTTTAACGCTTCATTGTAACAATTTGCCAAGTGCCTAACCCACCACGTATCACGAAAAAATGAGGTTGGTGAGAGCGGCTAACGACTCAATCTAGCAGTCCAATAACTGTAGAGCATTTGTTGGCGTGGGTGGTTTTGGAGGATTGATCAAATGTAGATATCTGGTTAGGTTAGCTAGAGAAACACCAAAGGAATATTGGTAGTAAAAGCGATGAGGTGAGTAAGTAAGGTTTGAACGCCACCAGTTTTGAAGGAAGAAGCAACGAAAAGAGGAAATAATTATTTCCGGAGATAGGCCCTGTAAAGCTGGAATCAGGGAGAAACACAGAGAAAACAAAATTAAGAAACACCAGTTCCCATAACAATCTTGTATTGTATTAATAAGAATTAATTTTCCCCAAACCGATTATACACTATATATATATATATATATATATATATATATATATATATATATATATATATATATATATATATATATATATATCAAGTAAAGCGATTAGTCGCCATGAATTATCCACTGCATATATTAATACTACTTAATGTAAAACAAACACAGTTAAATATCACAAATTTTAAGTAATATCGGACGAAGGCAAGTTGAACCACGTAAATAACAAATGTTTCGGACGTACGTTGCTAAGTCGGTAAGGCGGGATGGTATCGCCGTTCTATACCAAATTTCTCTTCTCTTATCAAACCTTTGACTTCCCTTACTAAAGATAATACTCCGTTCGTCTGGTCTTCTGAATGAGAAACGGAATTTATTTCTTTAATAGAATGTTTAGTGTCACTTCTTGTCCTGATTTCTCACAACCGTTTGTCATTCAAACGGATGCGTCTGACTTTGGTATCTGTGCAGTGTTATGTCAACAATTTCCTATTGGGGAAGAAGTTATATAAGCCGGTCATTAGCTAAGGCTGCACGTCACTATTCTACCATTGAGAAAGAGTGTCTGACTGTAATATGGGCCATTGAAAAACTTCTCCCCTATATTGAGGGTTCCCACTTTACTGTCACTACTGATCACCATTCGCTGATTTGGCTGAATAAATTACAAAATCCTACTGGACGTCTCTGTCGATGGGCACTTCGCCTACAACATAATTTTTCACCCATCCTAAAGGAAAACAACACATTGTGCCTGATGCTCTTTTTAGATCCGTTCTTAAAACAGACTGTATTACTTCTATTTCTTCGACTTCTCCAGTTACTTTACCTGTCCATGATAAATGGTGTCTAAATACGATTGCTCGTGTCTCTAAATTTCCTAGAAAGTTTCCATCTTGGTTCGTAAAGGACGCTTTGCAGTTACTAAAACTATTGCTTGAATTGCTGTCTACTGCTACTGCCTACACTTCATGCAGATCTGGTTCTCTGTATTCGTCAATGTGTAGTCTGTTCTGTACATAAAATCGAACAGCCCGCTGCACCTGGATTTCTAAAACCAAGGACCAAACTTACTAAACCTTGGCAGATCTTATGTCTTGACATCGTCGGTCCTCTTCCTGGATCCTCCAAAGGACATGCTTTTGTTCTAGTTGTGGCTGATTGTTTTACAAAATTCGCTTGTTTCTTTCCCTTACGTAATGATACCATTCAGAATCAAAGTAGTTCGGATGTTAATTTAGCGAAGACTGGTGGTGCTATCCGTTCGGATAAGCATGATGTTATTGGCTGTTCTCCTTACTATGCGTTATTTGGACGAAAACATACCTTGTTAGGTGATCTTTAGGTCCACCACCTTCTTCGAATTCTACACTGTTGGATCCAGATCGCACTCTGTCTTCTGACAATAAATTTGTTCGTCAGTTTAACTCTATTCATTCCGGCATTAATAGGAGATTGGCTAAAGCCCATCAAACTCTACCCTGTAGTCTGCGACGTAGACCTGTTATATCCAAGTTAGGGGATAGTGTGTGGAGACGCAATCACGTTCAGTCGGATGCTGCTCGACACTTTAAATCGAAACTTGGTCCGATATTTACTGGTCCTCTCTTAATCAAAAAAGTACTCTCCTCTTGGACTTACGAATTGAAAGATCACTCATGGAAATCATTACGGGTTTACCACGTCAAGGATCTGATTTCGATGATGACTCATCTGAACCCGACTCTTGCGTCCAATTAGCGAGGTCCTATCCTCATATTCCCGATATTTTCGTTCTCTCTTTCTGGTTGTTGACGACAGCTATCGTTCTGGTTACTCCCTCTCTCTCTCTCTCTCTCTCTCTCTCTCTCCCTACCCACCTCCCCCCTTTCTCACTCTCTCACCCCCCTTTTTGGGCATAGTAGGGAAGGAACTTCATTGGTTACAGTCACTTCTTTCTTTTCTTCCTTCGAATTTACTATCCTGCTCCTCTATCTGACCCCTTTATCTATTCTTCTCTCTCATCTTATTCTTAGTTCGGGTTGGGTTTCTGTGTTTGATTTGGAAGTTGGATTAATACCTGGGGATTGGGGTTTTTTCAGTATAGTAAGAACCTTTTGTTGAAAGGTGTCGTCTGCAGTTTTCGTTGGTTTGTTTAGCGATCATCACAATCAGTCTTAGGCCACTCAATATATTGCAATATATGCATATTAGGGTTAACATTAATAATTGTGTTGAGTTGTAATTATATACGTTGGATTTAGTGGCCTGTGTACTCCACCAAATAAACAACTTGTTACCCTAAGGTTAGGCGGCTATTGTCTTTGCTTGGCTAATTATTTGCGTTGACGTTTTTTTGCGCTGCTGCATTGTATCTTATGCGGTGTTATATTATATTATAATTGGTTTTGTCTAAATTCATACTAGCTTTAAGTAGTGTTTTATACTATAGGTGTGAGCATTCAGTGATTAAATGAAATCTTGTTACTTGTCTGGGTTATTGTTATTTAAATTGTTACTAAGGTCAATTTGTGCACTGAATAATACCTGACCGAATATATTCTTTTCAGGTATGATTGTTGGGGCTAAGTTCGTGAAACAACGGCAAATTTCGAATTTTGAACTGATCTTTAACCTGTTTGGCAGTGAAAAAAAATTTTCTTTTCAGATAATGTCGAAAGATCATTCAACGACAACGTAGGCTATATAAATAGGCAATAAAGTTAACTTTATCAGCTGTGAACGTTATTTAGTTGATTCAACCTGCCTGCGTCCGATCTTACTTAACACCTGTGATATTTAAATGTAGGAACTTATATTTGCTTTACAGAAAGTAGCATTAGTATATGTCTATGGGATAATTAATGGGAGTAATCGCTCTGCCTTATAATTAAATATAACACATACAAGCCTAGGATGTTGATTTAAAAGCAGCTTCTGTCAAACCTATTGTCGTATATCGTTGAATCTGTATCATAATTCTCTATCTGAATACCACATAATACTCGAAACGTTGCATTTAAAAAAAAATTTACAATTAATCACAGCTGTAAACATTGTATTGTGATTCTTGCATTCTAATCTGGCTCCTATGAAAGTTAGTTTTGCAAAACACAAACAAAAGCACAAGCGCAAGAGCAAGTATAAGCACAAGCACAAGCACAAGCACAAGCACAAGCACAAGCACAAGCACAAGCACAAGCACAAGCACAAGCACAAGCACAAGCACAAGCACAAGCACAAGCACAATCACAAGCACAAGCACAAGCACAAGCACAAGCACAAGCACAAGCACAAGCACAAGCACAAGCACAAGCACAAGCACAAGCACAAGCACAAGCACAAGCACAAGCACAAGCACAAGCACAAGCACAAGCACAAGCACAAGCACAAGCACAAGCACAAGCACAAGCACAAGCACAAGCACAACACAAGCACAAGCACAAGCACAAGCACAGGCACAATCACAAGCACAAGTACAAAGACAAGCACAAGCACAGGAACAAGCCCAAGCACAATCACAAGCACAAGCACAAGCACAAGCACAAGCACAAGCACAAGCACAAGCACAAGCACAAGCACAAGCACAAGCACAAGCACAAGCACAAGCACAAGCACAAGCACAAGCACAAGCACAAGCACAAGCACAAGCACAAGCACAAGCACAAGTATAAGCACAAACAGACACAGGCACAGGCTCAGACAGAGACTCAGAGGCAGTCACAGATAGAGGTGCAGATACAGTCAGACGCTGACACAGGTGCAACACAGCCACTGACACAGACAGACAGACAGCCACAGACCCACGACCACATACGCAAACACAGACAGACACAGACACAGTCCCAAACACAAACTCAGACACAGCCCCACACACATACACACACACGTGCAAAACACGCAACCACGCAAACACACAACCACGAAAACACGCAAACACAAAAACATGCAAACATGCAAACGCGAAAACACGAAAATACGCATACTTTAAAATGCTCCAACGCACAAGCACGAAAACACGTGAACACGAAAACGTGCACACGCAAATACGAAAACACACATACGCGAAAACATTCAAACACGGAAACATGCAAACACACAAGAACGAAAACATTCAAGCATGAAAACACGCAAACGCGCAAAACATTCAAAAACAAAAATACACAAATGCGCAAACACACAAACACGCACACGCGAAAATACGCAAACACGAAAACACGCGTAAACTGACGCAAGCACACGCATACCCACTCACTCACGCTTGGATACGACACGACACAACCACACACACACAGTACACACACACACCACACACACACACACACCACCACACACACACACACACACACACACACACACACACACAAAAATGTTTAGGTTGAGTTAATACACGCACAGTAGATTAATAAACGCACGATTTCGGTTACGTCAGTTGTTGCTGGTTACATAACTATAGAAATCCAGAAAATAATTACCACACACTCTTTCTCTCTGTCTCTCTCTATCTCTCGCTCTTTCTCTCTCTTTGTCTCTCTCTCTCCCTCTCTTGTTTACGTTAGGCCAATACAAGTACAACATTAAGTTAGATTAATAAATAAACGCAAGGTTTAAGTTAGGTTAGGTCAATACTAATGTATTAGGTTAGATTAATACACAACAAATTTTAGATTAGATTAGGTCAATACACGTACAATATATGCATTAGGATTGTATATTAACATTCTAAAAATGACGGGTAAACCAATAGCCAGTTTTATATCAACTATTCATAAGCAAAAACACAAAGCGGGTTTAGCGAGACTAATATATTTCAATATTCAGTTCTACTCTCCAACACAATTATTACAGCCGAAAGAAAAACTCATCTAAAGGTATACGTATTACTTTTAGTATGTATTTTACTTGATATTGTCCACACAAATTGCCAATAAAAATTTTAATGTATTATCCTTATAGGAGGACGTCATAAACCAATTCTGCAAGAGCGGCAACCGTTATTCTACTCTATAGACTCGATCTCAGCTCATTTGTTTAGTGAATTTATTAGATATACGTGTGAGTGTTATGCCATTTTCTAATTAATAGCATTATGCGGATACGTATTTGTGGATTTTAAACTTTGCAGTTATTGATTCGCATATAATAATAAACCATTAAAACTTTTGTCTTCTTATTTCCGTTATATCAATTCGGTACTTTTGAATTGTAATATATTTTTAGCAAGCTAGTTGTAATTAAACCAAATCAGTATTTTGTAACTGTAATCTGATTTTTTCGTAAGCTGTAAGTTATGATTTGATTTTATTGAGATTGACTTGATCGATTGATTGATTGTGATTAATCTGATTATTTGATTTGATCGAGCATGATTTTTTTGTTTTTTGTTTCATTAATTAATTTGATTTGTTTAGTTGATTTGTTTGTTTGAGAAAGAGCCGAGGGAGAGAAACGGTAGAAACAAGATAGAGAGAGAACTTCTATTACAGAAAACACTAAATTAAAAGTAGAAAAGAAGCCGTCAAAAAAAGGGGTGGGAAACTTGTGGAGTCACGTGATGTAAGTGGGGGTGGCCTATAACGCCACAAAAACAGTGGCGGCCGCGGGGTACTACTAATACGTTAACACTGCACAGTTAATATTAATTTCACTAAAACTTACTAATTGTGAGGCTAAATATTACTCAATTTACACATAAAAATGTTACAGTATTTTGTTTACATTATACCTAATGATAGTCATTTTTAACATTAAAAATATGTGTAAATTTAAAATTAAATATATACAGTCATTGTCAAATAAATTTGTGTTTACAATAGACTACTAGAATAATTTTTTTTTTTTTTTGATAATAAAAGATGTTCTTATGGAAAGACGTGAAAAACATTTAATAATGTTAATTAATTTTGTTGAGATTAATGTAGTCTTCTACCACAGGATAAAATGTAACTATAAATGTTACTGAGTTCTTCAATTTCAGACTTTTTATTTAGATATACAAGTCTTTCTAAAAATAACTATTTTGAGTAATTTTTTTTACTAAAATTTTTACATTTCACATGTTCAGATAAAGTACAGGATGTTTTATTATTATCGCAATCACTTTTATGAGATCTTATTCTACTTGGTAAGTTTCTCGGTGTTTGGCCAATACAGAATTTGTTACAGCCTTTGCAAGGAATACAGTACACAACATTTGAATTTTCTAGTATAATTAATGGAAATTTTGTTTTATTTTACAAAGAAGAAACCCTTTTAACATTTTTAGAAATAATGTCTATCTTATTTAAATTTTTTAAATACATTGATTAGATTTTAATAATAGTATATGTGGTAATGGGTAACACATAATTTGTGTGATATCATTTTGGCTTGAATTTATATTAATTGAATGTTGTCAAATTGGTTTACTATCTCTTAGAATATTATTTAAGTAGTTAGTGGAATTATTGCTATCATTTAAATTATTTAAGTTATGATTTTGATTATTAATATTATAAGGTTTATTTAATAGATTTCTAGGGTAAGCATTCTCTAACAGAATATGTCGGAGCATGATTAAAACTTTGTTTTTATATATGGGATGTGACGATTTAATTTTTAATGATAAAACTAAATTAATCTTCAGATGTGGGGGATGTTGGGAGCAATAACTTATGAGTCTTTTACTATAAATTGGTTTTCTGCACTATTTAGATATTAAAATATAATTAGAATCACCGTGGATTACCATATATAAGATGGGGATGCTGTTATTACTTTCTTTTTCATATGTGAATTGTAGATGTTCATTATAGTTATTAAATATAACTAATGTTTCATCTATTTTATCAAAAGGTACAGAAAGTATAAGATCATCTACATACCTTTTAAAAAAAAAATTTGGAAGGTTATTTTCTCAAGATAACCATAGACTAAGTCATCTAATACAAAATGACATAACACAGGTGAAATTTTTGACCTCATAGGGGTGCAAAAATTTGTGTATAAAAGCAGTTATTAAAATTCAAAAAATTGGAATCGAAGTTGAGAACATTTTTAAACGATTCCAAATCCATATTACAAATTAAAGAAATATTATCCTATATAATTCTTATAATGTTAATAACTTAAACAATTTAAATAATAGCAATAATTCCAATAACAATTTAAATAGTATTCTAATAAATAATGGACCAATTTTACAAAACTCAATTAATATATTATAAGTTTTGTGTTATGAACGAGTAAGTTCAAAGGTAAGTATGTAATTAAAAATTATTATTAATTTTATTAAATACATAAATAAAAGTTTACCTCGAGTAGATTTGAACCTACGACCTGTACTTTGTAGTACCGCGTAACCAATTGCGCATCAGGTTCAAGCAATCGATGTAAATTTTGTCTTTATGTATGTAGAACGGATATCAATTCTCATTATATTTAGAATTGACATCCGTTCTACATACATAAAGACAAAATTTACATCGATTGGGGCTTGAACCTTGATGTCGCAGTTGGTTAGCGCGGTACTCTAGCAAAGTACAGGTCGTAGGTTCAAATCCTACTCGAGGTAAGCTTTTTATTTACGTATTTAATAAAATTAATAATAATTTTCTTATTAATATAAATTCGAGTCAAAGTGATATAACACAAATTATGTATTTCGCATTACCACATATCCCGTTATTCACACCTAAATTAAGCAATGTATTTAAAAATTTAAATAACATAAAAATTAGTACTAGAAATATTAAAACAGCTTCCCCTTTGTATACTAAACCAAATTTCCATTCACTACACAGGAAAATTGAAAAGTTGTGTACTGTATTGCTTGAAAAGGCTGTAACAAATCCTATATTGGCCAAACATCAATAAATCAGGTAGAATAATATCCCATAAAAGTGATTGCAATAATAATAAAATATCTTGTGTTTTGTCTGAACATGTGATTAAAAAGGGGCACTCTATAAACTACCAACATGTAATAATTTTAGAAAAAAATTACTCAAAAAGATTATTTGTAGAAATGACCACCACCAATGTCTAAATAAAAAGTCCGATATTGAAGGTCTCAGTAGCATTTACGATAACATTTTCTCCTACGATAAAAGACGACAATTATCTCAACAAGAAAGTAAATTAACATTATTAAAATTAGTGACTTTTCATGACTTTTCATTTCTTTACATAAGAACACCTTCTAGTATCAAAAAAAATCATTCCATTAGTTTATTACACTAAATTTTTATTTGACATTGACTTTATAACTATATTTAATTTTAAATTTAAAAAATATTCTTAATGATAAAAATAACTATCATTAGGTATACATAAACAAAACAACTATAATATTGTCAATGTGTAAATAGCCTCACGATTGGTAAGTTTTTGTTAAGTTAATATTAACTATTCACTGTTAACGTATTTTTTAGTATGTCTTGAAAATGGTAATAAACGTTTCCGAAAGCTTGACTTAAAATCAAAGAGTCTTCTTAACATGGCCATATGTTGACTGCAACCTCAAAATATTAAACAAACTTCTTATACTTAATCCATCAAAAACATATTTTACTTCCATATATTCGAATTCGCATGAATTCATTATCGGTGGAATACAAGAAAATTAAAATTAAAACGAAATTATAACACTCCACAATTAATAACTAACACATTGACAATTATGATACTATTATTTACAAATCATATTTGTTAAACCACATAGTACTGTTTTGGCTAAACACCGTAACGAAACATGTCATACCTTTGAATACGACGAAACCTTTATTTTAAGTATTGAACCAATTTTAAAAAAGCATTGATTTTTAAAGATGTTACATATAAAAATTAATAATGAATTCGTGTGCAATATTAAAAAAGATTTGGAAAATTTGCGTTCCAACTGTTAATAATGGTAAGCTTGTGTCATATTTGTCAATGTGTTATTAATTGTTGTAAAGTATTAAAATTTCGTTTTAATTTTATTGTATTCCACCGATGATGATTTCATCGAAATTCGAAATGTATGGGTGCAAAGTTTAAGTTTTTAATGTTTTATATTGATGTGTAGTTCCGAAAACGAATTATCTGGATTTAAATACATTACATTAAAATAATTTTACATATTATATTGAATTTATGTATATACATATATATATATATATATATATATATATATATATATATATATATATATATATATATATATATATATATATATATATATATATATATATATATATATATATATATATACATACATAAAATTAATTAATTAATTAGAGAAAAGAATTTAATTTCATATTAGAGTTGTCTAGTTAAAGAACATTATCTTTTGTTCGTTTAAAGATTACTTATCTAGTTTATGCTACAAATCCACACCCTATACTAATTATGATAAAACGTGCAAGGGTACACGCCCTTCCTTTATCAAAGGTAGTGCACAAACTGTAATGAATTTTCATTTAAACCAATCAATATTATAAATATTCATAGAAGTCGTTAATATCTAAATATAACGTACACATTTATTTCATGCAAACGTATTTTCAAAGTTTTTATGAATTTATTAAAAAAAATTTAAATAATATTGCATGTGCCTTACATTTGTTTTATTTTTAACATACATTTTATTACAGCATAAATTACTTACAAAAGCGATAGTAATTAATAGTGAGGTATGACAAAATAATTAATCTACACTTGTACCTTTATACATTGTTACGATCGTAACAAGATATTTTTAAACAAAATCTTATAGGAATATGTAAGTATGACATGATTTTCTTAAGTACACCTGAGGTCATAATATGCAGATGCCACCTTTGACATACCTATGATTGATGAAGTTGGCAATTTGCAGGCTAATCAATCTAGAATATGTAGCAAATGTATGTAGTTGCAAGAATACACCTAACGCTAAAATTCCTACTTTACATAAACACCCTTTTAGGTAACGATTGTAACTTGGTATAATGTAAACTGTTACTTGTAGGTTTTTATATACCTTTAACAGTCACGCGCCAATGGTACGAGCGCCCTGGTGCAATGATAAAAACAGTCGACTCTAAACTTGATACTGCAACGTATTTATTCATAATTTATTTAGGCTATTTAACTTACAAATAACTATTGCGTGAGAGTGAGGCTAAAGTAAAGGATTTTTGTATGTTTCATATACATACACATAAGTTTATGGAGTTGTGGTCAAAATAAAAACTTGAAAATTTAGAATCAGGTATAATTGATTGCGTTCTCTTCAACTAAAATATTTTCAGACTTCTAGCGCTTCAGGTTATACCGAGAGTCGCGATTTACTTTGTTATTTTCATTCGAACACCCGATATATTATTGCATTTTTGTATGGAAACCAAAATTTTGAATCTTTTTTATTAAAACTATACCATACAGATCTATTACGGTTTTTGAGATGAAAATTATTTTCCGAAATCTTGACAGCTGATTGACGTTTACAAAAAGTGGACTGTAACTCCTATTTGTATTCAGATAAAAAGCTAAAATCCAATTAGTTTGTAGTTTAAAGATGCCTGTATCGTATGCATTTTTTAAAATAAAAATCTTTGCCTAAATTTATACATTTCAGCCTGAGTTCAAAATATAAAAAAATCTATTTCTTCAAATGGTATGCCCTATTTTTTGTAATCTAATTGCACATATGATTTGCTACAAAGTGATATGACATGTTGTTATACCTAAATCATACTGTGCTACAGTTACTTCCAAAACACGGATAATTTTAATTTCTTAGCCATTATTTCGAGAATGACATGCTGTGGATACGAGGAAGTAATTTTTTAAGTATCAAGTTTTTGGTGTTTCTGACACGAAAAATGCTACAAGATTTTTAGTAGAACTTGCACAATATTTAACGAAATTATTTTTATTTTTATTTTTTTTTCATTTTGAGCTCAAACCGAATAGAAATTACAGTCTAATGTGTAATCGTCAATCAGCTGACTAGATTTCGGAAAACAATTTTTATCTCAAAAACCGTAATATATAGGCATGACTTTTGTGGAAAGTAGAGCCCAAAATTCCTCGATGGGCCTTGAACGAAAGGTGCCTATGTTATTAGCTTCCAGCCAATCTCGAGCCATTCTGGCATAATGACATGACGGTCAATACCTACATAATATCGTGATAATTGTGATGTGAATTGATGAAACGTTTTGGTACGCTTTCTTTTAAAGTTCGGCCGAAACTGCTTTACACAACGCACGGTTGTATACATCGGCCGAAGACATTACTCACGACACAAGAACTTTATCGGAAAATTTGTCTTTTGCCTTATATTTCATATTATCAGGGGCATGATCGATGTTGTCTACATAAATCCCTCATCGCCCTTGATTTCTTCATTTGTTAAAGTGCCTCATTACCCATAGTCACCACATTATTATTCACAAAATGATGCATTCTCAGTCCTCAACAGCATATTAGGATACTTTATAGCTGTAGATCTGAATATTTTGGATATTTACTCCTTTTCCAGAATTTGAGGTTATGTCTCTGCAGATTGTCATACGCCATAAACCAAATTTCGTGTTTATTTTCTAGTGGAAACCCCAGTCTTATTTCTAACGCTCTGTATAAATATTGGCATTGTTATCGAACAATATGCGTGGGCGACCACTCTTTCGTAGACTAAGACAGAGTATACCTTCTTCGCATTGTCTTATGGTATGATAAAAAGTTGCATTGGAAATATTGTTAAATACATTTGCAATGTCTGTCTTTGGCATGCGACCTACCATATTATACATACTTCTTCGCAATACCATTTAATATGACATGATTATTTACTTTTCACAACTACTTGTAATGCGTGTTTGAACGCCCTGCACATATACGTTCTTTTTTTTCTATTTACATAGTTCTCGCTTTCACGCTAACGAACTGTGTTGTTTTTGTGTGTCTTCATAAAGTTAAATTAAATTGATATATCGTTTGCTTTATATGGTATTTCGGATTAGAATTGGTTGTGTTTAGTTTAACCGTAGAACGCCAACGTTCTAAAATCCTACGCTAACGCCAACCATACGTAAATTTTACGTGCGTAAAACACTGAATAGACATTATGGCGTTTATTTCTCTGAACAGGTAACTAAACAATTTTGGTTTCAAAATATTTTATTTATACATAATTTGAATACAAACAAATAAAAAATATTCCTCAGAATGTAAACCAAAAAAGCTTGATATGGCATAAAAAAGTAATATATAGCATAGAGTTACATTATGTATTGACATTTTGGACGCATTCGTAGCATATTTTAATCTATTCTCCACAGAGCGCTCATGGACAAATGTGGAAGTGAGTTGTCGTCATCCTTTTCTTAGCAGATGGACAGATGCTGCAGTATGAACGTTTTCCCTTTTGTTCCACTTCGGTAATTTTTAAAGATTTCTCCCCTATCACGTTTCATATACATTCTTTCGAATTTCTGGACAAGGTAGGAATACTGCGCCTTGTATCCTGCCAAGGCATGGCTAATTGTTCATGAAGTGTCAGCATATATTTGACTCTAGATGCCGGTTTTTTTTATAGTTATCAAATTGTGATTGTAGATGACGTAGGAGTTGACTGCGGCAATATTCAGTATATTATAGAATAAACAAAGAGGCCAGCGTCGAGTCTTTCTATTACAATACATGTTCTGTGTCATTTGATCGAGTATATCCACCGCTCCTTTCGTGGAGTTACAAACATGTATTATTTCTGGCTTTAAAGTTTCGGGATTCAGGACGTTTGAAGTATGCATCGTCGATAACAAAAGGACGTTTTTATTTTCTTTCGGCTTATACGAGATTAGAGTAGAATTTTTAGTGAAGGCAGCCATGGAAGTTTTATACGGTCTATATTTTATATCTAGTAGTTGTGGCGGTATCTGTGGTTTGTTTTTTCTGAGCATGCCGACGACAGTCAATTTAAAAGGAGCTTTAATTAGTTTATTGCTTAGAGGGATATTCGTAAACCAATTATCCATCGTGATGTTCCGATTGGTGCCCCAAACTGGCTTAGTCAATAACTCGACAAAATAATTAGCCAAAGGAGCTCCATTAGTATTGATTTTCCAAGATAAGGGCTTGCATTGAGAACGTATTTGGTTGCAACATCACAGACCATAACGATCTTCGTACCATATTTATTTGGTTTATTCGGTATGTAGATTCTAAATGGACACTTCTCACGAAAACCCACTAGCTGCTCATAAATACACAAATATGCACTGGGTTTGTAATTTTCTGTGCAATTATTTATGAATTTATCCCATAAATCCGATATAGGAGCGAAATTTGATACTGCTCTTCGTTCAATTCTTGTCGATTGGTCATCAAATCTTAGTGCATATTGTAAAAAGAGAAACCTTGTTCTACTCATAGTTGCTCGATACCTGTATCCCGAGAATGAATCGTCGAATAGGAGTTCAGCTGAGAGGTGGTTGTGTTTCAAGGCGGCAGCTAAAATTAAAAGTCTAAATAAAGCCTTCAGCTCACTTATTGATATTACAGAAGTTGATGCGTTTTGTGTTTTATACTTTTCTTGCAGGACAAGTATTCTTTGATTTGTATAAATTAGTATGTCCGACAGTATGTCATCGTTAAAAAATAAGGAAAACGCATCGAGAGCCTCGGTAAGGTTTTTCGCTGGACCAACTGGACCAGGTCTAATATAAACCACATTTCTTTCTGGAGTTTTCCCCGTTTCAGATGTTGGTGATCACTCCACTTATACCCATCCTTTCCAAATAAATTATTAGGAAGAGTGTTTTCCTGTTGGTTTTCCTCACTCAAAGGTATACCTCCTGAGCCTGAGCAGACTGAGTGTGAGGTGGATGGAATACCACCATCATTGAGTAATTTTGCTTTTTTTGGCGGCGATTCTTTGGAAGCAGTATCTTGTTTTCTTTTCTGGCCACGTCTCCATATGGCCTGTAGCTCCTCAGTGTATGAATTCTCATCTAATGGATCTGGAACATAGTCTTTATGGGCAATGATATCGTCGCTGTCATAATCAACATCTATTTCTTCTGGATCTTTGTCTTCCGAATCGCTTATATCACTAAAATCGCTTGCTGCAAGAATATCTTTCAAATCCTTATCACTCAATATTTTTTTGGAACTTAAAATATCTTTCACACTCATCTTGGCTAGAAAAAAACGCACATTTATAGAGAAAATAAATACCACTCCAAAATCTATACTCACGTTTCCGCCAACTATACGTCAAAAACACGTGTAGTGATTTATAAGTAAACACCAACGATACCTAAAATTTACGTGTGGGTTCTTACACCTACTACTGTCACACACTAACACAGACTGATGCGATTCCGGATTCGGCGGCGCATTAGTACCTAAGGAGTGAGGAAAGCATTGCCGGACGCTTGTCCCGCAGAAACAGATATCACGGGTGTAATCGTTTAAAATTTAAAAAGCATACGTACATTTTACGTGTGTTGGCGTTCTAGGGTTAAAGTGAATTTCTTTGTTAGAATTAATATACATTAGGATTGAAATTACATAAATTTTAGTAAGGTTTAAAATTGAAAAGGCAGTTGTTATTGAGAGATAAAATTCCAAGTTGGTTTTCGTATTATGTTTCTGTTAACTTCCATTTGATGAACGGAGCCAAGATTGTTTTGCTGTAGGTACAGTTTACCGATTTATTTTTTAATAAAAATACTCATTATAGAAGAAGGCAATATTTAGCTAAGTTACAATAAGTAGGAGGGAAAAATAACTTAACGGGGCATATCGTTTCTAGCGCGTTTTGTAATTTGAATGTGTGATTGGTTATCGTTTTTAAAATCAAGTATAGCGTAATTGAAGAAGTTTTGAATGTATGTATATTGAAATGATGCCGTAAGGACCAAGGATTGTTTGCGTCGTATACACGAATTTTGTTCGTGTAGGTAGTGAAATATTTACGCCCCTCTTGGAGGTTAAGTGAAGCTTTCGTGGAAATTTGATTTTAGTTACCCTTAATTGGAGGATTATTTTGTGTCTTCTCGCCTTGTGGAGTATTTTATTTTTTTGTGTTTATGTAGGAGGATGCAAACGCTTGCTTGTGTAATCTACCGTCTATGGGCACTTCAAGAAATTTTGAAAACAGGCGTATTCATCCTCACAATTTATTGTTTATATCCTCATTTTTTTTTGTTATGCAAATTCTGTGTATCGAAAATTTGTATTACCGATATTTTGTATTATTTTGGTTGTATTTAATGAAAGGTATTTGTTTATAATACATGGTAACTGACCTTAAAGGGCCTTGCAAGCGCCGAGTGAAATTTTGGAATTGCGAAATTTAATGTTTTTTTAGGTAACTGTATCAAAATTTGAGATGTAAATGTCATAACATACGACTATTGTTATTGTTTATAACTGTTTTATTGATAGATATTAATCTGTTGTGATTCGTCCTCTATGCTACAATTTTGACGTAATGTAATCAGCTAAAAGAGTAGGAACCTTTTGATTCATATTTAAGATTGCTAGTAAATCACTTCATTTGATGAAAGTTATTTAAATTTTTTATAAGTAATTAATTAAAGGTAAATTTTTGAGGAATGAGATCCATTATGGTTTGACGTAATGCATTTAGGTAACGTAGTATGAGTTTTTTGGCTGAACAGCCGATTGTATTTTTTTGTGCATACGGAGGTATCTCGAAAAGTTGCGAGATATCTTTGAAGTATTTTTATAGGTATCGGTTTATCGATTGGAGACATTCTATTGCCAGATTTGACGAACAAGTAAGCGAATATAATTGTTTGTTATGGCAGCTAGGTATCGATATCGACATTTGATAAATTTTAGAATTTCGTAAATTTGTGATCGCGTTTGTTTAGTTTGTGGGGACGTATATTTTTAGTTTTAATTGAATAATTAAATTGTTATATTTCCAGTTATTCTTGGATTAGTTGAGTTAATAATTTTTTACGTCGAATTATCGAAATATTTAGTGAGTTTTAGGTTTTAGTTCGCATTTTGCGGTCTTTATCTTTAAAGCTTCAGATTTTATTGAAGTATACGTGAACCTGGCGTTAATATTTTTGGACTAGGCTTTGCAGAAGTAGTATATTTGTGAGTGAGCATTGTGTTTCCTGTTAGACCAATATAACATCAGTTCATGACGTTTTCCCGCTATAAATGATTTTAGCAAGTGGCGCCTTTTTGACTTTATCTACCGATTTTGACGATTTTCGGAGTGGCTACGAGGGACTTTTACGATCTTTAAGTAAAAACCCCGTCCACACCACAGAGCTATGCCGTGGCACAAATTATCTTTACAGGCTGGATGCTCTAGTGAGTATTTAGCCTGTAACATACTACTTTACAAGTCAATAATGACTACCAAGTATTGTTATAGCCGTAGCAACAAAAATAAAGGGTTCCTGTGTTACAAATATTACAACAGAAATTTTTCTCAAAACTTATGAGACATACGTTAATAGACAGTTGATGGTAATTCTTACGGGGCATATTTTACGTGGGTCCCAACATCGTAATCTGTTTTGTAACAAAACGTCATTCTTTCAAATAAGCACCATGTATATTAATGGGTTATGCAGTTAAGCATTTTTTGCTCCTAAAATGTGCCGTTTTGGCACTATTAAGCTTTTTGTGCAAAATGCCTAGATAATATCTTACGTTCTTGATGCTTATTCGTGAAAGTTAAACAAAAGTGTAAACGCTACATCATCAAAAATATTTTAATAAATACAAAAAGAATTAATTCGATTGACAGCTTCTTCAGGGCGAGCTTTAACTTTTTATTTTCAAATGGAACACCCTGTATATTTTTGTTGAAAATTAAATCTTGATCTATTTTGAATACAGCGACATATTATACTTTCTAAGTAAATTTTCAATAAACTTATTCCATCCTTAACGTCCCCACCATGTAGACATTTACAATAATTGGAAGAAGGAGCTTATAATCGTATCAATGGTCAACACGCTTTCCATATTTAACAAAAATGGACTTTTTTGTGGTGTGCATTAAAAGGCAATGGTACAAAGTTGCTCGAGACCCTAACGAAGCCATGTAAAACCTTACTTCAGAAATGCTTTAAGGCAGCAATAAGTTTAGTGAAATTAGTGGATCATTTGAAGATCCGATAGAGTTGTGCTTGAAAATTAATTAATATCACTTCAATGGTTTGGTCTTATTTCTTACTGTTCTCGTTACGTGGTATGTAACTTTCTTCTGAGTTATCTGGTTTGAAAAGTTAATTTTTATGAATAAATACAGTTCTTTGCAGAAACGCAATTGGTTTATTTGATTTTGATTCGTAGAAAGGGTCTCTGGACTCTTCTGGACTGATTTCACTACTTGCATTCCTAATAGTTTTCTTAACTATTTCGCAAATGGCAGAATTGACATTCATAACGATAGATATATCCAGGAAAATATTTTTAATGTGGTAGTTTTATGCTTGTGTTAAAACCGTGATCTACGATATTAGCTGGGAATACTTAATGATTACTTTTTTCGGAATTTTTCAATAAAATGTCAATGCCGCAACTATGGCCAAATTGAAGGAGAACACTGTACGCAGAATTCCATGCTGATTTGGAATCGGTATTTAAAGAGTGGGTTTCCATTGAAAAATACACATTTCTGTGGTCATGCTTTTGTCAAACACGCTGCATATTCTGAAATATTTTTGTTATATACTTTTCCGAGAATGATATAATTTCTATATGAAATAGTAGATTATACGTGTAAGTTGATCATTCTTGATCTAACCACTAATGGTAGGCGTAGAACACCTAACAGAAGGGATAATACGAGAAACAATAAAAACAGAAAAAAAAACACGAAGGCCACCAAGGACATGAAGATTATGATTATCGAAGCCGAAGGAACAACAATCAGCAATAAATTCTAAAAAAACAATCACGGAACAGTGACAGCAAAAAAGAGAAAGGTAGATACGAACGCAGAGAATGTGAAAGTGGAGAAAGCGGTTCCTATACAGAACCAGGATACAACAGAAGACGGTAGCTCAAGCCCAATAACGAGGATACAGCCAAATTATTGGTGACCTGAAGATGATTAATAGGATTTTGTCCAAACGTTGTGAAGATAATTCAGGTTCTTTTCAAACACGAGATGGAGGACACGGAAAACATGCAAGAGTATTATATATATATATATATATATATATATATATATATATATATATATATATATATATATATATTCTGGGCCGAAGGTACGAGAAACCTATGCTAATAACTTTTTTATACATTATCCATCTTCACCGATATTTCTTAATCCCAACAATGCTGCCACGTTAACAAGGTCATTTGTGACTGTTTGTGCATTATACACATTTAGTGAATTTCACTCGCTTATATTTAGAATGTTTGAATTTTTAGAGAACGCCAGTAGAATATTGAAGACTACCAAACAATCTACTTTGTAGTAAATGTTGAAACAACTGAAAAGTTTGTTAAATGGAAATAATACACTTTCGTTTCCATAAGTAACTAAAATTAAATTGAACAGTCAATATTCAAATTCCAGTCAAGCCATCAGTACATGGGTTTATGTTGACGGTTACTGGTGCCAGGTTCGAGACTCGTTCGTTTTCCAGTGTTACAGATTTCAAGCAAATGCATTTATCTTGCGATAATGCTTTATGTCTGTTTATTTATAAACAAATAGATATTTGAAGCAATATAAGTACCGAGTATATATAAAAATGTTTTTGGAAATAAGATTTATTTTTATATTAGTGGTAAGTATGATGATGATAAAATGAAGTAAAATTCAACCAAAAATGGAACAAATTCTGTACACAGAAAACTAACCTGTCAAATAAGACAGATCATAAATTCATAATGTATCAATAACCTCTATGGGATTGGTTCTCTATTTTTGGAATAAGTAAGCAGAGAAAAGGATGAATTATAAATAAACCTGATTATTTTTAACTTAACCTTCCCGACCCCGGGTGATGTTGAAAACACCTGATACCGTTCGGGGTGAATGTTCTCCCCAACTTATTTCTTAACTTTCACACTCTAAATTTCGTAAGAAGGAAACTATGAACGAATTATAATGTGTTGGTCATATTTGGATGCAGTTTGGGTTATTTGGGCAATTTAATAAAGGAAGAATTAGAACAACCGTCTATTGCTAAAATGTATTTGGGGTCATTGTGTATATACAATCAAATTTAATATTTTTTCCAAATTTTCGTTGTTTTGCAGTGTTCTGGACATACAAATTTTTTTGACAAGGTACATTTAAGTTTTTCGACCTACAAAACACATGACGTCGACCTCGTTTGGAATGATCTCGTCTTCATCTTCAGAGTCCACTGCAATCTCATTATCTTCTAAAATCTTTTCTAAGCTATGTTCAGTTTCTAAAGATTCATCCAGCTCCCTCTAATCCAAATCAGGATCAAAACAGTTCTCGAATTTCTCATCTATAAGTAATGAAAAATATACAAAATATTACACAGAGCCCTTGATGTATATTTACTCACCGGACTCATGAGGAGTTCAAACCATTTCAACAATCTTTCGGGTTCGAGGTGAAACTTGATTAGCCATCATTCAAACGAAATTGAAATACACCCCTGCACAGACTTTACACTGATAATTCAGGAATAAGCATAGAATCCTGTACCGCACTTATGCGTATTTATACCCCTTCAAGAAGAAATATTTTCCCAAACTAAATATGTATAACCCTAATCAGATAATTAGTGTATTATAAAGTGATTGGTAGGTAATTAGAGTAGTATTTGGACTTCTACACAAAGAAGAAGAACCAAATGGACAAAAACATATCAGTTTAAAATTGAAAAATTGCAGGAAAAAATTAAGTACTTAGAAAAACTAGTAAGCAGATTTACTCAAAATCAAAAACAAAAACGGACAACAACAACTACTGTTGGAAACGCAAATAATCTTACGATAAAGAACAAGCGACGTGATAGAAATTTAAAGAAAAATGTTCTGATAGCAAATTCTAAATGTCAAGAATCTGAGGTCAAAAATAACGATGTGCTTATGTCTGATAATAAATCGCATATCAGTTGTAAACCTCCTACATCTCAACGTAAAAATAAAATATTAATTTTATCAGATAGTCAAGGAAGAGGATGTGCAGACACTTTAAGTACCCTATTAACTAGTAAGTACCAAGTTACATGTATTTTTAAACCAAATGCTACTTTTGAAAATGTGGTGGGAAATGTAGGCGATCTAACCAAAGGTTTTACTTTATCGGATTATGTAATAGTAATCGCCGGTATAAACAATGCGCTACAAGGAATTAAAATATCACCTAGCTCCATATCATCAACAGTGCGTAGTCTAAAAAACACCAATGCGATTTTTTATACTGTCCCGTACTGGGACGGACGTTATATACTTAATACATTCGTATATGATTTAAATGTTTCACTTTATAATGAATTAAATAATAATGCGCGTCTTACTGACATAAACACAATTGCTACAAAAAATGACTTTACGCGTCATGGTCTCCACTTAAATAAACAAGGGAAACTTAAACTATGTAAATCCATTGCTAATTATGTATATACAAGTTCAAATAAACATGAGTGCACAAAAAATATTCCTACGACTAACTTTAATAAGTACGTAAATATGCAAAACCTGATTTTTGTAAATAGTAGTGACTCAAAACCTGTATCTGTAATATCGAACAATCTACATACACATAATCATAAAATTAATGAACTGAAGTTATCAACTCACCTAAGTCCTGTTAAATCAGATTTAAAATAAAACCCATCGACAATAATAATATAAAAAATAGCTCTAAATTAACAAAAAGTTCTTGTAAATACCTAGATCTTCTTTTATTAAATGTGCAAGGTTTAAGCGCAGTAAAAATTTCACAAATGGAAATAGACTTATTAAAATTAAGTGTTAATTTTATATGTTTAACGGAAACATGGTGTAATCAGGCGTCAATTAAATCATTACAGTTAATTGGATACAAGCAGAGCTCATATTTTTTTCGAAAACTGCACATTCATGGTGGTGTAACAATATATGCAAAAGAAAATCTAAATGTGCATTCTTTAGACTTAGAGAATTTTTGTCAGGAATTAGACTTCGAAGTGTGCGGTGTAATTTGGAGTATTAACCAAATAAATTATATAATAATTACTTGTTACAGATCACCTCTTGGTGACTTTACAATCTTTTTAGATAAATTGTCTGATGCACTGAACTTTGTGTTTGATAAGAGCTTATATATGATCTTAGCTGGAGATTTTAACTTGCATTTTGAAAGAAATGATCGAAATGTACTTAGATTAAGAGACATGCTATCCACGTTTGGATTATTTGATGTAGTTGTAAAACCGACAAGGAAGGTAGCTGTATTGGACAACATCTTCGTCAATTTTAATGGAAGCTCACATAATGTATGCCCTTGCATAGTATCTGACCATAATTACATTACATTTAAAACTAATAAACATAATAAGGAATCTATAAACCCAAAAGTAATTAACAAACGTTCTTATAACAAAGATTCTATTTTTAAGTTTGCTACTGCCCTAAAACAGGAACGTTGGATCGATTTTGAAAATTTTTCAACACTTGATGATGCATTTAATTATTTCCACAAAACTATACTGCATTATTTCAACCTTTTTTTTCCATGTAGGTCGAAGTTCCTCAAAAAGTGTAATACTAATTCAAATTGGGTAACAAATTCTGTAAAAATCTCCAGCCAAAACCTTCACGATCTGTATCAGCTAACAACTAAGTACCCAGAACTAACTCCCTTTTACTCACAAAGTAAACGTCGTCATCGTCAACTTGTCCAAAAGACCAAAGCTGCATATTATTCTAATCAAATCCTATATGCCGATAATCAACAAAAAGCTGCTTGGTCACTCATATCTCAACTTACTGGCAAAGAAACACACTTTTCAAACATATCTTTGCGTACGGATACAGATACAAACACAATTAATGACCCTAATCAAGTGGCAAAAAAATTCAATACATTCTTTATAGAAGAACCACTCAGAATAATATCAAACATGTCATCTACCGGAAATGTTTTAAAAAATGTTAAAAAATCAAGAACATATAGCAGTATGTGTGCTTTTCCATTTAGTGAAGAAGACATGTGCCTAATTATAAAGCAACTTAAAAACAAAAACAGCTATGGTCCAGATGACATACCCTGTTAACTCTTAAAACAAGTTCACTTAGCGATTGTTAGCCCTATCACTAAACTAATTAATCTGTCATTTGAACAAGGCGTGTTTCCTACACTACTAAAATGTGCCCTCGTCATTCCGGTGCACAAAAAAGGTAGTCATAACGAAGTTTCTAATTTCCGCCCAATATCAATTAACTCTTCATTTTCAAAAATTTTTGAATATGCAATGCTATCAAGACTTCTGCGTCATTTAGAATTGAATAGCATTATAACTGATAGGCAGTATGGTTTTCGAAAGAAACAGTCAACAATTACTGCTTTACACTCTTTCGTCCATGAAATAGTGGAAGCTCTAGATGAGAAAAGTTTGTTGTTGGAATTTACTGCGATCTAACTAAAGCTTTTGATTGCGTAAATCATTCATTATTGTTAAACAAATTAGAACGGTATGGCATAAGGGGCACCGTCGCCAAATGGTTTCAATCTTACCTTTCACTAAGATCCCAGTTTGTAAGAGTGACTTATAAATCACCCAACCACGTCATTAATCACTGCCACTCGTCCATTTTGCCTGTTACAGTAGGGGTTCCCCAAGGTTCCATACTAGGTCCAACTCTTTTTTTGCTTTTTATTAATGATATAGTTGAATTCTTAAACTATTCGCTATATCTTTATGCTGATGATACATCTGCTCTAATATCTAGTACAAAGCCAGATAATTTGATATCTAAGGCAAATGCACTGTTAGAGGACCTAAATGAGTGGTTTATAGAAAATAAGCTATACATAAACTTTTCAAAAACAAGTCTTATGTCTTTCAATAAACAAATTTTAAGTAATGGACTTAGTATAAATAATACAGATGTATTACAACAACCATCAGTAAAATTTCTCGGTCTTCAACTCGATGAATCTTTAAATTGGAAAACACATTGCTCTACTTTGATAAAAAAAATTAATAGTTCTTGCTTTCAAATCAGATCCTTAAAGTATGTAGTTCCATTCCATGTTATAATTTCCTTCTACTATGGTCAAGTTCATTCAAAGTTGTTGTATGGTATTGGTTTCTGGGGATTATCAATATTGGCGCAAGAAGTATTTCTAAGCCAAAAAAGGGTAATTCGAACCATGGTCGGTATAAAAAGTAGGGAATCTTGCAGACCTTATTTTATAAAATATAATATATTGCCATTACCAAGCTTATACATTCTGGAGCTTCTATGCTTTGTCTATAAGAATCAAAACCAGTTTAAAAAACTCAGATTTTCATGTACACAATACAAGGAAAAGAATGACTATCGTAATCCTGTCAATAAAACCAATATGACTGCAAAAGCTCCTTCCTCGTTTGGTGTAAAGCTTTACAATTATTTGCCTCAATCCTTAAAGCAATGTGGCTCTCTCATGCAATTTAAGGGTAATATAAAGTCACTTTTAATGCAACATTCCATATATAATGTGGAGGAATTTTTCACTGCTGCAAAACAAAACAATAACCTCTAATCCTAGTTGCCACATTATTTGAATTATTTTGTTTTATATACATTGTATTTGTGTTTATATTTATTTATTAATATTTGTTTTCCTATAAGTATTATCTATTATTGTAGTTCATTGTCTGTATATATGTACTTAGATGTTAACTAATGACTTTACTTAAATTTAATTTTATGTATAGTACGTATTTTTTGACTTAATCTATTCCACTTTTGTGGTCCAACGATTGAATAAATATTATTATTATTATTATTATTATTATGAACCAATTATGCTAATTACCTTACACAGAAAATACCAAATGTTCGGGTCAATATGACCCAATCACGTTATTCTAATGTGCATAATTCGTTAATTTATTTAAACGTTTCGTTGACTTTTATTTCATTACTCTAATAAGGGTGTACTTAGATTGATATTGGAAAATTATAATTAGTTTTTTTTTGTAAATGCATTTTTTACACTCACTATGTTTGGTTCTATATGACCCGGTGATTTTTGTAGTTCAAATTGGAAGAACGAGAACTAGATTATTATCATAGACGAATATATTTTATCAGTTTTGTTCTATTTTCATAAATATAAATAATTTACATAATGTTGCCATATTATTGCATGCGTTATTTGCATAGCGGTAAACAAGTTTATTTCTGTAGACACTTGTCTGTGGCTCGGCGTATAAATGCAGCCAGAGAGCACCTGTGTGTTATTTTTGTAGTAAATATCAAACTTGATGCTATACTCTAATAAGAAATACCTAACAATTGAAACTTATCATTGAAAATGTGTAGTGAGAGAGTGCTGACGGATAGTTTCCTTGAGAAACTTTTGTGTGTTTCTGTAGTGATCGTAATGCTTCTGAAGAAGAAGATCGTGCGTCGGAAGCCGAGATATAAACAGCGAATCGGATTATGACGTGGAAGGTTCGCTTTCAGATGAAGTAGATACGGATAATCACGAAACTTCAAAAGATGGAGATATAGTATGGCATGGAAAGACGCATCAATTGATAAGGTTATCAGCAGCCAATATTATTTCGTTGATTCCTGGGCGAACAAGGTATGCTACGTCGCGACTAATTGATTTATAACCCGCGTACTTCTAATATTTCAAACCCAAAATTGTAAACCTAATTTTGCAAATGTCAAATTTAGAAGACGAACGACTTTGTTAGTTTCAAGAACTAACATTAGTTGAACTAGAGGCATATTTTGGCTTACTGTTTCTAGCTGGAGTATATAAATGTCATTGGGAGGCCACAGCCAGTCCGTGAGATGAAAATGTAGGTCGTCCAATATTCATAGCAACAATATCCCTACAATAATTTCATGCAATAGCGCGAATAATTCGCTTTGACGATAGAAAAACTCGACCTCAACGACGCCAAACTGATAAATTAGCTCCCATACGGGGCTGTTGGGATTAATGGGTTGCAATTCTACCTAAGCTCTATAATGTTCACGAAAATGTAACAGTAGATGAGCAACTGGTGCTTTCTAGGGGCGTTGTTCTTTTAGACAGTACATCGCGAATAAACCCGCTAAACGCGGAGTTAAGATTTGGACTTTATGCTGTTCACATGCAAGTTTACCTCGTGAAAAAATAATATGAACCTCCAGAGAGAGGTCAAGGTGAAAGAGTTGGGCTAGATCATATTTATGGTCTAAAAGGTCACAACGTGACGTGGTATATTTTTTTTACCTCGTATCGGGGGCAGATGCGTATTGAAAAGAAAAATAACCATGCTTGGCATTATCCGCAAAAATAAGCCTGAATTTCCAGCCACATTGGTCTGCACCAGGAAAAAAGTTCTTTCATCAAAATTTTACTTTACCAAGGACACGTCGATAGTTTCCTGTATTCTGGAACGGAATAAAAATGTTACGCTCATGAGCACCATGCACCACGGTAACGGAGTGTGTAACCAAGATCATAAAAAGCCGTTTATGATTTTAGATTACAATAACACTAAAGGTGGTGTAGACACGTTTAGACAAGTTAATAATAATATACGCATGCAGACGGCAAACTAAAAGATGGCCAATTATTATCTTTTACAATATCATGGACGTTTCAGCTTACAACGCTTATGTTCAGTGGAGCGAAGTAACTCCAACCTGAAATGCTGGAAAACTTACAAAACAGCGACTATTTCTTAAAGAACTGGGTTATTCTTTGATCACGCCATTATATCAAGGAATAAGAGTCTCCCTCGAAGCATTCCTGCAGCTGAAATGGTTATAAAGTCACGTTCTTGAACCAGTAATGCCAAAGTAAGGGAACAGTCAACCAGAACAAAGCGTAAAGTATGTAATTTTTGTCCCCCTTCAAATGATAATAAAACTAATATAATAATTGCTCAAAATACCTATGTATATTACTACTGTCAAGACTGTAACAAATAAATGTATGTATCCAACTACTACGTTTTTCAGATGTTCTTTACATAACATTTATAATAATATGTAATAAATATAAAACAAGGTAATAAAATGTAATAAATAATAAGTACTACACTTTATTTCCTATTATTACTTACTGTTATATCAATTTAACGACAATACAACGACAACTATAGACTCCCGGGTCATAATGACCCGAACCAATAATTGAAACCAAAATGTTAACACAATAGGAGGGTTAAAGAAACAACCACAAAAGAGTATCTGAAAAACTTGAAGAAGCAGCATGTAAGGAGTGTTTTACGTTCTTCGTTCATTTAGTTGTAAAACATAAGAAAAAAAGGGTTTTTGATAATTAATGATTTACAAGTTGTGGTAGGCAACTTAATTTGCATTGGTGTAACTTAAGTTGCATATTTTCTTAAAGGGTTTATACTTCTATATCGTGGATTTATTTGCTGCACATATTTGTCGCGTATAGCTACATCACTTGACACGGTGAGCGTCCTTTTTAGCATTGCTTGATGTACGTTTCTTTAAGTGAGAAGACAATTTTGGTTTCCACCTAAATTTTGTGTAAAGTACCATTGATTTAATAGTAAGACATATTTAACTCGTATTATATTAGCATCTGAAACATTTACTCTTTGCAGGCACTGTTAACTAAACTTTTACTACTTTTAATTGCCCGTTTAATTCTATTTTAATTACATTTTAATCACGTTTAATTCTACTTTTACGTACACTTGTACTTATAATTTTGCTATTTTTGGGTGCTTTCATTTTATGACTGCATTTTGCATATAATTCAGATCTAAATTCAGATCACAGCTTTTATTTGAACCTTCAAGAGAATGCAATAAATTCTCGATTATTCAAATTGCAATGAACATAAATTGGTAAGAATCAATTTCAACTTTGGTATACTTTACAACGTAAAACATTGAAAATACGACATATTGCGCAACATTGGTGCAAAGATTACATCATTTTTGGATTACATTTCCGTATTCCTTATGAACAGAGGTTCTCAAGAAGTTGTACAAAAATTTTGTAACAGGTATACCCTTATGACTTATTAGGATAAGGCTATTAACACTAGTTTTAAGAATTATTTTATATAATCCCAAAATTAAGTGCTTAATAAACATAATTTGTATATCTTTTAGTTTGACATTTTGATGAATGCTTTATTGCATCCTCGGTGTAGTTATTCCGAGTGTAATAAAAAAAAATATCTTGGCGTCCGAGATAATTTTTATTATTGTTACCTAGAAGTTACTATATTGATGTTAGGTGAAAATAACCAAGCAGAAATTTGTGGTAATTAAGCAAGTCCAAATGCATGAACCAGCCCCGATTTAATATACCTACTGAGTCAACGGCATAAATTTTTATAGAGTGGTTGATGTCTCTATTTAGTTTAACGATTTGTGTTGAGAACGCTTTAAAACATTGATTTACACCACCTATAAATTTTATACTATTTTTATACCAAATTATACCTTGCACCTTTTAACACATTATAAGCATCCGATACGTATATCGCACCTAATACCACGTGGAGTGAATTCTCACCTCGTCAGCGCACAATAAAACAGCTATTACAAAAAATTCAGGCGAAAGTTCAACCTGAGGTGAGAATTCACCCCACCCGGGGCCAGGAAAGTTAAACTCGTTCGCTTAAACTTCGTATCTGTAGTGTTAATTACTTCACTGTCCTCGTAAGAAAGACTCTCCACTAGAGTGAGTTTTGAGAAAACCGCTTATAAGGATGTTTGCTGTTTCTTTTTTGTTTTTGCTTCACTAATAGGATAAAATCATTCGTGATATGATGTTTAATAGCATAATAAACATTATAGTAAAATTACGTAGATAAAACCACGTATAATGCAAATTTGGCTTGAGCTTGGCTTTTATTAGGTAATTATAAGAAAATTTATAGTTTGCACCGTGTTGTAAACATTTGACGTATTTTAATGTATTTTTTTTTGAAAATGAAAATATGTTTAAGAAAACATTTGTTTCATTAAAAAACTTTATTTAAAAAATATTAGCTTAAAAGTAATATAAAAAAAAATTAAACGAAAATTTTGCACTCCTGGGTGACTTTGAATGAAATTACAACTTCTGTTAGTACGTATTTATTATAGCTCGTCGGAAGTAGGTAACTCTTGCCAAAAGTGATGACGTGAAGTGATCCTAGAGGGTTTTTTCATAGCGGTAGGGTCCATTATTGCAGAATTTATTACCTTTACTTGCATAAAATCAATTTCCTTCAGCTCCTCCGCATTCTCAGTTTCAACTTTTAAAATATTGCTTCCTCTCTCAATAATTACTTTCACTACTTGCAAAAGGTAAACACGTGGCTTTTTTATTAAATTTTGCCTCTGCGGAAAAGTTATTCCAATCAACAAATCATCTACCGTCATTTCTTTGACGGTGACACGTTTCAGTTTGCAAGTTTTAACGGCCTCGACGATATCGTACACTTTTTCTTCAATCATAGCTCCACCTGGTGGTGAAAACTGTCGGCGGACTTAAAAGTATGGCCTGGTTCAAAGTAATTTACGATAATATCCTTAGCTGCTACTTTACTGGAATTTAATTTAAAAATTAATAATGAAAAAAAATGCCCAATTTTTGTTTTGTGAACAGCAATTGTCTAGCCAGAATATAATATGCTCTGCATCTCGATTATGCAACAAGAATGCATAAAAGGTACTAATATTTGCTTCCTTGCTTCTCCCTGTTATTTCCTCGTGATATAATGTTGCACAAGTCTTATTTTTCCTCAATGCACAAACCTTACGTTGTATGCCACTATTCTCTGGATAAATACAACCCTTTTAAACATATCAATGCGGGGAAGCATAGTCACTTTCTCGAGATCAGCTGGAACTCTTACCGTGTTTGTTCGGAAACTGCTTCACATCCTTGTCTATATAATTTCCTGGACTTGTTTGCCCTTTGAATGTATAACTCCCATTTAGGGTACACTCCGCAATTTTTGTGCAAGTTTGTGGTCTTATGTGAAGTATTGTGTAATTGAAATCATTCACAAAGCTCATATTCCTCATGCCCTAATATTGTGAATGATATGTTATTACTTTTCACTACTTTTTGATAAACCTATTGCGAACATTTCTCATTGGAATGAGTTTCTAGGAAGTTTCTGTATATTGCATAAATGCTTAGATCACTTGGCAAGTAGCAACGATTCGGAGCATGATCCCTTCGATAATGTGAAATTGTGGACTTGAATATCTCAATGTGTTCTTCTATAACTCTTGTGGATATTTTAAACTTAGATGCAGCAAGAGAAGCAATTTCTCTTTTTTTAATAACGTCTTTTTGTACAAAACTTTGTATCGCCCAATCGTTGTTTTTTAACACCCAGGAGTCGTTAGAAAGAATACTTTGCACATATTTTGGGTTCGTCCTTCAGATTCCTTCAGGAAGTACTTGAAGCTATTTTGTTTTGTTGAAGAATATGAACGTCTCCTTTTCACGGGGTTTCTGCTGATACAATTAAGAATGTTCTTTTCTCCATCCAATTTAGATCCCAGTACATTTTATTTATTACTATTCGTCTATCCTGAACAACCTTCTCCATGCATGTCTTCTGACATTTGCTGGCGTCAAGTGGCATCCGAAATTTATGTTTTCCTTTTATCTTTTAGCCTTTAATTTGTTTTCTTTGGTATAGTGGTACGTCAAATCTCTTCCTCTTTTTAGTGTTACCCGTTTCTGTGTAATTTGCACCATCTCTAAAAAATTAAATATTTAATTTGAAAAAGTCGAGAAGGACAGAGAAAATATATAAACCTTGATCGGCATCTAATTTTGGAGATTCATTTTCTTCGCCATTAGGTGGATTTTGAATACTTTCAATAATACTTACAAATCTTGTCTGACTTTCAGTTTCTAAGATATTCTCGTTAAAATTGTCGACGGCCATAAAACAAATTTGGATGTGAAATTAAGTGATCTCTGTCTAAGTAAGCAAATAGTTCTTGTAGTATTTATACCCCAATGCTACCAAAATTCTTCAGCCGGCCGATTTTTCATCATTCAAACCACTCTTTGATGGTTGGAGAAGAGGTGTAATTGAGTGGTGCAGAAAACACCTTACAGAAGAATTAACTAAAAAGGAATTCGCATCGTTGCTACACTGCATAATTTTAAGAACACTAAGTGAAGACGTAGTAAAAAAACGGATTTAAAGCCTGTGATTTGTGTCCCTGGGTCCCAAACGCTATCGATTAAAGTAAACGAGTAGGTAAGTTTGAAGACTTTTGGAACACACCACAATTCCAAGGTTCCACATTTCCAAGGTAACAACTTTATCAAGGCTACCACCTGACCAAGGTCGCACAATTGCAGTGTCTGACCTACTTTCACAAAGTCTCACACGCGCAAGGTTATACAACAGCGACCTACTTTACAAAGGTCACATACCAGGAAGGCTACTCGTACGCCATACTTTCTCGAGGTCCCACAAGCTTACACAATACCAAGGCCAGTCATCTCATACATTAGCAAGGTCATTTGTGACGATCACGCACTGAACGCTACCTGTGTATCCTATCTATTCACTTTACTTCACGCCTAGCTGATACACACCCTAGAAACAAAAAAAAACAATACACTAATATATTTATTTCCTCTATAAACAAAGACGTGTACAATGGTATTATTCAGAAATATGATTCTTTAGGAATAAAACATTTTGATTTAGTACAAGTGCAAAAGGATCTTTCCACTTCCGTTTCATTACATTTGCGTGGACGTGGTGAAAATAACTGAACATACGTGCAGTGTGGTGCCCATCTGAGATGCTCCTGCAACGGATTGTCAGATGGTTGCCATCGGTTTATTCTAACCCCACACAGGAAGCATTCAACCGTGTTGTCTGCAGATGTGGAAATGAACCCTGCGCAGCAAGTGATGAAGGCGAGTGAACTCAGTCCATGTTCGATACGTTAGTAAGCGTTTATCGAAACAATTGTAATACCGAGGATAATAAAAATTTGGTGGCACGTCGCACATGTTTTAAGTGCTGAAGAAAGTAATCGAATGTCATGAAATAATTTATTACATACAATACGTAGCAAAAAATATTAATAGTCCACATAACAGACACGAGTCATCGTCATATGCATCATATAACGTGGTTAGGGGTGCTCTACATGATCAGCACCACTATTCATCATGTGATATGTGGTACGAAATTGTCCGTCGCTCCATATGGGTGCCGTGGTCAACCACGCGGTAAGCTGGTGGTTGCAACGTGGAGTAGCATGCACGGCATAAATGCACACCACCAACCAGATGGTGGCGAATGTACAGGGCAATTATATGAGAGAAGTATTTCAAATTATTACCCGAAACGTGTTCGTAGATTCGCTTGCCCAAGGTCTCAAACCATGCCGAATTCCACTTTACATATTCATATTGTTTTCAAAGCAGTGCTGTAGTAGGTGGTAGTAATTCTTTTTTCTTCAAATTTTACCCAGTTAGGTATAAGTTTACATACTCGTCGTGCACTAAGATTAAGTAGTAATAATGGTTGGTAGACCTTAGGCGTATTCCAATCGTCTTGAACAGGCGTAGCTGACATACTGAATATGGTGGAAACTGTACAATAATATACGTGTTATCCCTCCTTTTTAACTCAAAAAGGAGCTTGTGGATGCGTAAATGTGTAAGAGGGAGGTGGCCTCGGTTTTGTATTGAAGGGGAAGGAGAGCTAACTTTAACCAAATTATTGACAGAAAACATTAAAGCAGTGGGCCCTCCAGTATTGACAGGTAGCATTGGAACAGTGGAGCTGTCAAGGTCGTTGTAGTAATACGTTTTACATAAACAAAAGTAAGTCGATCTGTCACCTCGATTCGATTTTGAAGCTGACGTGAAACTTGATGGATCTAAGGGTAGTAAAGTGACGTTTGATAAGAAGGAATGGAATTTACTTATGGACAATCAAGGAATAATTACAAATTATTTCTATACACCTGAACGACCATGGCTACCTACAAAGATGGGCTCGAAAACTGTATCGTGTGAAACTATTAACAAGAATAAAGTTATTCGCATTAATGATTGTGAAGAATCAGAAATCTATTTAGTATGGCAGTTTATAGCACAGTTATGGAGACTTCCTAAGATAATAAGTTATCGATTGGACCTAGTACTTACTATGACCTTTTCATTGTTTTATAATAAAATAATAAGTGCAGCAGCGGAAATGTCTGAGCTTGACATAGGCAGGTTAATAGCACCATTGCATGATATGTTCGATCCCAATATAGTATGTTTTATGGAAATTCTTGAATTTACCAAGGAAAAACTGAATATTGATGTATAAGCTGCCAAAGCTGAAAAGTAAAAAGTGGGAGATAACGAGGATACAGAGAACAGGGATATATAATATATGTTAGTTAATATGTGGATGTGTTATAGTGCAGAGTCGTAGCCTAAAGCTGTGGACTGTGTTAGTGCAGTGCAAAGACAAGTGTGTCAATTTCAATCATTAGAATTTGATGTTGAACATGAGAAAGTGTATGGGATGGGTAGGTTTAGTGATGACTATTTAGATAATTTAGTTAATAAGTGTGGTACGTCTCAGTGAGAAATACTTGGAAACGCATGATGATGGTGTAATGTGCATTTTTTGTATGAATCGATTAATAGAAGACCTTAAAGATATATGTTTGGAGCAATTTGTACACGAAATAGAACGATATTTACCAAATTATCAGTCATTAGATGACGACTCGCCAAGTGAAGAAGGTGTGCATTAATAAGTCCAAAAACGTGGTTCACTGTATAATAGCATGGAACTTGGCGCATAGGCAGGCGCGAAAAGGTGAATGGGAACGATTGGCTAGAGGTTCTGCCCGATTTAAAAAAATAATAGAAGACTGTGATACTATAATCTCGCCAATCCTCGAACACCGTCAGTGTGTGTTTGTCAAACGCTTTAGTAGTATGTAGTGCTATATGTATATGTTAACATAAATAAAAACTTTAAAACAAAAAAATTATTTATTGCATAATAATAGTGCAACATATAGCAGTAAGCGTACACAACGTATTATATAATGTCTTTGTTGGAAATCCAGGAATTGTGAGTATTATCAAAACCCAGCCACTTAACGAAAGATTTATTCCCTTGACGTCAGATTACACGTTCAACTAGGTGAATGTCAGGATGTTTAAAACTTTGAAGTTCCGGCTCATAGAACCGTCCTTGGTTCTCTTTGTCACGACTATCGCGTAAAGTGTAGGTGATTGGGCTTGAACGTCTTACTGTCGATATTTGAAATACTTCGTAACTCCAATTAGGTGTGCAACCCTTAGAGAATATGCTTCTATATTTGCTAATGCGTACATAATCCCCCACTCGAAATTTAAGTGTCTTAGTATCAAGAACTTTATGACATTTTAAATGGTTGAAAACATCTGCAAAATTATCTTCCGTTACATCTACCGGTTTGTATCCTATTGTTCTATGCTTTCTGGAATTATAATCGGCAACAATATGAAGTAATATTACTAACCACTTGTAGGATCGTTGCATACTGAATGTTTTCCACGTTATTGCTTTAAGATTGCGATTTACACGTTCCACTATACTACTTTTCAAAGTGGAATAACTACTGTAATGATTGATATGGAACATTTTCATCACTTTTTTAAATTCTGCATTATAAAAATCTGTTTCTGTATCAGTTTGTATATGTGTAGGCGTTCTTTGCAAACCAGACAGAGGTTTATCCATTACATCTGCGACTAGTCTTGCGTTTGATGTGGGATGCACAGATATATTTAGAGAAAGCATTTATTATCACTAAAATGTATCGAAATCCTTTATTCGCTCGAGCATATGAGATCATTTCCACTAAATCGGCTTGAAATAGATCATTTAACACTTTGAGTACTACACAGCGCCGTGGAAAATTTCTCCTTGCTGGTTTGTGCAGTTCTACAACAAAATCAGATTTACTCGTTTTTCGCTTTGGATTTTAGTAGAATCTCTATGATGAATGATTGTTATTTCGTAAATTCGACACCTTCTGCTATTATAGGTTGAATCACAGCTTCCTTACGAATAGTCCGATTAATTAGATACAGCGGCGTCATATATCAGCCACTTGAAGATGAAGAATGTAAGGTGACCACATGCAATGCGTTATTGCACACTCTCAACAGGGAAACAAATATTTACTACCTATACCTAATGGAATGTATACTGTCTTCTTATGCAATAAACCTACAAGGTAAAATAAGTTTCGTAATATATATCACATAGTTTCGTGCCATCACTGTGCGTGACATCACTGTGATACTGAGTAATATGTTTACCAAACTTATCTATTGTCATTTGATGATGAAGGTGTCCACCAAATTTATCTATTGGTATTACTGATGAGTACAGTAATAGCTTTATAACAAGAGATGTTGCTTTATTACCCTTTGCGTTACGTAGTTAGTCAATTATATATATTATTTCGTTGAGATTGCTAGTGTTTCCTGCTGACATTGATTCTAATAATTCCCTTAACAAATCTACTAACTTATTCGGATTATTCCAAGGTACAAACTCAATATATTTGTTACTGTAGTGCAACAGTTGCGTTCCGCCTCCTCTTTTGGACATAGAGGTTGTTCGAGACCTGGTGGCTGGAGGTGCAAGTGGTGAAGTAGCAGACCGTTTTCTAGGTTGAAGTAATAGTCTAATGATCTCAGTGTATTGTACTTGTATTGTACTACTATTACCTCTGATTTAGTCATCAGGGTTATAATTACGTAGGGCAGCATTTGTACGACGCAAAATGTCATTGTATTGCTGTAGATCACGTTTGTTGAATCCCGTAGGCACTTTTTTTAAAAAGTAGCTCATATAATCCCGGTGTTCCCTTATAGTCTAAGGATGATCCCACTAAGTCTAGTTTATCATCGCCAATAAAAAATTTCCCTGCTTCCGGAACAAAATGTACACCATATGTCAAGTCATATTCGTCTTCGGTATCTGTAAATATACCTTCGAGACAGTACTTCGCTAATCCTTCATACTGATTAAAATACTCTTCAAAGGGGGGTTGCGATCCAGTAGCTAAGAGTTCTGCTTTTAATTGTTGTAAAGTAGGAATTTGCACCTCGTCGTCAGTGGTATCAGCAACCACAGTTTCCTGTACAGGTCGTGGTATGGGTTAGAAACAAAAGTACTTGGTGTCTTACGTAATCCACCGGCTGTAGGCGTATGAATTTCATTAACCTGTGCAAAGGGTTCTTCTGGTATACGGAGTTCAGCTTTGATGAGAGAACCATCTTATTTAGTAATCAATTGTGTTAATGGCTGTGCGATTGGTTTAAAGTGTGCTTCCATTGCACGGTTTTTAAGTGCAGTGCAATCAGCATATTTTTGTCGCACACTCTTGCGAGCACGTAAATTGTCTTGTACTAAGCGCTCCTCCATTACGACTGCATGGATACAGTACTACTGCAATATTTATAATGCAATGAAACAGTCAAATCTTCTACGGTAACGACCTGCATTAACGTCACTTTCTTTATCAATCACAAGAAATCCGAATTTGTCATGCCAGCAACAAAAACATAAGTTTTTAAATCTATCAAATGACATACCGACATTAACGTGATCATCATACACATGCTTAAGATTAGTGTTATCTTGTTGAAAAAGAATAAGTAAATTTGCATTATTACGTATAAGCTGTTTTGGAATTGAAGAATAAGTTTGACACAGATAGAAACAATCATTATTTCGATGTCTGTCAAAACAGAAATGATCTCTTATTTCATTTTATGACACACCACATCATCAAAAATCATTATTGAATTTTTACGGGAATCACTAGGGGATATAACATCACTATTTGTTTTGTACTGTACTCAAAATAATCGACTTATTTTATAGGTACCATGAAATTTCGCAGGTATTGGTATTTCGGTTGGTATAATGATTTGCAATATACATATATATGTTGGAATCGTAAACCATTTGGATGTCCTAATAAGGTAATCATAACATTTGTTTTTCCGTAACCGGACGGACCGACGATTATGCCTCGTTTACATCCCCCTTTTAGTAAACCGCCATGTTTAGAGTAGCGTTCCTTGTTCTAAATGATGTCATAATTTTTGATAGGTAATTCTGTATCTTGTGGAATTAAACGAATGTCACCCATCGTAGTACTGAACCAGCGTTTTGATGCTGTTAATATATATATATATATATATATATATATATATATATATATATATATATATATATATATATATATATACGCGTCATATGCATAAAACTAGTTTAGTAGTGGAGTGTCAGTCAGTCTGGTATAGCTCCCGGTGTAATAGTAAGAGAAGAGGTTCAGGATTAAATAATACCTTAATAAATAAATTACCCGTGGAATTGCGTATACCTGGGTAGATACTGTGGACCAGAGACCCGGTTACTAAAACGATTAGCTCGTAGTGATACGGGTATTAACGAATTGGACGAAGCGTGTAAAGAACACGATATTGCATACTCCCAGTCCAACGGTCTAAGGCAGCAATTCCGTTTAACAAAGCAATCCTTTTATCGAGACGTCGTGTTGGTGGTAAACTTCGATCATCGTTAAAAGCCACAATACAACAACCCCTAAGCGCTCTGAAACATAAAAAAAATATGATGCCCAAGAATAGAATATTACCAATACCAAAACGTGGGGGATTTATACCTCTTATTCCCCTCTTTGCAGCATTAGGAACTTTAGGTTTTTTAGGTGGAGGTGCTGCTTCAGTGGCGAAGGCAGTTACTTGCACAAAATCCGCGACAATAACGTTAGAAGAAACCAAACGACACAATCAAGTAATGGAAGGAGCAGCCTTAGGAAAAGGTTTATACATAAAACCATGTAAACGGAGTTTAGGTTTATATTTACAACCGTATGCAAAAAACTCCCACTGAAGCCACTACACCACGCCTTAAGTAATATTGAGCTATCAAAATTTGTTGAGCAATTAAAGATACCCTACTCTAGTGGAATATGTACGGGAGATAATTTACCTACACGGATCCATACAAATGAATGTGGTATCGTGAATCTGGATGATCAAAATAACAAGGGAACACAATGGACAGCTTACAGCAATCGTAATAGACATATCACATATTTTGATAGCATAGGACATATTAAACCACCCCTTGAAATACTTCATTATTTTAAAAATGATGGCAGCAAAAACATAATTGATTACAACTTTACCAAGGTGCAACAGTTAAACACACACAACTGTGGTCATTTGGTCCTACGATTTTTATATGACTGTTCGTTCTGATTGACAGTAGTGGTTACGTGATCGTAATGTCGTACACATTTACATTTATCGGTAATAGCTCTATCTTGCAAGCCACCTTTAATCCACCAATTTCTCTTGATAATAAGGTGGAATATGTAATGGGGCTGACTACTTTTGAATCTTTCAATACTATTCAAAACGTTACTTCAAGGAATAACAAATTTATATTTGGAAAAGAGAGAATTACAATACCACCAGGATCACACGAAATTACGGAATTGAATAAATATATTAAGGAGACAGTGAACGAATCAAGAGGATATATTACTCTACGAGCGAATAATAATACTATGAAAGCAAACATGAAAGCAACCCATGACATTAACTTCAATGTAGAAAATTCGATTGGGCCTATGCTGGGATTTAACAAGTGCATAACTCTGATAATCCTATAAGCATTATCAAAATTAACTCACTAATTATCGAGTGTAATATAACAAATAGCAGTTTTAAAAATGGCGAGTCATCACACATAATTCATTAATTCTTCCCCAGTGTACCAGCTGGATATAAAATAATTGAATCCCCTCAACATGTCATCTATTTACCTATTAATACATCTACCATTTCAACAATAAGACTTAAAATAGTAGACCAAGACGGCGATCTTATCAATTTTAACGGGGAAGTCATAACGGTAGGACTACATTTAAAGAAAGTATGGTGACGCGGTATAATACATGTGCATGTAACCAGAACTATAAAAGATCGAAGCGTGGAAACGCAAGAGTCAGTAAGCGTTCAGCGATCACAGCATTGACAGCGCAGAACAAAGCATTCTTAGAATGTCTCGGTTTTACAGTTCTACAATGAGTACATTAAACGTTAACGAAAAAGTTATCGTCGATAATGCGATAGTAAATTCCGAACTCCACACCCATCAGCCATATACTACGAGATTTGGAAACAATGATGGAATCAGGATACCCATTCATTAAGAGATGTGCACTTCACCATCAGAAAGCTATGTCTACGTAGAGGGAAGATTGTTGAAGCAGGATGAAACTATGCCTAACACCGCGCGGTTTGTTATTAATGGTGTCGCATTCTTATTCAGTAAAATTCGATATGAAATGAATGGAATAGTGGGATTCCGTAACTAAAGTAGGCATAACGTTGACAATGAAAGGATTGGTATGATTGACGTATAATCATCTCGCTCGATATGAAAATGCGGATTGGCTCCCTACCTCAATCAGCACGCTAACAAATGCACATAGCTATTTTAATGTTTGTATACGTTTTCGACTGCTACTCGGCTTTGCTGAAGGCTACAAAAAAGTGATTTTCAACATTAGACAAGAACTGGTTTTAATTCGCAGTAATACTGATAACGACGCAGTAATTAAAACTGCTGAGGAAACATTAACAGTTAAGAGATAAAATATATTGGAAAGTTCCGTTTATCATTCCAGCATTATCGGCGGAATTGGCCTTAAACAAGTACATTAATAAAAATGTAAATACTCCAGTAGCATTTAGAAGTTGGGAAACTCACATATATCCCGCCGTTCCAGCAACAGATAAGCATACATGGGCAATCAAAACAGCTACTAGTATAGACACACCTAGATACATATTATAGGATTTCAAACTGGGCGAGAGAATAATGTTCTGCCAAATATGAGCAGATTCGATAAATGTGCACTAAATAATATTCGGTTGTTTCTTAACACGGATAGTTATCCGTATAACAATTTAAACGTTAATTATGGTAACAATTGCTTTGCTACGTTATATGAAATGTTTGCTAAATTCCAAATGTCATATTATCATGGCGATGGCCAACCATCACTTACACCTACACAATTTACGTCAGCTGCAACGTTGATAGTGGTAGATTGCTCAAATCAAAAAGAGGCATTACACTCTAAATCTGTAGTTCTTCGAGTAGAATTCAAAACATCAGCCAACATACCCACCAATACGATCGCATACTGTGTTATACTCCATGACCATTTATTTACGTACAACGCGTTAACCAAAGCAGTACGACAATTGTAATACAATTCCCGTCATTGTTGATGTACAAGGGTTTAAAGTTTCAAAAACTTTTATACCGAAAGAACTCGCAATTTGTAATGGAAGACAAATTGCTCACTATATTTTTAATTCACCGTACCCGTGGCATACGTTAGATGCAGAGAGTCACCGTTCAGCTACTTGGTTAATGCATAACCAATATTGTATAAAATGGAAAGAGCGGCATACACAGCCACATCACTTTCGAAAAATTCGCAACCGATTGATTTAACCAACAGATACTGTCTATGTCAAGGTTAGAGAGAAAGCAGATTAAATCGGAAACTGTTTGTCCCAGTCCCTTATTGAACTTGATGAACATCCCGCTCTTCTTGCTTTGCAACCAGTTTGTTTCTATCATTCTCAATCATCATGCAACTGCGCTCTGGCTAATGTATACTATCTGTATGATACATATGTAATGCAATAAACTGTACGCTTTTTTTTAAATAAAAAATTGTAAATGCTTATTATGTTTATTTATTTATATCACACACTATTTTGCACATGCTGTATATATTCTCTCGATAAGGAATTGTTACATAATAATAATATATATTCCACAAAGAACGGTATTGCAGTGACTACTAAAACTGATGTGTTACTTTGGTTTGCAGATTATCGTTAACTAATATTAATACTAGTTTCCTTATGGAGATAATATATCTAAAGCTACCAAGTGTCAGTACCCAAACTATCGTATACCTTCTGGATCATACAAATTCATTTCCCTAGCAAACTCCAGTAAATCGCTCAGCGGATCGACGTTCTCCAATTCTGGAATTATCCAATGCCTCCAAGCCAATGTTGAACATGTATCACGTAATCGATACCGTTTGTCATCCTGGGACATAAAGGCAATTTTGTTTAACATTTCTGATATATATATATATATATATATATATATATATATATATATCATGTAACGTTGATCGAAACACAAGCATTTTACACATCACTGTTTTATCAGATGCCTCTGCAACAGCTTTATAGTCTATCCCCGTCAACACTTTTTGAATAACAACTTTCTTAACGCCTTTAGCTTTCTTAACAACTTCGTTGTCAGAAAGCTTCAAACAGTATGATTTTGATCCAGCACCATAAAAATATTGGATCGCTTTCCCTGCATACTCACCTTTAATTCTTCCGATGACGGATGTATTCGTTGTAATACCATGCAGACCTTTTTGATAGTTGGATTTGTCATACTCGTCAACATTATTCCGCATATGGGCATACATATCATCAGTTGTTACCTCGATAATTAAAGAATCTGTGTCTGTATAGAGCAATGTTACATTATTACCGTAATGACTGCGCAAGATATCGTAAAAAAAACGATCTGTTTCAACAATTCCACCGCAAATAAGTTGTTCGTGAATTGAATAAGGTTTTTAAATTGTGGTTTTGCGACGTACCGTGCTTGACCCACACAACGACCGTTATTTTCCCAATGCATTAATAACTTGATAACTCTTATTTTGTCGACATCCTCCATTATTTTACCAAATACATCATTTTTCATACATTTAAAGAAATCCTTTTTGAATTTGTTGGCGAAAGAGTAAAACCCTATGAATATGAGAAACAATTAAACCATGCTCTATACATTGTTTTAAATGTCGGTAATGAATAACATAATTGGCCTTATCACACAGGTTCGGAATTAACTTCTCCACCTTGGAAGTTGGCGCGCAAATCATTTTAGGGCAAAAAGGGTACTCTTTGCGTTCATCATGCAGGTGGTGTGGATAGTGTATATCTACCTCTAGTACATACCCAAGATTGTCTTCATCAGTAATCTTCAGTATACCAAATTTTGTTATTTCCTCTTGAATTAACTACATAAACCCATCGTGTGGAAGGTATTGCCGCATACTCCATCCGTACAAGTTTGAGGCATCCAAATACTGTAAAAAACTTTGGGACTATTAGGACCATAATTTGGAACAAACTCGTTGTTAGCAATGCTTCTCCGCTTGATACATGTACCCACTCCACCACGAATACCTTTCTTGAAAAAGTGGTACATATCCAGTTAATAATTCTAGCTCTACTTTAGTACATTTCAACATGGCATCCCACGCTAATCCGGGTAGAGTAACATACTGTGCCGGTTCTAATCCATACACGCCCAGACAGAGCCGCCCAAAGTTTTCGAACACGTCAGCCAACAGCAGCACGTCTGATTTTAAATATACATCAGCATAATCACGAAGTGTATTGCACTTAAAGTGATCCCATACCTCCAGGACGCGACAATAGTCGTCAACGGAAATATTTGCATCACGCATTTTATCATAGAATTTGTCATAGGATAGTACCGTGACATCATCCAATGTACTAAAACTGTCTACGTACGCATAGGGGAAACTACCTTTCTTTCCAACTAAGGTGAAGTAATTATCATCACTAAAATATTTCCTTACCTCTATACATTGCTCGTCTGACAAATTTGGAGATAGCGTATATAACGATGCAGTCATAAACCTACAACTATCGACGAATCGCAAATTTATAAATTTTTTTCCCGCTGACCCCGACTGTTTACAAATTCATCTACAAATATATGCTTACAGAACGTTATATATTTTTCACTGTTAACAGGAAGAACGTTAATTTCTTTAGTTTCACTCGCTAGTTGTTTGATGAACAGGTTGACATCATAACCACTGAGATTATGGAAAAAAACTGGGATAAATGATGGGAACTGATAGTTTAAATTACAATTTGAATATGCCACACCACAATACCTCCCAGTGAGGTGACAATGATCTCATACTTTTGGATTGGTAAGATCGTCCGTAAAAATCTTGTCGCATACATAACAATTTCGACTTTGTTCATGTATCACTTGTTGTTAATCAGTTAGTGGTAACATTTAAACAACAGTTTTCAAATGCTCATTGTATATCCGTTTCACATCACTCTCGAGTCGTGTAATAAATACCTCCGCGGCATTAACCCCCCTATACAGTTCTAATTTGGAACACAAATCGTTTACACCACACTTAATATAATAATTGAAAGAGTATGGCTCATGTTTACACGTCTTTATCGTAAACGGTTATTGAGGATTGGTACCAACGGTATCTACCGGTACTAATATCGCATCAAAGTCTGCATATATTACGAATGGCAGAAACATCTGCTTTTGATAGTTCCGAAACGCAAGCATATTTTCCGCGTAGAACTCCCCAGTTCTGTCTTTGTTTTTGTTTTACGTCAGGTAATTTTGTGTACACAAAGTTGCAGTCCTGTGGGAGGTGACGAGTTAATTGCTCCTGTGTTCTAAAATAATAAGGACATGGGGCACACAAAAATGTATCGTCCATTCCGCCGGGTTACTTAGTTGTTAAGTAAACGAGAAAAATTTTTGATCCATACCTAATGCTGATTATCTGTTTGGTTACTGACTAATAGTAGTAAATTAACATGAACTGACTGTTTGACTTTAGTATTGTAGTGAGGTCCGTGACACGCTGACCTTCCCGATACGTATCGTCCAGGCCATAAAAATTGATGCAAATGTTATTGTTAGATTCAAACGTTGCAATGTTAGTTAACTTAACGGGAAATTCTACACCATTCCAGTTGAATAACGTTCTGAAATCAGGGTAAGAAGTTGTCCGCTGTTGTAGACCCTTCGGTGTCACTAACGCTGATACAATAGCCCATGCAAAGCTGCAATTATCAGTATTCCTTACATTAACTATAGCATGTTTATTCGCAATTTCGGAGGGGACCTTCATATAGGATGAACCAGTGGTAGGAGAAAATTTCAGCATGTTTACCTCTAAATATGCAAATTGCACCAGTGACCACCCTACAAAGCATTTATGAGGAATAGTTTACATTAACACTCATGACACACTTATTAGAATCTTTGTGCTGAAATTCAAATTATTTGGCATCCAATATTTCCATTACTTTTTGGAAATAATCTTCCACCACCATCCCAACACTTAGAATATCATATTTAGTCTGAAAGGATTTAAGTTCCGTGCTTTCTCTACTGTTCAAAAAGTACAAACCAAATGACTCATTGCATTACATTTTAAGGACAAGTGTTTCTACAACTGAATTTGCATTAGTTTCAAAACATTGACTTTCACGTCCCCCATAAACGTTTGCACATCAGTGTGAGTATTGCTTGGGGATAGTCTATACGAAACAATCCGTTGTTTAAACGCATTCCAAATAACTTCCACCCTAGTAGCAACGAGTAGACATACATTCGACTTATGCCTGTTGCTTCTTAGGTGTCCTTGAAAAGCACACCGCGGTACATCTATTGAACAATCAGTGCAGTGTACAATATCAACACTTGTGTTACTCTTCTTTGTACAGAGTCATTGCGTTGATCTAACTAACGCTTCCTTGGGTTGTTCAAACCTGATGGCCCTGGTTTCGCAAAGTAATCACTATCACGCTTGTGGTCCACATTGTTGCTGGTAAGGTTCAACCCTGATGGTCCGAGTTGTGCAAAGGAATCTGCTCTGTTGTTGTCGACAGTACCGGCTCGCACCGTGTTGCTATCTGTGGTATGGTTTTGCGACATAACCTCCTGCGCTCCAAAAGATAGAGTCGTTACTGGTATCCTTATCCAACATGAGGTTTTTTGGTGTCGAAGTAGAGAATCCTTTCTAGAAAATTTCTTCAGATATTCACATTCAAACACTTTGTTACGGTCTATAACAAAAAGTATATACATAAGTAAGAGTTGTGTTACGTCTTTTGTTATGATTCCTTTGGTAACACGCTATTAGTTTTTTTACACCTTTGCTTTCTTTACTTTATTTGATTAATTACAACTGTTATCAAAAGAATCATATTCAGCGATGCAAACGACGACGCAACGTAACAAATCGCCAGGAATGGAGTTATGGCATATGGATATCTCAGGTTTAGGGGTATAGTAGTGTACGGGTTGGACAGGAAGGGTAATCGGGATCGGGTGTTGCTGCTCACACATATTCTACCCAGCATTGTAGATCCCCTACTATGTGCTTTGGACAGAAAACAATGGATTATAACCAATTGCTATCCAGAAACTCCGCAGCGCAAGCAGGGCTCAATACACTCTGAGGAGAAGATACTGCGTTTTCAACTATATCCCTCACCGTTGATCGCGCCGGTGACTGTAGTATCGGTGCTGCAGGACTTCTAGATAATAATAAGTCATTTATGGATCATTCACTATCCATGAAGTCTACAGCAGCCGCAGGACTGAGGATACTTTCTGATGATGTTTCCATTTGCTCTAATTGTAACAGTTCATCGAACTCCACTCCTGATCAAACGCTTCGATACAAGTGGGGCTCAAGACACTCACAGAAATATGTTCCCTGACCTCTACTTCTACCGAAGAACTCTGGTACGACCACTCTTCCATAAATTCTGCGGTAGAATCAGGGCTCAGCGAACCCTCGAACGGATTTCCTACTACTCCACCCTCTAAGCGTGTTGTCGATGTAGACGACTGATCATCGGGTATAACACCCTCACAGGTCTGAGTATTCTGAGATACAGCAATCCCCAGCACCGGTTGCATTACAGGACCAGAAAACCTTAAAAAATGTCTTCTAAATGTTCATGAAAAACGTTGTTTTTAGTAGGGGAAACACCTATATTTAACGAAACGAAAACTGTAGAAATCATTCGTACAACTGCTTCTACAGTACCGAATAACTACCAACTACTACTTAACCATGAATTATTCTAGAGCAACTTCCCCATCACCTGGCAACGCTGATTTACCACAGGTAAAAGCCACCATTTTTACATTTTAATTTTTTTTGTTTTTTTTTCGGTATTGATACACTCTAACGTTTTTTTTCTTTATTTTTTCAGGTTGATGCACTTTATCGCACACCGTTGGCTGAGGAATTATTTTATGCTGGCTCCTCTATCCCCGTCCTCCCACCAACTCCATCCCCACAGGTTGATGCGATCGCCCGATCGCCATCGCCTGAGGCATTTATTTATCTCGACTCCTTTATCCCGCTGGCATCATCACCCCGTCCTCCCACCAACTCCCACCCCTCAGGTTCCTTCCCCTGAGGTCATATATATCCCTTCCTCGTATTCCTCCCCCATCACCGTGAATTGCCAAACCGATTCCGACGACTATGGCAGTGATACTCTCCACCCGCAACACTTACTTACCCAGACAGACTTCTACAACGAAATCATCGCGGAAGAGAGCAGCGATAAGGGCGACATACTGAACACTATAACACGTACAGAACTGTGCACAGGAAATGGTGCCAGATGACATACGAAACGACAACGCTGAATCTGGCAGGGTTCTAGACGATAGTGACGCCGACGGTGCTCAGGAGGTCCAGGGCCGCAGGGATTACGCTGACGGTGGCCTGCACGGTAGGGGCGAAGAAGAAATTGATTATACCTGGTTATGGGATACCCAATGTTTCTATGACTATTGGCCGCACTGTTCTTCCCCCCGTTTATAACATCATCTGTGCGATGGCGTCGAGAGACAGTGCCGCTCAAAGCAATTCTTTTTTACATACATCGCGTAATATCATGGGAACGTCTCACATTTACGGTATGTATTCCCTTCGTACTACTTTTATAATAACACTTCTGTCTTTGCAGCTGACCACAATACCATTCGTCTGGAATTATGGTGACGTGACTACGGAGAGCTCTCTTGAAGGGCAGCTCGACCGGGCCCAGACTAGGCTTCTAACATTATACCTTGACTGGAATAGTGTTATAAGCCCTGCTGTACTCAGTGGCTATGATGACGCCATTATACATCTGGAGATGATATTGAAAACTGTCGAAGATATTGCAGGATTGTACGAATTGATCCACGTTCGTAATCTAGCTCATCAACAAGTGGTCTTTCTTAGTGATAAACATAGTAAGTATGACTGACACAGCTCTCCAAATACTTACGCTTTCTTTCCAGAAAAACGGTAACCCCAATAATGCGACAGCAGAACAGATGCAGACTAACTGACTGAGCGCGTCGACAGCCTTACATACAAACAGACAGACCAACTGACAAATCTAAACAACCAGACAGACAGACATCACACATTGTATATGCTCCAATAGATATATCACTATGGTGATGGCAGCCATCCGACAATCCGATACAGGAGCTTCTCCGATGGGCACCACACTGCACGTATGCTCAGTTACTTGCACCACGTTCACGCAGATGTAATGAAACGGAAGTGGAAAGTACCTTTTGCACTTGTACTAAATCAAAACGTTTTATTCCTAAAGAGAATCATATTTCTGAATAATACAACTGTACATGTCTTTGTTTATACAGGAAATCAATATATTAATATATCGTTTTCTTTTTATTAGTTTCTAGAGTGTGTATCAGCTAAGCGTAAAGTAAGGTGAATAGATAGGGTACACAGGTAGCGTTCAGTGCGTGGTCATAACAAATGACCTTGCTAATGTATGCGATGACTGGCCTTGGTATTGTGTAAGCTTATGGGACTTCGAGGAAGTAGGGCATACGAGTGGCCTTTCTGGTGTGTGACCTTGGTAAAGTAGGTCGCTGTTTCACAACCTTGGGCGTGTGAGGATTTGAGAAAGTAGGTCAGACACTGCAATTGTGCGATCTTGGTCAGGTGGTAGCCTTGGTAAAGTGGTTATCTCGGAAATGTGGGACCTTGGAATTGTGGTGTGTTCCAAAAGTCACCAAACTTACCTACTTAAATGTTTGAACAAGAGACGTAAAACCGATGATTTTCTTAGAAGTTCAGAAAATGATGACAGCGTCATAACGTTCAAACGATTTAGAGAAATAACACACTGTAACAATTTTCAATGAACCTTGTGTTTATGTAATTTTTTTAGTGTTTGTGGATAGAACAAGACCTCATAAGAAAAGCACTGTGGCTTGTTAGTCATCTGCTACTCTTTTTAAACACAAAAAAATTAAATATTTGTAGAAAAAAGTTTACATCTTACGAATACAAACCGAAGTTATGTTCTAATTTAAAGTAATTGAATGAATGGAAGCAAAATATACTTAAGTTTATTTAGCACTCTCCTTTACTTGATTACTGCTTTTAGAAATGAACAATTGACCGACACTTCTTATGTTTAAACCTTCCTTATTTCGTAACAATCATCATCGTGTCTCACCTTCGGTGGTAACATTTCTCCATGGTAAAGATGTCTTGCACTTCACTAATGTTATCCAAATTTTGCCTAAAGAATTGAAGATACGATGTAAATAGTGGAATTTTATATACTTCTTGCAACCTAGCATGTGATATCTTTCTAGTAAATTTTCAACTAGTTCTCGGTAGTTTTTATTTATATGGTTTCCTAGGAAGCCATTTACCACAGAGCGGAAGGCAACTCAAGCAGTTTTCTCAAGATCTAACATTTTACTCTTCAAATTTTGGGATAATAGCATTTGTCGTATTTGTGGTCCAGTAAAAATTCCCACCTTTACTTTTGCATCTGACAACTTCGGAAACACACCTCGGATATGTTGAAAAGCGGCAGATGAATGTTCCAGAGCTTTTACAAATCGCTTGGCTAGCCTTAATCTTATACGAAGCAGTTGTATTAAAAATTTTGGCGCGTGAAGCGAGATGATTGTTTAATACGTTTTACTTTCCAGGAGAGTTAACTTGTTCCCAGGTGACCATTGACGTCGGATGTAATGCTGATCGTAGGCTCTACTATCCCAAAGACAAACAAGGTTTAAATATTTAGTAAAACCTCCTTGTTGGCCTGAATAAAATTCTAACATTTTGTTATCACCGCAAAGATCTCACTTATAGAAATCACATTCACATAGTCCCCTTTGGGATGAGCAGAATATGCAACACGAATTGAAGGAAACTTATCTCCGTTGTGTACTAAAACTACTTTCAAGCTTGTCGCAGAACTGTTGACGAAAAGTCGCCATTGCTCAGGTATCCCATTTTTTTCGAATGAACCATTTATGTCTGAACAGTAGCATACATTTTCAGCCATTGCAAAAAACGACCCAAAGTCTTCGTGTCGTTTTCTATATACTAATACACGGCAGGCTGGAGTTAATAAATTCCATTCACTTAACCGGAGCCCTAGCAGCTCTTACCTTTAGTAAGCTCTAAATCTGGACACAAATCGTCCAAATCAGCTCAAGACTGAAAATACGGAACTCCTTGTGGAACAGCTCTTCATCTTTTTCACTATTTTCTTCAGGTGATTCTGAAAAAGTAGTATCAAATGGAGACTTTGAAGGTGCGCCTGGAACTGGTAATTCATTGTTATGCAAGGCTGGAGCCCATGAAGGTTTTATATTTGGGTACGCAGGTTTCCAGAAGGCTTCTTTCTTACATACCGATAACTCAACCATGCAAAAATAACAATTGCTGTGGTGATTGGTAGATTCTAACCAAATTCTTGGAATTGTAAATGGAGTTTGTTTGCGGCTTCCACTATACCACCCTTCTAAAGTAGAACGGCCACTGCAACATACATGAGGTACCCATAACTTGTACTGATTTTTAACTGGCATTCCGAAATATGCTTCATAAGCGTTCCAAAATTTAGTTTCTTGTTTGATTTGGTGCTTTACTTGCTTTTCAGAAATATAGCAACCACACAAATAACAAAAACACTCTGTAGAAATCTTGCAAGAGCGTTTGCTGCTCATTTTTAATTGATTTTTACGTAAAAATTTAAAAACTAAAAAACACACGAACTTATGACAGCTTGAACAAAAAAATATTTGCATATTAACAAGTTTACCAGGCAATTATAATCAGTATTAAAAAAATTAGGTAAACACGTTTCTTGTTGCGTAATGATAATACAAGAAAAATTTCTTTAATTTGAAAATGGAATCGACGATATTGTAGTGAATGAAGAAACTTCAATGTTGTTTCAAATTTGGCAGGAAATGGTTAACCAAGTACCACGAGCAACTATTAGAGAAAAAACAGCGACAAATTTGATGTAGAACAAATCACAGAGCCTAACCTGGAAATCAGTGTAATACAAACAGAATTAGTGAATAACGGAATGGAAGTTGCAGCAGTCAAACACAATGATTTTGATTTAGGGCAATTAAATATATTAAATGTGCCAGATATTCTTGAACAAAATGGATTCTGGCAAGAGCAGCCAAACCGTCCAGAAATAGATTCATTTATCGATAATTGCTCGATAGATGCTAAGAGAATATGTAACGAATCTTTTACGTTCTTCGTTCATTCAGTTGTAAAATATAAGAAAAAAGGGTTTTTGGTTATTAATGAATTATAAGTTGTGGTAGGCAACTTAATTTGCATTTTTGTATTGCATATTTTCTTAAAGGGTTATATACTTCCATATCCTTGAAATTTTTTCGCGCACCGATATATCACCTGATTCGCAAGCGTCCTTTTGAGCATTACTTGATGAACGTTGTTTTGATTAGCAAGCCATATTGGGGTTTCCACCTAAATTTTGTGAAAAGTGCCATTGATTTAATGGTAAGATACTTTTGACTTGCATTATATTAAAATCTAAAACATTTTCTCTTTGCAGGCACCTTTACTTTTATCATTTATACAATTTTTTTTACTTTTATTCCTTTTGGTATTTTCGATGCTTATGATTACAATTTTGCAAGTAGTTCATATCTAAATTTAGATCACATTTTTTATTTGAACTTTCGAGAGAATGCAATAAACACTGGATTATTCAAATTTCATCAAGATAAATTTGTAAGAAGTAAAATTCAACTTTGGTATGGTTTACAACGTACAGGGTTGTTATTACGACATATTGCGCAATATTAGTGCAAAGATTATATCACCTTTGGTTTACATTTCCGTATTTCTTTAGATACCAGAGGTTATCAAAAAGTTGTGTACAAAATTTTCGAACAGGTATTTATATCCTAATAAATTAATAATTTAAGGTTATTACAACTAGTTTTAAGATATATTTTATATAATTCTAAATTTAAATATTTAATAAACATATTTTGACACTTTGGTGAATTTTTTATTGTCCTCGGTTTAGTTATTCCGAGTATAATAAAAAAAAAACTTGGCGTCCGAGATAATTTTTATTATTGTTGCATTGCAGTTACTATATTGATGTTAAGTGGAAATAACTAAGCTGGAATTTGTGGTAATTAAGCAAATCTTCTAGAGGAGAATACCTTAGGCTTGTTTACTGCATATTTGAAACGTTTGAATTATTCAACTATTGATAATGAATTTTTGTATTTACATGATCAATTGCTAACTTTATGTAATGAATCAATAGAATTAATTGAATCTATTAATGAAAAGATTGAATTGATCAATGAGTTACCATATTTAGACAATTCTAATATTTCTATGTCACATAACGACAATGTTAATACTTCAGTTACTATTCCGGCTGTAGCCTTTTCAAATTAATTCAAAATTTTAAAGTTTCTAGAAGTTCTGTTCCTGTTTATAAATTAAATCTAAAATTTAATGGTAGTGAAAAAGAAATTTTTACGTTTATACAAAGACGCGAGGGATTAATGATGGCTCGTAACATTTAAAAGTCGGAGATGTTTTTATGTGGTATTGATCTATTTTTAGGAAAGGGTCTGATATGGTTCAGAGCAGTACGGTCTCAAATAAATTCTTGGGACGAACTTTTGAAATTAACAAGCGACTTTCTACCCGAAGGTCATGATGAAGTGTTGTTAAATGAAATTAAGAATAGAAAACAGACTTTTGATGAGATTTCAACCCTCTTTATTTCCGAAATGGTTAATTTATTTTCACAATTAGACGTTCCTCCTTCTGAATGTGAACAATTAAAAATTATTATGAAAAATTTACAACCTTGCTTTGCTACCCAGTTAGCTCTTGTTAATGTTACTGATATATTCCATCTGGTTGAACTATGTAAAAAATTGCAGCAAGTGAAAGCTCAGAATTCTAAATTCAAGTTTAATTCTAGTTCAGATTCTCAAAGACAATCTGAATACAAACCTAAACCTTTTACATTGTGTCAAAATATTAAACCTAAAGTCAATTTTACTGGTGCTAAGCCAAAAAATACAAATACAACTTTTAATAATTAAAAAATGAATACAGCTAAATCTTCAACGAAGTGTTCTAAGTGTAAACAATATGGTCATACTTATCACACGTGTGACAAGGATGATGATAAAATCTATTGCTTTAAATGTGGTTATTCCTATGTTACTTTTACTAATTGTCCAAAGTATAAACTTTCAAAAAACTTGTAAATAGGAAGTGTTCTGTTAGTCGACGCATTCCTTACGATTTTTCGGAGGCTGGCGAGCATGTTGTTAAGGAATGGTTAATTACAGTTAATAAATTTTATGGAACTCCAAAAACTTGTTCCAAATTTGTTGAAAAAAAGAATGATATTAGACCTTTTATTAATGTGGAGATTTTTAATGAAAATTTTGTTGCTATATTAGATGCAGCTACCGTTACAATTTTAGGTAAGCCTGCTTTGTATTTAATGGATAAATATGATTTAAAATTAAATAGGAATTCACTTTTTTCATCATTGATTGTTGCTGATGGTTCTTTACAATCCATTTTGGGAAGTATTGATTTATCTTTGACTGTTAATGATATTACTAAAACAATTTCTGTTATTGTTTTTGAATCTATTACTACTACGATTGCTTTGGGAGTTGATTTTTGTCAATTATTTGAAATTAAAGCTGATTTTAGTGAAAATTCTTTTGTTGCAAATTCTGCGGAGACAAATTTTTCAATGATTAAGAGTATTGATGATCTTAGTAATAATCAAATTTTTGAATTAAATCAAGTTATTGGCCTTTTTAAAACCTTATCAAATTCGAAATTGGGTAAAACCAATAAAGTTTTTCATTCAATTAATATATAATTAATTAATATATAATTAAACAACGTTATTATCCAGTATCTCCTGCTATGTTGGAGCCTTCAAACTAAGAAATTGATGGCATATTAGAGCAAGGAATTATTAAACCCAGTTCTTCTCTTTGGAATTCTCCAAAGGATTTGGTTCGAAAGAAGTTAGGCGAATTTAGAGTTTGTTTTGATGCGAAGAAATTAAATTCCGTCACTTTCTATTGATTTATTGGATCCTTTTCCATGATCGAAGAGTGGTAATACAGTTTTATTAGTTATTTGTGATTAATTTACTATATTTACCCAATACGCAGTGCTACTGCTGAAGGTATTTGTCAGTATATTGAAAATTATGTATTTCCAGTTTACGGTGTTCCTCAAATTTGTATAGTGGACAACGGTCCTCAATTTAAAAGTGCACGATTTAAAAATTTAATGAGTTCTTACAAAGTTCAATCCATTTGGTTTAATGCAAGTTATCATCCCCAAGTAAATTTTGTTGTCACAAGGAATGGGATGTTGAAATTCACAAAATTGCCCATGCTATTCGTAACGGTGTACATGGATCTACTAAATTTTCTCCTTCCTTTTTGGCGTTTGGTCGAACAGTTTCAATTTATGGAGATTTTTATGGTCGACTAAAGGATTTTAAAGAGAATGATTTATCTATTACTAACCGTGAACAATTAGTTCAAGATTTGAATGAACTTTCACCCGTTTTCAAACATGTTAAACAAAATTTGCATGCAGCTTACGAAAGAAATTCAAAATGTTACAGTTTGCGACGGCGTCCTTTGAAATTAAACTCCGGCAATTTAGCTTGGAAAAAGAATTTTACTTTATCTGATGCGACTAGGAATTATAGTCAAAAGTTAGCTCCAAAATTTATTGAAGCAAAAGTTATTGAGGTGTTAGGTCCAACTACGCACCGATTGGCCACCCTTATTTATAATAAACCCTTAGGTGTTTTTTATGTTAAAGATTTAAAACCCCATTAATTCTTAATTATTTTTCTGTTCCCAGTATTTTTGAGACTCTTACATTCTGGCTCTCTTATGTAAAATTTACTTATTTTGATGATTTTTCAAAGTAATTTGATTTTTGTGCTTATTTCGCACATTATTTTATTTGATATTTTTGTGGCTTTGCACACCACTTATTTTATTTTTGCCACATTTGTTTAGCACTGTTGTTGATATTTAGATCACATTGTGCGATTGTTTTGCCTATTTTTGGGACATTAGTTCTCGGGTAGATTATCTTCTTTTATTGGATTTACAATTTGCTATTGTTGCAATAGTAAAATTTAAGATAACCATTTTGAGTTTACCTCTGATCGTTATTTAACGAGAAATTTTCAAACTCTTGTAATGAGCCAGAAATTGAGTAAGATAAATTAATTATTATTGGTATAAAAATTATTAAGATAATGTTTTAATAATAATTCAATTTATTCCAGTTCCAAATAAATGTAAATAATCAGCACTTTTGCGTGCGCACCGGTACCCCCTTTCACGATGTGCAGAATCGTTGCGACATTTCCTACCAAAAACCCCACTCATTCGCAAGGTTTATAAGCGAAAACTTTAACATTTCCTTTGGATTGTGTTGTAGAACACTTCTCTACAACACTCTCTCTCCTGCCTGCCTGTTTGTAATAATTTATTATTACACCTGAAAATTGTGTCTGCAGAACGCTTCTCTACAGATACTCTCCTGCCTGCCTGTTTTGTAATAATTTATTACACATAGACTTCTATTTGTAGAACGCATCTCTGCAAATATACTCTCCTGCCTGCCCGTTTGTAATAATTTATTACACATAGACTTCTATTTGTAGAACGCTTCTCTGCAAATATACTCTCCTGCCTGCCTGTTTGTAATAATTTATTATTACACCTGAAATTCTCTATTCGAGAACATAACCGCCTGAACAGCTCTTAAAGCAATTTCAATTAAATTTAAATAGAATTCAAATACTCCGAAGTATAACCGATTTTTATGAAAATAGTTGTAATACCTAGAAATTCCTATTAACCAACCATCCTTAAGAAAGTAATTGACGTCAAAGAGGTTTTGCGTATTGTACTGATCCCAGGTAGATTGACTGGTTTAGCACCGGCGATCACCCGGATTATTACAGGGTTTCTTCTAGTAAATGAGGCTTTTAAGCAACGTCTGGTTTCCCACAACACGCGCTATAACCTCAGAAAACGACCAATTACCAATTCCATCCTGAACCTCCTGTATAAAGTTCTATATATTCACAGTGTCCGTTATAACTTTGAATAAATAGGATCTCTAAGATTCGTTAATTTAGACTATTGAGCCCGCTGGCTTGGCTATTAACGAGTCCTAAACAAATCCCATCCTGAACCCCCTGTATAAAGTTCTATATATTCACAGTGTCCGTTATAACTTTGAATAAATAGGATCTCTAAGATTCGTTAATTTAGACTATTGAGCCCATTGGCTTGGCTATTAACGCAATTATAAATAAACAACCAATATATCCTGAACCTCCTGTATATAATTCTATATACTCAAAGCGTCCGTTACAGCTTTGAATAAATAGAATCACTAGAATTTGTTGATTTAGCTCGAGCTCCCTGCTTGGCTATCAACACTTATAATTTACTCCCCCTGTATATCACAAAAATACACCTGAATATCAAATCCAAATTGTTACCGAAAACCAACCTGAATTGTGTAAAATATTACATTTATACAACTAAAAGTAAATTTTACGTTTTACTTCAAAAGTAAAAGAATTTCTATTTCACAATAAGAAATCCATTACATTAATTAGAATAAGGCAATTTATTCTACTTTAACAATTAAAAACTTTAAGATAAATATACTTAAGGAAAATAAAAAGGGAAAACCCAATTTCGCAAATACGTATTCACATTTGATTAGTGTAAAGAATCATCCTCTTTATACCAATAAAACGAAGGTCGCGTTACCTTGTAAAGTAGTGAATGAACTCTTATCAATATTTTCAACAACACATGGTTGAAAATATTCATGCATCACCTAAACATTACAAATCGTAAATTACGACTTCCAAACGTTGAATAACCCCTTGTAGATATTTTTATTGTATATAGTATCTGTAGTAATTAGAATTAGAATTTCCCTTAGACAATGTGTACAAACCCCAAAAATTAAATACCTCACACACAACCGTGCCTAACACGAATTTGTATTAACACAAATCGTGGAAATACCAAAACCCCGTGGAGGTCCTGCTTTTCTTTAACCTGTTCCGAATTGCAAAACGTTACTTAAGAAATAAGTAATCAAGAGCCAGTCCCTGATAGAAATTTGAATTACGCTTTAACCTCACTTCAGAAACATTTTCTTAAACACCAAATAAAATAAATCAGAATAAACTTACCTGGCAAAAACACAGTAATCCTCCGTGAAATTGTACACACACCCTTGTATTATCTTCACCTGAACACGTTATAATTTGTTTGGGAATAAACAAAATCCACCATTTATTTAGTTGTTTTAAATACTGTATATAACGCGGTTAATTTACAGAGATTTTACCAACCGACCATCGACACACAGGCGACCTCTGTGCCGAAAGTACACAACCCAGAATTACCACCTCCAGCGTCAAGGAAGCCGGAGCACGTTGGTGTACAGTGGGCTGCCACAGACCAGGCGCAATTAAAAACGACTTTCTTGCAATATTGTTCTATTTAAGAACTTTATTTATATTTTACCAGAATACTTTTTATTTTATTACTTTGATTTATTATAACAATTAAGAGTTTGTTCAAATATATGTATTAAACCTGGGTACGGCATTGTTTAATAGTTATATGAGTATAAAAGAAAAATCCACCCCTACCTTCCTGATCTAGCCGAGGTAAACACAAAATAATTAGTAAGCTATCCTTAAAAGAGAACCTGCTCTCATCCAGAAAGGGGGCTTACACTCTTAACCGTTGGTAAGAAAACTAGTAATGCTTGTATACATTTTATTTTTATTTGATTTAGTTATTTTGGTTTCCCTGAAATTGTTTCGAAATTCTAGCTTCTGACGATTCCCAAATTGCGTAGTGTTCTATTTTTGGACGGTGCTTGAGGACTTCGGTTCGCCTCGTGTCAACCTCGATTAGTTCACTTCACGATTGTGACTTTCTGATTATGACGTTTTGGTGGTTTAGGGGGTTATGTTGTGTTCGAACAGAGTGCACCATCCTTTTCTTTGCTACATCATCTAGATTTCGACCTATTTACATGGCGCTTTTAAACCACATATTTATAAATAACCCTGAAAACTTAAAGTTAGAAAAAGAAAAAAAAACATCATTATAAAATTATCTCTTTTATCACAATACTCCTGAAAGAAAGGGACTAAAAAGTAATGGAAAAAGTTGTTTTATGCTGTAACATCTAAAAATTCATTTGTGCATAACTCTGTTAATTGCTATACAATTATCTATTTTAACTTCTTGTCGATATGTACCAAACGCACAATTCGTACATTCAGTGTTGAAAAACATTGCAGTAATTTACATGTCTTCAGTTGTGTAATTTAACAAAAATCCGGTTAATGTTAATAATTTTTACCAAAAGTAAATAGGTTGACATCTGCCGGTGTCTATCCCAACTCTGTTCTATGCAATGGTTGTAAAGACCAATACTTTAGGTTAGTTTACGAAATTCTTGTAAGAGGGCGATGTTTTAATGTATCAAATAGCCAATGGGAAAATCGTTTATTGAATATACATCTAATAGATCACAAATTCGATTTTGATAAAAAATTTTTTTCACTTTCTTCTCCGCCATATTGGAGACGCTACAAAAATTCTGTGATTTATTTTACACTTTCTCTAATAAACGGAATTGTTTCAGATACTAGTAAAAGATTTCAAAACAATAGGAATTCCTACCAAATTTTCTATTCCTATTGATCGCAAGCTATGCGGATTTCAAACAAAACTTAATCCTGTCCAATAAGGGGTAAGAATTACAGTTTTCTCATTTGGTCCTAATTTAAAATCTTCCTTCTTAGGGAACGGAACCCATACAATCTACAAGTTTTATACTTGTAGATTCGTACCTAGCAGGCTCCTTTTCACATTTATCGCACGCTTTACAAATTAGTGGTAAACTCGTAAACCTCTCTTGTCTTAGTGCCCACCTACCCTTCCTTTTTTTTAGCGATTATCAATCGATTTGGGGAGTTAGAAGGAAACATTACTCTTCTTACGAACCTACTATTCTTCAGGTGTAACATTACGGTAACTTAAATGGGAAGTTGGATTGGCTACTCTAGAACAAACCATTGGACATATCATTCCGGGAGTGCTGCACCTACTTTGGTTGCGACCCCATCGTTAAAGTAAGAACTCTCGCCATCCAATAAGGTCAGAAAGTTTATCTGTTACTATTTTGTTTACTACTTCCATTACTGTATATGAATTAAGGTATAGAATTCTGTTAGAGTTAACGACCGTATAAATGCTCACCTTAACTAAATGGTATTTACAAATATGATCAATAATCTCTAGTTAACAGCTGTTGCTATGGTTGACTTAATATCTTACTACCTTCTTAAGCCTATATTTTGGCATTAAGGGAGTTTCATTACCTGGTAGAGATGATATTTACAGCCCTACTTATTAATTGGTTTACGTATTGGGCTTGACACTACCGTTTATTTTTAATGTAAATGCTAGCTGCGCAACAGACGAATTTCATTATATAAGTATGCGCGTCACGAGAATTTAGGAAAATGGAAGTGGCTACATGGTATCATTGACGTTAAATTAAATGTGTAGAAATTATTACTTTTACCGTATAAAATTGAATATTTCTTTTCTCATAAAAGACTTTTTTTAATCAAAATTAGGTTGAGAGGAAGATTTAGTGACTCAATTATTTATTTCTGGCTCCTTTTCTTTCTAAATGTTTGGTTAATGAATTTGTTTTCTCAGAAATAAATAACGCGGGCCAACCGAATCGCTCCTCTTTTCTTTATTGTCACCGCTTTAAATGAGCGGTTAATTAATTAAATAGTAATGTGTTTTCTGTAAACGTCAATAAGAATTACTTATCTATATGATAATTTCAGGGAATAATTATACTATTTTTGTACGCTGTAGCAAGTGTTAGCCACTATTCTGTGTTTAATTTTTTTTTTGCGGGTTATCTAAAACGCTTTTGGTAGCGAGAATGTATGTTTTTTTTCAGTGCACACAATGAAAGGTCTTTCATTAAGCAAAGGAAACGTTTCCAGTTAATTATTTAAAATTTACTCTAGGATTAATTGGTTTTGGGTAGCGTATAGTTACCCAGCAACTTTCTAAAGTACTATAAACATTGGTTTTTATTTATTTCGTATATGGGTCAACTTTGGACTTATTTTGAATCGTAATAATAATATTTTGGCTCTCAGTAGCATTTATAAAATTGAAATGTTAATCTATTTTTCTTGTTTTGTGAGAACAAGTTCGACACAGTTTTAAAAAGTATTCAAAGATTGCTATTAAATTTACATTTACTACACTACTGTAGTAGTTTTGTTTGGCGTTGTTTTCTTCCTCCCTTTTTCCCATAGTTTCTTACTCATCCACTGCACCACCGTGCATTCAGGAGTCGAGATGACGGTGCGGGGCGCGCGTTGGGGGGTGATTCCTGGCGCCCAATATTACTTTAAACTTTTATTCCCTCTACGCATGATCCGTTCTGAGCAAAACGGGTCGTTTAGATAGTTACGGTTCAGTAGTGAACTCTATCTGTCTCGATCCTTTAATAATAGAAACACCCACGCATCCAGTGCCTCCGGCGAACTGAGCCCCGGCATTATTTAGTTTGTTGCATCTGCCTTATTGGCACGTAACAATACTAACATCAACTGCCTGGAAAAAACAACGCGATGAACAAGACGAGAAGAAACAAAGAGAATTGGACGAAACAGAACATAGAAGGAAAGAAAGATAATTTAAAAAAAACGCTCGAGAAACATCAGTTATTGAAAAAAAAAGCTAAAGCAACTAAGAAACTGGAAAACAAAAGTAATAAGACTAAAACAAGGAAAATTAGCTCACAAGGTAGCAAGAACACGAATAAATCTGAAGAAAAAATTAATATTACCTCAAACTGTAAGATAGTATCACCTACGAAAGATACGGAGGTATCACCCACAGAAGAAAAATTTAAAAAAACGAGAACATAAATGTTTGACACACAAATCAACCCTAATTCAGTAACAGAAATTTCAGAAGTTTTTAGTGGAATTGAAGGGTGAGCCACAGGAAGAAGATAATGATATTTCACACTACAAAATATCGCCCATACAAGAGAGATTGAAAAGAGTTACAAGACGAAAGAACTGACAAAACCATTTTAACAGAAATTCCAAATATTCCTAATAGAGCCAGAAATCGGAGATAACGCAATCAGTACTGCATTTACATCTAAATTTACTAATTTAACTTGTATAGAAAAACAGCAAATACACAAATCAACTTTAAGATGCTTTACGTATCAAGTTTGTATGAACAAGTTAAAATACTTAAAGTAACTTTGTTTTATTAAACCATAAAATCCGTTTAGTGTTTATTTTCTTATTTAAGAGTCTTCTTTATGTTGTCATTTATTTTTACAATAAATTTCCTAAAGGAATTTACAAGTAAATTTGTTTATTTTGAAAAAAATATGAACATAATCATTTTTTTAAATTTTTTATTAAACATTTTCACCCCATTTCAATAATTTTTTAATATTAAACAGTGTATAGGGGGGCCAAGGACTGCTTAATTAAGGCCAATAATTGTATATAAACGGACAATTACTATTGGTTTGGTTATTACCAGGAATAGTATTTATTCTCAAAAAATTGACTAAAAAGTTTTAAAAAAAGAATTTTAGTTTCAAAGAAAAAGAACCTATTGATACAAGTAAATTATAACAATTCTAAGATTTTACTTAAACTACTTACTACGATTAAGTAAAATTAAAAAGTTCCTTAAGTGGCCAATAACTGTCGGTTTTACCCTATCGTTTACCATAGTGAATAGTGGGATTCCAGTGAGAGCAAAAATGATCAAAATAACAATGTGGGAGCATAAGTCTCTAAAATATTTAGTTTTACACAAGGAATTTGTGGTTTAGCAGTGTTGGCCATCACGTAAGCCCAGCGATGCCTAAAAAATTTTTATACTAGATTTGTTGGCTTTACAATACCGTCCTCATATAGAACGAAAATTGTTACGGTCGAAAATGAAACTGAAACGGCAGGTAACAGATAATTAGAGTGCACCGGACTATCTCGGTAGGAAAGAAGGCGTGGGCATGTTTTTGAATTTAAAAATACTGAAAGTGGTAAGTTGTATTGTCGAAAGTCGCAGATAAGGGTGCGTCGTGATTAGAATAAAGTCAAGTAAAAGGACGCCAGACTATTACTAAGACGATATCGGTAAGAATACACCTGAGCACGTAGATAAATCAGCCTTCAACAGTCAAAAGATCTCACCTACCTTACGTTGGCTACCTCCAGATGCACGTCGGAGATGCTTCGAAACTTTAGCTCTGGAACAAATATTAAAATATCTACACGCTCAAATACTAAAGCAGCGTGTGCACAAATTAGCTGTTGGGTTTCAATGACATCTTTAACTTAATATTTCGTTACGTTACCCCCACGCTTGTGAACAAAATAATTCAAACACAATAATAAAAAAATAATGAACGTTAAATGTTACGCTTAAATCTTGTTAACTCAGATAACCAATGGTTACTTTTAAAATGAATCAATAAAAAAATAATGAATTCAAAATTTAGCTCTCAATTAATCCTTTAGTTTGAATAATGAAATTACTACTCTTCGTAAATTATTGCTTTCGCTGGTCGGGAAGAGATCATAAATAGACACCACAAAATTCAAATAATCGTTTGTCTATTATATCTAAATATATCTCAAAAAGCACACAAATGCATGTATTTATTTACAATGGTTTCGGTTTGATTTAAAGTATTAAATGCTAGAAAACGGGAAAATTAGATGGTCAACCTTGTGAGCTTACCAAAAGGCCTTTGATTTTAAACTACGGAAGAAGAATTATCTAAACCCTATCGTTTAAGAATTATAAAACAATATGTAACCAATCGGTCACTTAAAATCAATTTTACCATGCGTAATTTGCAATACATTTAACTAAATAATAATAAAAAACAAAATACCAAAAATATCGCAAATAAAAGCATTTCTTCAACCTTTAAATTGAGATTAACATGAAAGCATCAAATTCCGCAAAATAACATCAAAACAAACGACTGCGTTTATTGACTAGTCAACCAATAATTTCACCAAGTTTACAAACAAAGTTATGATAAAGCATTGACAATAACGTACAATAATGCGTTTTCTCCACCGGGCAGCGACCAAAGCAACGGGAACTGCTACAGAATACCTGCTCGTGTTCTCGATCGGCAAGGCAATACGGCAATTTCCCAGCTTTAAATTTCGATAGCAATACGTTTATCTTAATTGGTCAGGACGGTATATAGATTATGTGCACAAAACGAGTAGCTTTTACACACGAGATAGTTACAAACTTTAACGTTCCATTAAATCGGTAGCTCTATTTCCAAGTCTTTTTAATCATTAAAATGTGTAAACAAAAAAAATGATCTATTTACAAATTATTTACAGTGAGACTTTCGTCTGTTGTAGCTGATTTTCTTTTACGGGAAAAACAAAACGCTGTGCCTTCACAGTGGTTTCATTCGGTAATATAAATCCGCTTTAAGCGCGACCAAGAACCACCACTAAGATGTACGTAAATAAGCACAAGACTTAGTGAAATGTTCATAAATTGACGCTACGGTCCATAACTTCAAGATAAATAACTAGGAGGGATGAATGTCTACACAAATATCCACCAAACGGGTGATTTTAGTTGCAAACAACTTCTCCAAAAGTTAGGTCCTCCAGGTATTCGAAAAAGGCACGCCTCCGATCTCACAGATCACATCTCTTACTTACGAAAGTCAGATCGAGAATTCTCGCGCCATTAAGCGCGCAAAAGAAACAGCTTCTTCCCCTCTCCGTATTATTGCACCATCTTTTCTAACATACTAAAACCGCTGACAGCGCTATATGCACGATTCAAGTGCAAATTGTCAACCACAGATGTATTCCTTGAACGGTAACGATAATCACTTAACACTAATGGACTGACGTATTCTATTCCGACAGAAACACGGCGTCAATTACTAAATGCCATAAGTCAAATTTACCATTAACAGCCTCTGTTTAAACAAGCAAACCAGAATGATCTCATCCCACACTTTAAATACGAACTTTTCTTTTCTACAACTACATTTTATTTTAACAAAACCTTTTATGAAAAATTACACGAAAACTAATTTAGATTCAACTTCTTCAAAATTTCCTATTTCCAATTAATTAATCCACCAAAATCTATAATTGCCAATTTCAGAAATCAAATCCTAATTGCAATACAAGTTTCGTTATCGTAAATTGAGGCATTAGCAGAAAAATAATAAAAAGAAAAAAAATACGAACATATATACAGGGCGTTCAAATACACATGACAAAATGCGCAATTTGAACATGAAATTCTTGGTAAATAACAACATTTTCACTACCTTTTAATATTAAATAGTAAATTACAACTCGTAAGAATTGGAAATTAGCAAGACTGAAAATTCTACGCATTTAAAAAAAAAAAATTACTAAATTTGTAATATAATTAGTGCTTCGTTAACTAAGCATAGAGTTTAAATTGCAATGCGTAACTTTCGAATTAGTGGTATCTAATAGGCCTTATGACATTTCATTTTAATACTATATTTAAATGTTATAAACCACCTCAAGAGAAAATGAAAGACTGACAACAAATAAATAAATAGGTAATTATTATACAATTATTTAGAACGCAAACCCTTAGTGTGATATATCTTAGTTTTGGCTTTGTATTAATATCTTGAACATCAGCTAGAAATTATAATTGGCCTTTGTGGTAACTTAGTTTGCTTAGATTTCTAACTAAGTTTTGGGGTTAAACAGATCTCATAAATTGTATCACAGTCACCTAAACTAGTATACGCAGCACATATTGGAAACTCGACACTATTCGCTACTTTTACCTTATCTGTTTCATATATAAACATAAAAGTATAGAAAGTATAATATTTTTGTTTGTCGCTATGATATCCTAAGTTTTTCGTCCAAAGTTAGGAAAGTAGTCAAAAGCAATTTTACTACGTGTGTTCTCAAAGGACATTTTCAAACTTTTAAGATATTGTTTACGGAATTTGTTCTAGTTTATTCTTGCAATAAGTTATAAAATCTTAAGTTCTTGCGTAGCGCAAAGTACACTAGGAGGATAAAATATATTAATTCCGTATGATAGAAAAGACAGAAACGCTGCTTTTAGCTTGTTACCAATCCCTTTTGTAGCCATACCTACTTAAATGGTATACAATTAACTCTTGTCTACATTAGCGTTAGCACACAAACGACTTTATGTACATAATTAATTCTAATCCCAAACCTGCTGAGATATAAGGTGTGTGGTAAGGTCCTGTACTTTAATGTGATTACGTTATCTTAAATTATGCATAAAACTAGCTCAGTTATACACAAACTCCAATTATAAATCAAAAATGTGGGACGGTTTAATTTAAGTTGACGATATTTGTCTCTTTTATTATATAAGCTCGTTTCACTTCCATATTATATGAATTTAAGGGAAAATATTTATCAACTCAGTATTGTAGTACATTACATTACAGTACATTAGGAGTGAATACAAAAATCATTGATATTATATAGCGGTTATTTTAGATGAAAAATTAAATTAGAACAAGACACTGATTTGTTAGTTTAATAACGTCTTGTCACCTAGAATAATAATTATTATTTAAATAACGTGTAAAATATTACTTCTTGTAACATTTTGGTGACTATATTGGATGGTTTCGCCAAATGTAAACCTATAACGTTATTATACTCAAGAAACTAAAACATACACAGATGTCGATATTGGAACGTACTCAAATATTGAAACAGAGCTGCTAATACTATTCAATAGGAATCGTGTTTATGGATTCGCGAAAACATTATTGTTGCATTTCAATGCAAATTCTAGGAAATTATGGTTCCGTTCAAACCCATGTCAGATACGTTTGTTAAAACTCATGCAATAATAAGGTAAACGTTAAAGTACGAACACTACTCCTTTCGTGTAGGTTCTAACTCTAACACGTACATCTTAATTACAATAATTACTAAATCACGTTCTAAATTTGAATTAATAATAAACAAATAATAATCGAACGAGTAGAATTGTAATACGTATGAAATGGCTTGGAGAAAAAAAACACAGTAGCGCGGGGTATATAAAACAACATAAATACGTATTTGTAACAGTAGTATAAAAATTCCAAACATGCTGGATGTGATTCAAAAAACTAAAAATGTACAGCTTAAGATTGAAGTAAACGGTCAGTTCCTACATATATAAATTTTTTTGAGGGAGCAGTCAACTTAATAAAGTCTAATTGGGCCAGGGTTAAAAAGAAGGCTTTTTAACATATGTCAAGCTTTCGAGACTGTCTAGTCTCTTTTTCAAGATAGCTAAAACAAGATAACAAAATAAAAATTGTTACACAGGAGCATGTCTTACAACTAATTAATCTAATAAAGAAACTTACATGTCGTGAGGCTAATAAAAAAATAGCATTATTTCTTGTAAAGAATAATCGTCACTTATTACAACATTCATTGAAAACACAAACAATTTTTTCCCAAATAACCACGGTTATCTACCACACAGACGTTGCAATTGCCACAAAATTAAGTTGCTAAAAACATTTCAAAAAAATTAATACTAAAACCTGATTGACCAACAATTTTAAAATTAATGTAACCGTATGTGCCAACGAGATAAAATGTATACAATTTATTTATAAAATGCACATACAATGGGAGAAACAAGATATTTATAAAATTATAACCGATGAAACAGAATAAGGAAAAAACTTAAATATATAACAATAAACTCTACTCATCTGAAAAAATTATCATTCATTATTTTTATTTTATAACCTACCCACGAAAAAACCAAAAAAACACGTACATCATAAAACACGTTAACTACATTATTATTATCTCTTGTCAAATATAAGAATGTAACTGTAGATACTACTAAGATTTTTAATCTCGAATTTTTTGTTAACAGTGGGATTTTGATTACTATATACCATTTCTAAAAAAATTCGTTTCTCATAATTTGCTACGAACTCGAAATAATCAAACACATGGTTTTCATTAATAGTATGTTCGGCTAAAGCACAAGAAAGAATTTTACGCTTCACATCACTTTTATGTGATCTAATTCTCCCCAACAGACATCTTGACGTTTGACCAATGTACACATTGTTACAATTCAAACAAGATACAGAATAAATCACGTTTGATTTTTCTAGTGCTTTAGTGAGGTTTTTGTTTTCGTGTACAAAACTGATGCAGTTTTGATATTCCTGGTAGCTATCTTCAAATCTTTAGAATTTTGAAAAACGTATATTAATTAATGTATGGTTGTCCTGGTCTCCATCAACAAGATTTAAATTTGAAATATGTTCATCGTTGTTGTGCCTAGTAGTGGTGAATAACAATTTATTAATAATCGCCTTTGGGAAAGAGTTTTCTATCAAGATACCTCTTAATAACGTCAAACCTTTATTGATATAGTCGGGATGCGAAAGCCTAATAACTCTGTTTTTAAGTACTAACATCAAATTTGTTGTCATCCTAATAGGATGTTGAGAGTGATAACTTATGACCCTATTACTACACATGGGTTTTCTGTACCATTCTGTTTTAAGGATGTTACTAGTTACTCGATTGACTACCATGTCTAAAAAGGAAATACATCGATTGCCTTCTTTCTCACAAAATGTTCATACAGTACTAAGATTCATAATTGAATCTAATATCATAGTTTTTAATAATAATTGTTATAAACAAATATTTGATACTCCTATGGGATCACCAATTTCCCCTATTCTATGCAACTATGTTCTTGATGACGTTATAGACGAATATACTACCAAGATTCCTTTCTGCGTCTCTTTTATCAAAGGCTACGTAGATGACATCTTACCAGCCTTACCCGAAGAAAAACTAATAACATCTTTAAAACAGAATGGAATAGAAAACCCATGTGTAGTAATAGGTTCATTAGTTATCACTCTCAACATCCTCTTAGGACGAAAACAGATTTGATATTAGCACTTAAAAACAGAGTTATCAGGTTTTCGCATCCCGACTATATTAATAAGGGTTTGACGTTATTGAGAGGTATCTTGATAGAAAACTCTTTCCCAAAGGCGATTATTAATAAATTGTTATTCTCTACTACTAGGCACAACAACGATGAACATATTTCCATTTAAATCTTGTTAGAATAACGCTAAAATAATAGAGTTCGTAGCAAATTATGAGAAACCAATTTTTTTAGAAATGGTATATAGTAATCAAAATCCCACAGTTAACAAAAAATTCCACATTAAAAATCTTAGTATTATCTACACTTACCTCCTTACATTTGACAAGAAATAATAATTTTTTCAGATATATAAATATATATATAAATATCTTGTTTCTCCCATTGTATGTGATTTTATAAATCAATTGTGTACATTTTATCTCGTTGGCACACACGGTTACAATAATTTTAAATATTGTTGGTCAGTCAGATTTTAGTAGTAATTTTTTGAAATCTTTTTAGCAACGTAATTTTGTGGCAATTACAAGTTCTGTATGTAGATAACCGTGGTTATTGGGCAAAAAAAATTGTTGTTTGTATTTTCAATAAATGCTACTATTTTATTAGCCTCAGGACATGTAAGTTACTCTATAAGATTAATTAGTTCTAAGACATGCTCTTATGTAACAATTTTAATTTTGTTGCCTTGTTTTAGCTGTCTTGAAAAAGAGATTAAATAGTCTCGAAAGCAAGATATATCAAAGAGTCTTATTTTAAGCCTGGCCTAATTAGACTTTATCAAGTTGACTGCTCCCTCAAAAAACTTTATTTTATATATATATATATATATATATATATATATATATATATATATATATATATATATATATTAGGTGTTTGTTTTTGGAAAAACGCTCGGACACGTCGATTTTAATTTGTTGTAGCGATTTATTTCATGCTAAGTTCATGTATACAGGGTGGCCCAAAAACAATTTATGACTACCAACTTCATTTTTTCAAATGGAAACTCCTACATTTTATTTCATTTTTGGATTCTGCTTTAAATTTTAAGCAAGTTTTATATACCATTTTTATCTATTTTTTGACATAACACACATGTATACAGGGTGACCCATTTAGAAGATAAATTTACTTTTTCATTTTTTTTTATGGAACCCCAAGTATATTATGACGTTTTTGAGTTCTCTGAGAAACTCTGAACGTATTTCATATAACATACTCATATCTAAATTCAACAGTGTTCGAATAAATTACATAAAACAGAAATAACCACAGAACTTTAATACTTAATAGATAATAATGTTTAAATTCAACAGATCTTGAAAAACGTTATAAAAATAGGAATAACAATAGAACTATTAATACTTAATAAATAACAATATAATCTAATGTATTAAATGTTCGGACTGTGCCCCATTGACGTCTTGTCAGTGGGCAAGCCGCAATTCAAATTCCTCTAGAAGTTTACTTATTATTGGAGGAGGTATTTGTTGAGATCCTTGAATAACTTTATTTTTTAAGTCTTCTATATTGTTGGGCTTATTTAAGTACACCCTATGTTTCAGATAGCCCCATAAAAAAAAGTCCATAGGGGGAGGTCAGGCGATCTAGCAGGCCACTCTAATGGCCCCCTTCGTCCAATCCATCGAAGAGGAAATGTTTCGTCTAAATATTGTCGTATCTCTATGCTAAATTTTGTTGGCGCACCATCTTGCTGAAACTATATTGACTCATTTGGAATGTTTGGATTATTTGCATTTGGAAACGTAAGACAAAGTTCGGGTACCAATTCATTTCTCAAAAATTACAAATAGCGTTAGCCTGTTAAAGTACCCTCGAAGAAATACGGACATATGACTCTCCCTCTTACAATACCGGCCCAAACGTTCACACTCTGAGTATATTGGGTGTGAGTTTCAATGGCCCAATGCGGATTGGTAGATGACCAATAGCGGCAATTTTGTTTGTTCATCATACCATTTAGGCAGAATATCGATTCAAAAACCGGTCATCATTACAGTGGTGCATAAAAACTTCGCAGAATTCTAATCAACGATCTGGATCGTTTTCGTTAAGTTCGTGGATTGATTGTACTTTATACGAGTGATACTTTTCTTTTTTTTTAATTCTTTCCTGTTTCCTGTTACTATCCAGGGCTATTTCTTGAGTTGCTTTATGATAATTTTCTTCAATGGACAATAGAACGTCTAATTTCTTATTCTCGGAAATCGAGGATCGACTAGATCTGAGACGGTCTCTTACATGCCCAACTTCTTGAAATTTTTTTTCAATGCGGCTTACAGTAGATTGTGATATTCGACAGTCAGGATATTTAGCATTGAATAGTTCACAAACTATCGATGCAAATTTTGTCTTTATGTATGTAGAACTGATGTAAATTTGAACTTATTCGTTCATAACAAAAACTTATAATAAAGATACTAACTGTTTGACAAAATGTTACTATTTAAACCAAATTTAATGTCAATTTAAAAGTATCACATAAATGTCATCTGCAAATGTTTCAATAACAGTTGAATATCGACATGGGTATATTACATAACATGTGTTTCTACATTAATAGTTCTATCGTTATTTCTATTTTATGTAATTTTTTCGAACACTGTTGAATTTGGATATGAGTATCTTACATGAAATATGTTCAGAGTACTCAAAAACGTCATAATATACTTGGGGTTCCATAAAAAAAATGAAAAAGTAAATTTATCTTCTACATGGGTCACCCTGTATACATGTGTGTTACGTCAAGAAATGTATAAAAATGGATAACTAAAAACAATATTGGACGTGTTCCAGCATTTTCATGAAAAATATTTCCTTTAGTTTTTAACGAATTTATGCGGGACTTTTGACCCTCTCTTATGTGTATTTTTCGATAACTGTTAAGTTTAGGTACAGGACATGGTACATGAAACTTACTTAAAATTTAAAGCAGAATCCAAAAATAAAATAAAAAATAGGTGTTTCCATTTGAAAAAATAAAGTTGGGGGTCAGAAATTGTTTTTTGCGCCACCCTGTATACATGAACTTAGCATCAAAAAAATCGTTACAAAAAATTAAAGTTACTTGTCCGAGCGTTTTTCCAAAAAACAAACACCTAATTTTTAATTAAATTTATACGGTACTTTTGGTCCTCTCTGTATATATATATATATATATATATATATATATATATATATATATATATATGTATATTCACAGTAAGTCTCAGAAGTTATGTCTAAATTCATTTAAAGTTTAAGGGTCTAGTTTTTGGAGAGATGCTCGGACAAGTCGATTTTTATTTTTGACTGCGGTATTTTTAGTTGTAAAATTTTGTATATAGGGTGGCCCAAAATAAGTTACAACCACCAACTTGATTTTGTCAAATGGAAAAACCTGTTTTTAAATTTCATTTTCTGAATCTGCTTTGAATTCTAAATAAATCTCATATAAACATGTCCTATACTAAGTCAACAGATCTCGAGGAATTTGCAACTGAAGATATCCACAATTAAGGCCGTATCTAGGAAGGCGGCCTTTTGTTTTCTGTCAATTTATTCAAAAAACACAATCACAAATCAAATCAAATGTTCAAGATGCGCACCATTTGCGGCTTGACAATAGCCAAGCCAAGGAATATACTCTCTTTGCACTTTTCAACTACTTCTGAAACTATGGCACGCACTTCTCTTCTGATTTTCTCTTTCAATGTCTCCAGATTTTTTCGCCTGTCAACATATACCTTTGATTTGAGATAACCCCACAGAAATAAATCTAACGGGTTTAGGTCGGGTGACCTTGCAGGCCATTCGATAAGTCCTCTCCTTCCTATCCACCTATTAAGAAATGTTTCATCAAAAAGTACACAATTTCGAAGAGGACAAATGTTGAAATTCGACGTCAAAAATGAATTGACATACACAACGAAATGAAAACATTGTTTATGGATCACCTTGGATACGATTATTTTGCAAGTGCTCTTGATAGTTTTATAAAGACAATATTTATTTTTTTTTCGTAAATACTTCGAGATCTGTTCCCTATAGGTACAGAAGATGGTACATGAGATTTACTCAGAATTCAAGGCAGATTCAGAAAATGAAATAAAAAACATGTATTTCTATTTGACAAAAGCAAGTTGGTGGTCGTAACTTATATTTGAGCCACCCTATATACAAGATTTTATTACTAAAAGTACCGCAGTCAAAAATAAAAATCGACGTGTCCGAGAGTTTCTCCAAAAACTAGACACTTCAACTTTAAATGAATTTAGACATAACCTCTGGGACTCACTCTATATGTGCATGTATGTGTATGTATATTTATATGTTTATTCAGTAAGTTTACACCCCATATTACTTATATCTTTCTTTACTCTGTCCATATTTCTACTTCTTACTTCCTTACTTGTCGGGGCAGTAGGCAAATAACTATCCGGTAGTAGGACGATACCGTAGGGAATGCTATATCGTCCGAAGCACGATTTGCCCAGTAACCGGTCTCCCTCAATCAAATCACTCAAAAGAACAATACAATTGCCTCGGATCGACCTCAGCCATTCAAGATCGAAACAGACAGGCTGCTGACGACTGTGTAAGGAATGAATGGCGAGTCGGTACGTGGAATGCTAGAGGTATGCATGGTAAATAATTTAAAATTGCGAATGTAATGTACAAAAGACAGCTTGATATTCCGTGGGTATCGGAGACAAAGCGCAAAGGAAAGGATGCTGTGGAGATGTAGGATGGCACCCTAGCAGTACGGTGAGGAGTTGAGACTGAAGTGCATGGCGCAGAAGGAGTTGGAGTGATCGTAAGTGAAAGAGCGAAAAGATGTGTTAAACAGTGCGAGTTGGTATTCCCCCGGATAATGTGGGTTAGAATGGAAGTGGAGTTTCGAAATTTTTTTCTTACTGCATGCTATACACCGGTGAATGGGGAAATAGGTCAGGAGTGTGACTGGTGAAATGATGTGGAAAAAGTATTGAACGCATATAAGCCAAATGAACGACTGGTAATATTGGGAGATATGAATGGCTGGGTGGGTATACGTAGATAACATACTGAACGCGTTCTAGAAAGAGAGAACACACAGAACTCGTTCTAGACCAAAGCGCCAATGAGAATAGGGAACGCCTGGTGAACATCTGTGGGGAGAGAAGCCTGTTTGTATCTAATACGTGGTTGAAACATAGAAATAAGCATACATATAATTAGAAAAGCGGGAAATTTAAAGTATGATTGACTTGATAGTGTATGATGAACGACTTAAGAAACCTGGCGAGGGACACAAAGGTGATGGGCGGATTGGAGTGTGGATCAGATCACTTTTTGGTTATATCGAGAGTGTGCTTAGGGCAAAAGTGGGTCTGGAGAAGGAAATTAAATGTAGTGCGAACGTCCAGAATTAGGGTAGATAAACTAGTAGAGGTGCGAGAATGAAAACGAAGATGCTGTGAGTAACGAATTGAATGTGAATGAAACAGTGTGGAACGAACAAATAAAAGACGCTAACTTTGAAAGTGCATGGGTAAGCCTGAATTTGATTTGTGGAGTGAATCGGTAAAAAAGGCAGTATGTAAGAAAAAAGATGCGTACATCGCAATGATTGGTGCAAAAAGTGAGACAGAAAAATCGATTGTATGGGTGTACAGATTGAGAAACAAACAAGCGAATGCGGCAGTGAAAATAAGTAAAGACGAAATGATGGATGTGGAAGGAGGGAAAATGCAGAATGATTTTGAGGGAAACAAAAAACTCTTCTGGAAATGAATCAAAAATACAAAACGTGGCCCAAAACAGCACATTTCAGGAGTGATAAATACGAGAAACAAAATAATATGGAACGATTGAAAAGTAAGGAAGTGTTGACAAGAATATTTCGGAAAGTTGTACAGTAGCAGGGAAAATAAAACTGAAGGGTTGAATAAGGAGAATGTAGAAGAAATGACGAATGAAACAAAGAAGGATATTGGGCTAAGTGAGGTAGAAAAGACGGTAGGAAGGTTGAAAAACGGTATAGGAGCAGACGTAGATGAAATAACCGGCGAAATACTAAAGTATGGAGGTGAAAATCGTATACGAAGATTGTGTGAATTTTTCAATGTATGCCGAGTGATTGGAAGAGTGCGATCATTGTACCACTGCATAAGGGTAAGGGGAACAAGAGTGATTGTAAGAACTACACAGGAATAAGTTTTCTCAGTGTACCTAGTAAAGTATTTGGAAGAGTACTGATTGATAGAGTACCAGAAACTACAGAAACCAAGATTTGGGATTTGCAGGGTGGCTTCTTTCCAGGTAGAGGGTGTGTTGATCAGATGGTTTCCTTTGAGGAGGTAGTCGAAAAGTGTTTAGGTGCAAAAAGGAAGCTGTACTGTGCGTTTGTAGATCTGGAGAAAATATTAAATGAATATGATAAACGGAATAAGTGTAGTATAAAACGGTAGCCGAGTATTTGTTAGGGTGAGAGGAGCTGTGAATGAATACTTTAATATTGAGCAAGAAGTGCGACAAATCTGTGTGATGTCACTGTGGTTGTTCAATGTATACATGGATAAATGTGTTAGGCAAGTATGTACTAGTAAAAATGGTGTAATGATGATTGGTGAGGCTAATGTACGAGTTCTGGTATATTCAGATGATAGTCTTACTAAGTGGCACTGCGGATGAGCTACACTCTGCTCTAAGGAAGTTTGATACAGTCTGTGAGAGCATGGACCTAAAGGTAAACGTGAACAGAACTAAAATTGTGGTGTTCAATCGGGAATATGCAGAGTATTTACTCTGAAAAATTAAATTGTGGAACAAGTGGACGAGATGGTATATAAGAGTAGAATGTTTACTGCCAATGCTGGTGAGAAAGTGATTGGAAGTACGTGGAGGATCATGAGAAACGAAAGCATGAGCCTAGCTCCAAAGGAGCAGTCTATAATAGCGTGTTTGTCCTGTCCGTTCTGTATGGAAGTGAGACATGGATATGTCAAAAAAAAGCACGAAAGAAAAATATAAATGCCGTGGAATGATAAGAAGTTTTAAAAATAGAAAGACATGTCAGAGACAATGTATGAATCTTGCGGAAGCTAGAGATATATGCAGATATAGGAAAGCATGGAGAAAGTTTGTGAATGAAACATGAATAAGAGGCGTGGATTCTTTTGTCTACCTCGCAAGGGAAAGGCGTTTAGGTTATGTTATGTTGTGTTATGATGTTCTTTAAATAGTTACACACACAAAAAATTTGAAAGCGTAGTGTCAGGGGAAAATTGCTTAGTGGTAAAACAATAGACCTATCAGATACAATTAAATCAAATATGCTTGTGTTCAGTCACGATACTAAAATATTTGTAACTATTAACTCTATCAGATAATGGTTCTATTTAGATAACAAGCTTAATGGGACTAATAATTTGTGCGTTAATAACATGTTGTCGGCTGAACTCGAAAGGAATAGTCAAGGTTCGTAGTAAGGTTTGCAGAATCTCAAAAGTTGCCTAAATTTCGGACATACTCGTCAATAAAGCTCAAATTCAAGGTTAAATGTCATAAGACGCTACTACGATCGGAATTTCTCGGTAAAATGTCCTTAGATATATGATAATAATGATCAGAAAAGTAACAGTAGAGCAAAAGGCAATGACCCACTCGCTAAATAAGTAAAGTAACGTCAAACGCAATATGATTAACACTCCCTTTAATTTCGCAAAATGCGGCAACATGTGGGTAACTAAGCTTAGGAAGTTTAGCCCTTTCCGTCCCAGCGGTTTCACTCTCAAAATCATTCTCTGTGGCCTTGCTCAAGCGCCCCAGTGTATCATTGAAATCTGCACCGGAGCTTGCTTAGTGGAGCACTCTAGTGTCAGAATTCATCACTAGCGGCAGCGTTGCCAGGATTCCAACAGCTAGGTCAGTACTTTAGTTTCACAAAGCGTTGTGTTGAGGTGGTTGTTTTGTATTACAAGATTATTTTCAATTTCGCAGCTAATACGGTATATCTTAATAAAGAAAGGTAATACATTACTACTTTATAATACATGGATTATATCGCAAAGTGTTAAAAAGACATTACAATATATTTTTTAGAAATATACTTACATATTTGTGTGTGGCTTCATAGTGAAACCAGTGGGATGTATTTATTTAGGATATTTTTCCAATACAATCGTTTTTTTTTTTTGTAGATTGTTGACATGGCTGGTAAGCATCGTGCATTGCGAAGTGAGAGAAATGTAGCTGGAAATTTGAAAGCTGAGCTTTTAGATTGACTTATTGATGAAATTCCAAGTGGTACCGAAACTGAAGCTTCAGATACAGAGAGTGAATGGGAGTATGCAAATGCAAATGCAAGTCATTGTAATGTGTGATGCCAATGATGAAAGTGTATTCCAGAGAAGCATAAATGAACCTGAATCTAGTGATATTGGTAATAATAATGAAGGGGATCAGCACAATAACAGTAGTAGTAATAATAGTAGTAATGGTGATATACAAAATAAATATGGGGTCGGCATACTAATAAGAGTAACTATGTAAGAACAAGGGAACAAGTGTTATGCATGCAAACTAGAAAGTCCGAATGGACTATTTAGTTCCTTATTTACTGATGAACTTATAGACCATATGGGATATTACACACTTGTATGCTACGCAGAAACTCGGTGGATACATCAATTTCAAAGAAACTGATATGGAGGAAATAAAAGAGTATCTTTCCATTAATCTGCTGATAGGCATAAAAAATGTCCATCATATAGAAATTGTTGGTGTTCAGGTACAGCTCCTTGAGACATATATTTCTTCAGTTGTGTCCTGGAATAGATTTTCAAGGTTGCTCGGGCATATGGACTTGAATGATAATAACAAACAGCCTAAGAAAGGGGAGGAACACTTCGACAAATTGTGCAATGTTCGTCATTTGTTGGAAAATTTTAGTAAAACATGTAAGCAGTGCTACAAACCTCTGAAAACCAAGCAGTGGACGAATTCATAATACAATTCAAATGACGTTCAAGTCTGATACAATACATCCCCCAAAAGCCCATAAAACGCGAGCTTGGGTGCTTGCAAACGAAAATGGGTATGTTTCAAAATTTGAAATATATACAGGGAAAAATACAGAAACAAATTTAGTTTCCAGAGTAGTTAAAACTCTAACTGAAGAGCTGGTTGAAAAATGTCATAAAGTCTACTTTAACAACTATTTTACGTCAGAGCCTTTCATGCTTGAAGTAAGGCAACAGGAAATGTAACGTGGAGAGTTCCAGTGCTGATGCAGTAACCAAGGTATTGTTGCAATGGTATGGAAGGATAAAAAAGGAATCTCTTTCCAATTTCCACGACGTTAAAGACATATCTACGGCAACACGAAGGAATAAATATGGTTCTAAAGTTGAAATTACATGTCCATCAATTGTCAAAGATTGCAATTCTAGCATGGGCTTCGCTGACAAAGCTGACATGTTAAAATCAATGTATGAAATTCACAGAAAAAGTGAAAAATGGTGGCAATGGATATTTTGGCACCTCTTAGTTGTCATAATTGTAAATACCGTTATCGCCTACAATACAGATAGATTTGAAAAATTGCCTGAAAGGGTTAATTAAAATGAAAATAATGAGCCCACAATGTTTGGAAAATTTGAAAACGTAAAAGATCAAAAGTATTAACAACGCTAGCTAGTATTTTCATGAGCTAAGAATGCTTAGTACACTTAAATTTGCGTGGATAAACTTATTAAAATTAATTAAGCCAATTAAACCTTAAAAACGTAAAGGTTTCGAAATATTGAGCGCACTTTGTAATGTTAGCATCAATAAACGATCAGCAGAAATACTAAGCTTTAATTTTTCTTCCAGCCCTCATAGAACTCGCGTGTAGGTGTACATTAACGCAATTTGCGCCGTCACGTCACAATAATACAACTGAACATAGTCAACCACTTCTCAGTCGGTCGATATTGTGCACACTACGAATCGATACTTGATTGTAATATCCCAAGTCTTTTTTCTTGTAAGAGTTTTGCGAAGTATTTTTGGTACCCTTTGTTTGGTACAATTTTCTTTACAAAAGTAATTCTTAACAGGTTAGCTGCGGCACCGGTACCCGTGATCCGGTGTTGATCTTCGTTGTGGTGCAGAGCTAAAAATTCATACGCTTTGAAATTTTGCACAATGTGCAATTCAATTATCTTCAATGAAACCTGTAAGTTTTGATTATAATTTTAAACCGTTAGTAGAATAACTAATTCGTATAATAGAATCAATACATAAAAATTAATGTATAAAATTGGGTATAACGTGATTTCAAATACTCATGTTTTCGTTGGAACACAACACTTAAAACGCCAAGAATATAACTCCATTATAAGAAATAAAAGATTAAGGCGGGATTGATTGTTATATTAAAAAGGTAAATTGCACCACGGTCTAGCTCAGTGAGGTACAAACTTATAAAACTTACCGCAATTGAGAACTCTACGATTTTCAGGTCGCGAGGGAGGTAGAGATATATCCGTAGGTATAACCAGTAATGCATTTGTTTGTTGGACGCCAGTCGATTTATAGGTTTAGTAATTAAAATACAACAAAAATTGAGAAAGTTGTACCTTATTAACGTAATAGGTAATTACTTTGGTGTGGTTCACTGGGTCTAAGACTAGTTGCGGGCAATAACAGTACAATCACAGTTATTTTCGTATAATTAAATACTTTTTCAGACTAAACAACACAATAACAGATAATTAGATTATTACCTACACATATTTATCAAATCTTATCTAATTAAAACAACACGTTAAAATCATTTTACTAATTTACAAATCAACTCGACTCACCTGCAAATTGAATCTAAAAAAAAACGTTTTTGGGGTGTGTTCATTTTAGGTGGTGACTATGATACCTTTTTTTTTCCAGATACGGTTTCCTTAACTATGGAGCAATGTCTATATGCTATGTTACAATGTGACAATGTTTGTATTCAACAACTTAATTACTGCAATTTATTTGTTATTCATTGTCAATTGAAATTCTCTATTACATACGTACCTCAACAACCTTTTTAATTCACAATTACTGGTCGCGAGTTAATTTTATTGGTTGATTATTACTAACCTTGTCAATTTTAATTTATTCTTGGTTATTATTATTGACATTGACAAGAATGAAATGAAATGAATGAAAATTATCAAAAGGTACAAGGTTATCTATCTGCTTATACTATGCCATGTATCGAATTTTACAATTCTATTTTATAGTGATTCCTTTGTCTTAACTAATTCTACATAATATGTAATTTAGTCTCTTACTTTAACTTACAATTTCTTATTCACCCACAATTTAATTGTGTTTATCTAGCTGTTAATTCCTACATTTATGAAATTAATTATCTAATTCTACAATTTGATCCTAAGGATGCAATTATTCAAAAATTCACTCTTATATATTTTACTTCTGTTTAAACTTATTGTATTTTTTAATTAAAGACTTGTAAATATTACTGAAGTTGTTGGTATCCGTCCTAAAGTTTATACTTGATTGTTCATGTTGGATGTTTAACATCTCAGAAATTAACCTCTTTCTTAATTAACTTCTTTATCTAGGATGATCGGATTATTGAAATCAAAAGTGTGTCCTTCATTCTAAACATGTGAGGTTAAGGTTGTTTTTTTTTCATTTCTTTCTAAATTGTATCGTTTACAATCGTTTTTATGATTGTTTACTTTTTTATATAAATTTTGTTTTGTCTGACCAATGTATTAGCATTATTGCTCATCGGAATAGGGTCTTTTAATTTTGAAAATAACATATTATTAGTTTTAAGATTGTATAATGGTACCTTTAACGTTTCAGTCTGTAAGATTTGTTGTAATTTGTTACTCAAATTCGGAACATTGATTAGTTTATTATACTTAGTATTAATTGGTGCTATATTAACTTTAGTTTTTACCTTCGTATCCTTTTTAATATTGCTTTCAATTAGTACTTTGTTAATTTATCGTTCCACACTGCACCTGTCCGTTTCTTATTAAGTTACTTATGGTTCGTCTTGGGCATTTAATTTTAATTTTTTGCAGTTTATATGTAGTAATACCACATAATAATTATTTCCGATAATACGTAGTACTTTGCTTGGGTAACATTTTGTGTAACTGTAAGTGAAAGAACGAGTTTAAAACCCCTAATATTACATTTTATTTAGGTTTTTCTTTGAAGACTTAAGATAATTCAGTATCTTGGCTCACACACAGGTTTCTTGGTGTTTCGGCTATAACATAACATGGGTGTGTATACCATCCGTATGGTGCAAATACTAAATATGGATAAAGTGCCGGGTACATCTTAACTTAACATTAGTTTAAATAAGTCATCCTCATATCCGTTTTGCTTTCGAAAAAAGAGGAAAACTTAGAAATAGTTTACAGACTGGTATGCACAGGATGTGTTAGCAATACAGTGAAGAGGTAGGTAGCGTAGAGGTGCAGTGAGGCACGTTTCCACTAACCACTTAACACACAAACCTGAACATAAACAGAGCATACGTTACTGGCAAGTTTTTGCAGACCTGCACTCTTGTTTCTTGGTTAAAATAGCTGTTTTAACGATGTATATTCTGACCCTCTATATGCAGCTAATTTATGATATTATGGTAGTAGGAATCGCTTGAAATTGTAATTCCAGTACGTGCAGGTCTTTCAAAATTCAACCCTATAATTTACATGGTGTTTGTCTATTAGCGTAATAATTTCTTGCCATAAATACTAGTTATTCTCCTTACATATTTTCTATTATCACTAATTAATTTTTGAAATGCATAGAATAACAAACATTAATAACCATTATAAAATTGTATTTCTGAATCATTTGTACTATTAGGTATGGAGTTCCGCTAAGTAAGGTTACTGAAAACCAAATCAACCATTAGGTAGATCAATCCAACTTGGAGCGCACAAGAAGTATGAAGACTGTGGAGATAGCGAAGTGCGAGCACACTCGCACACGCACAAGCACACGCACACACACGCACACGCACAAGCACACGCACACGCGCACGCTCACGCACACGCACACGCACGCGCACACTCATGCATCGTGCACACACACACACGCACACGCACACGCACGCGCACACGCACACGCGCACGCACACGCACACGCACACGCACACACAAACGCACACGCACACGCACAAGCGCACGCGAACGCAAATGCACACGCACACGCACACGCACACGCAGACGCAAACGCACACGCACACGCACACGCACGAGCACACGCATGCGCACAGCGCACCACGCACAGCGCATGCGCACGCGCAGCAAGCGCACTGCGCACGCGCACACGACACGCACACGCACAGCACACGCAGCACGCTACACGCACACGCACACGCGCACACGCACAAGCGCACGACGCACGCGACACGCACACGTACACGCACACGCCACCACGCACACGCACACGCACACGCACACGGCACACGACACGCCAACGCACACGCACACGCACGCACGCACACGCACACGTACACGCACACGCACACTCACGCCAGCACGCACACGCACACGCACGCGCACACGCACGAGCACTACGCACGCGCACACGCACACTCCCAACGCACACGCACACGACGCCACACGTACACCGACACGCACACGCACGCGCACCACGCCACGCGCATACGCACGCACACGCACAGCGCCGCACAGCGCACACGCACACACACACACACGAACGCGCACACGCACACTCACGCGCATACGCACACGCACACGCACACGCACAACCACATACACGCGCACACGCACACTAACACAGACACGCAAACGCACACGCACACGCACAAGCGCACGCGCACGCGAACGCATACGTACTCGTTCACGCACACGCACACGCACACGCACACGCACACGCACACGCACGCGCACACGCATGCGCACGCGTACCAGCAAGCGCATGCGCACGCACGCACACGCACACGCACACGCACACGACACCCACATGCACGCGCACGCTAAAGCACACGCGCACGCGCACACGCACACCCGCACTCACACGCACACGCACACGCGCACACGCACAAGCGCACGAGCGCGCGAAGGCACACGTACACGCACACGCACAAGCACGCGCACACCTACGAGCACTCGCGCACGCGCACGCACAAGCACACTCACACGCAAACGCACACGCACACGCACTCGCACACGCACACACACGGAAACGCGCACGCACACACACCCGTACGCGCACGCGCACGCGGACACGCACACGCACACGCACGCACAGCGACACGCGCACACGCAACGCACACGCACACGCACACCGCCGCACGCGCACGCAAGCACACGCAACGCACACGCACACCGCACACGCACACGCACACGCAACACGCACGCCACGCACACGCACACGCACACGCAGCGCACACGCCACGCGCACGCACACGCGCACAACCACAGCACACGCACAAGCCACGCACGCAACGCACACGCACCGCAACGCACACGCAGCCGCACGCCAGCGCACAAGCACACGCACAACCACACAACGCACACGCACGACGCCGACACACGCACACCACGACACGCAAACGCACGCAACCACACGAACGCACACGCACACCCACGCCTCACGCACCGCACCACGCCCGCACACAGCGCACACGCACACGCACACGCACAGTACATCGCACACGCACACGCACACGACACACGCAGCGCACCGCACGCGCACCGCACGCACACGCACACACGCACCTAGCGCACACGCCAGCGCGCACACGCACACGCAAACGCACACGCACCAACGCCACACGCACACGCACACGCGCCGCACGCACACACAACGCGCACGACACACACGCACACGCACACGCTGCACGCACACGTACACGCACAGACACGCGCCACGCACCGCCACGCACGCCACGCACAGCGCACCACAGCACGACGCACACGCACACGCACACGCACACACACGCACACGCACACGCACACGCATGCGCACACGCGCACGCGCATGCGCACGCACAACACACGCACACGCACAAGCTCACGTGCACGCGAACGCACACGTACTCGCACGCACACACGCGCACGCGCGCGCACAAGCACACGCAAACCCACACGGACACGCACGCGCGCTCGAACACGCACACACACGAACGCGCGCGCACACACACGCGCACACGCACACGCACTCGCACACGCACACGCACACGCACACGCACAGGTACATACACGCACACTCACACGAACACACACACGCACGCGCAGACGCACACGCACAAGCACACGCACCCGCCCACGCACGCGCACGCGCACCAGCAAGAAAATCATTTTGTCACGTTATTTATAAAAAAATATATAGACTATGCTATATTTTTGAAAAGCTCTTACCACGGGGAAAAAGATTTTAAAAAAATGTGTTGGCTGTCCCATAAAAAAAAGTAGGTTATGTCAATATCTCAGAAACTGTGACATCTAAAGAAAATATGAGTATACCACTGGATTGTACGTAAAAAATCTACAAAAATCAGTTTTTACTCTTTTAATATGTCTGACATTAACAGAGTTACAGGGAATGACTGAAAATGCAATTTTTCCAAAATCACCCTATAGCACACAAACTAAGATGGCTATGGCAAATTTGATTAGTGCATCTTTGGTTTCATTAAGAAATAGCACGGTGTCGCGACAACCGCAAGGTTCTAACCTAGAAAATAAGCGAGACACCTCGTGAAACATACGAAAATGGGACAACCTGTACATTCTGGGAAGGCGTGATCACCCGTGGGCATGCAATAAATTATTTTGTTTTTCCGGTTTATAGGGATTTTGTTTTGTTTCAGATACCTAGCATACAAGCAGCTACAAAGAAACTGCAATATTTCGGCAATTCCACGGAGAATGAAATTTGTTGAAGGGGGGTAACAACAATGCTGATATATCTTCTAATGATAGATTAGGGAGCCTTCCAAGTCTGGTAATGATTTTGATGATGTCGTGCTGCTTACTAGATTATTATGATGGCAACAGTCAGAGCTCGTTCATGGAAATGGATAGACGATGTTTTTTTCGATTTTAGGTAAGAGAAAGAGACAACCTTGCTTATGATATAATAGATGCTTAGACAAAAAAAAAGCAAACAAATAAAATGAGGCGATACAGTTCAAGTTAAAGTGAGAATGTTTTGGTGGCTGTTATGTAAATACTTCAGTTACGTGTCTGATGGAGTACAAGCACATTGTACTAAAATCCAGCTTATAAATACGTGAGTAGAAGTTGGTTTTTAGGTTTTTTGAGCTAATAGTGAAGCTTCTATACCCGAAAACAGTAGGTTGTATAACATATTCGATGTGCTTGATTTAGTTAAAAATAAATTTAAAGCATCATATGTCCCCAAAGAAGTTATACGTATTGATAAAAGCAATTTTCAAATGTTCGGGCTTCAATTCTTCAGTTGTAGAAACAACCTTATGATACCACAGTGGCACTCAAACGCTGTATTGGAAAACAAATGTTTGGAAGAAAAGGGCTTCTGAGTGTTACATTCAAACCGCTACAGTCTCCTTGCAGGCCTACAGAAGTAAGCTACCAGTGAAAATGGACGGGGTCTATATAAGGAGTAAGATAAAAGGTAGTTTTAAACACCTTACACTTAATATAAATTCAGAACTAAAAATTGTGTATGCAACCCACCATGTGAATGCGGCAGAGCATACATAGGAAAGAGCAGTAGACCACTCAAAGTGAGCACACAGGAACATAACGGCAAGGACGAAGCTGAAAAACCAAGAGTTCTAAAAAATATGTTTTGGATTACTCAGTGGCTTAGCGGTAAAGGTGTCAGACTAGTGAGTGAAAGGTACCAAGTATGAATCTGAGAGTAGTCAAGTGCTTGGGAAAAAATCATAACATGGATTCGACTCAAATACGAAAACAGTCTTTCTCAGGACTAAGCTTGATGGCAGAAGCAGTCCGCTTCCGAAACGTCGCGCTCAAAAAGCAAAACCGTGGAAATAGGCTAATCAACTCAACTAATAACAACACTCAATTCAGGAAAAATTATCTCTAGGCGCCACCACAATCTTAAATTTTTCTAAACTAATTAGTCTTAGGCGCGGTGTTAATTTAATCCTACCTGACTGTGGAAGATAGGATTGTAGCCTACTCTATAAAATCATACACAACTCAAGTTCAATTTTACCCTTAAAAATAAATTTATTCACAGCTTAAAAAAATTTTTAGGTATACGGATTGTCGTAAACTTATTGATCACACCCTGTATATGTGAAGACCCAAAGTAATAAAGCGTTATTTGGATACTTTCTAAATAGACCTCGTATACATATAATTTGATCTTTACAACTGTCGTAAAAATTCTGAAGTAAATAAGTATCATCCAATTTTATAAAATAGTAATAAGTCGTTAAAAACTATTATTAATTTTATTAAATACATAATATTACTAATGACTAATATTAAATCATTATTTTAATAAAATTAATAATAATTTTTAATTACATATTTACCTTTGAACTTATTCGTTCATAATAATTTAATATTAGTCAAGTTGCTTTGGCTATTTAACCTCAAATTATCCTTCGTATTTCGTTTCGTATAATCGCATCATGTTTGTAGTTTATCTTTCGCTTCGTAATCTATTAGTTTCCATTGCATTTGTAAACAACAGTTTTTTTCAAAATTATTATTATTATTATTATTCACTATTACGAGGTAAGTTTGTAATGCAAAATGTATTTCCAATTGATCGAATGCATTTATTTATTTTGCAACAAATAATGATGTCATTAAAAGGTAAATCTTTGAAAAGCCAAAAGTAATGACAATGAATATATTGCATTATTTCGAGATGGAACGCGATAACGGGGGTCCAAGTTTACCTTTAACTTCCATTATCCAGGTACGCTAATAATTTTCACTATTTAAATTTGACAGCGCGGCTTAAGTTTGAAAATAACCTAGAAAAATTGACGATGTTTTGTTGGTATTCAAAATTACTAACTACATGAACCAATAACGACATACGTTTTTAAAATCTTAAACCATGGTTTAGTAAAAGATGAGTCATAAGACACCTCTCGCCCGCCCGACCATATGAGGGTTAATGTTGAAATACGCATGCGACTTATTGTCCCTTACAAATTGAAATGGTCTGCAATAAAAATTGATAATTTGGTTAAATACAAGACCGATTGTTTTAGAGATCTTTCTGATTCCATGCTTGTTGATTTTTCTTGATGCGTAAAAAGGGATTTGTCATTACTGTTGCTGTAGGGCCAAATTTTTTCATGAGTTTTATTTTAGGATGATTTAAAGAAGTTTTTAGTAGTATGTTGAAATAGTGCGTTATTAGTAATAAAACAATGTATAAATTCAAACAGTAGTAACACGCATTAGTTTGCGAAATTTAACCAATCTTGCTAACTCTTAAATACCGAGAGAGCAAAAAAAAATTTAATGTTTCATGACATTTACAAACGGTGTGTTTAGTAATATTCTAAATTAGCAAATGTCTAAAAACTTAATTTAAAATTGCCGAGCACATTCTCTGTAAATTACCCTGACTAACGCATTTATTAACAGGGTGCGAAATTCGATAATAAAAGTAAATATAAATCATACTATTTTAGAGTAATGCAAATAAAAGAGAATTTATATTCAATAAAAGCATAAAAGCTGAATACGCGCCAGCAGCTTTAGGTTAGAAAATTCTATTGAGACAATTCTCGACCCTCATCAAAGTATTATGAGTGTTGACAACCATTGAAAAGTCATTTTCGATCAAAACCAATACATGATAGTGTAAGATTTTCACAGTGATTACATCAAAATATTAGTTGTTACTTTAACAAATGGACTTTTAAGAAATGTTATAACCCTTCAAAGTGAAATTAACGGAACAGTTGTTGATTTACTTAAAGAGGTTTTCATTTTCAATGTTTGTAAGCAAACACTGAGTTCGAAATATATCAAACCAGTATTGACACTTGTTAATAATAGAATTGTTTTTCTATTATACTTCAAACAATGCATTTCAAAAAGGTCAGCAATATTCATTTAATGAACAGCGCATAATATTTTTGATTTCTCAATTAGGCTTCTCATTTTGTGAATCAATATCAAATATTAAATAATGCATAAGCTAAGAAGTTTATTTAGCAGACTTTCCACATAGGTATCGCTATCATAGCAAATGCCATCTTGTTAAACCGTATACAAAGTGATTTACTTTTAGTATGACCAACATTACCTTAAGTTTTTGGATTCTTCAATCGATCTGTACTTCATATGCTTAGCTTAGTTACTGATTATTTGTTAGATATTTAAATATTGTAATGTAAACTATTATCAGACGTACACAAATCCACAAGAAGTGCTATTATTGAAACAAACGACGATTAAGAAGAATATTTGGTAAAAGATAAATTAATCTATTAGAAGTTATTTGTACGTTTCGGCTACTTCAATAGTTTTTCTTAGCAATGACTGAAATACTTCTACCTCTTTAGATAAAGGAGACGGTAAACAACAGCTATCGGTTACAATTTTAAAGAAAATTAATACCAGACGAAGGAGTAATCAACAACAAAAAACAAATCGGCAGAAAAGAAAGCGAAAGCAAAGGACGTGCAAATACCAGCTTCCAGCAATAAAGATCGCAATTAAAATCCAACGACGAGGAGCAGAAGTGGTTTGAAAATGGTATGTGCAATTCTACTAAAACGTAGTCAATTTATCAAAACTGAGTATGGAAGAGAAAGAACGCGAGACAACACCCGAAACGAGTGTATGAATACGTATGGATACGTATATATATATATATATATATATATATATATATATATATATATATATATATATATATACAGAGTCAAGGAGAGGACACGGGTTCGAAGGAGAATCTTTTTATGTATACAATATTTTCAATTTTTGTATTTATAAAAAACTATGGATGCTTATTCATTAAAATTTCCAAGGATCACTATCTGAAATTTGATGATAGCAGTTATTATTAAACAATCAGTTACGTACTTGTCGCGTATGCAACCTTAGCGATATGCGGGCCACATGATAATAGTGCACACAGTAACTGCTACAATGTAAGTTAGTACAATATCCTGATGTTAACAAATTATACACATAATAAGTTTGTATCGAATGGAATCCATACCTCCTGTAGCTGTAGCTGTAGCTCAGTTGGTAGAGAGACATGGGTTCAAATCCCATTCGGGGGAATCTTATGTATGTAAAATTTTCAATCTTTATATTTATAAAAAGTCATGAATGCTTATTCATTAAATAATCCAAGGACTAATACATGTGTGTATATATATATATATATATATATATATATATATATATATATATATATATATATATATACAGTTTGTGGGGTTTTCGTTTTCTTGTATAGAAATTAGAATCTACCGAATTAAAAATGTATTCATGATTAGGAGGCGCCTGTGGTAACTGGCTGAAAAATATCAAATAATGATTAACCCTTGTCCAGTCAAGTGCGGTCCAGCAGGCCCAGGTGCACCTATTACTAATTATTGGTCTGTTAATACCTGTTTTTCATAAAAATGCCTTTTAGACTTCTTCAAGAAACCCAACCGGCATTTGTTTAATAAATAAAATTTAAAAAAATATGTTTTGTATGAGAAATATTACACGCTTACGATAACACTTACATAAACGGTCATTGGGGGCTTTCCAGACCCTCATTTAATCTACTTGCATTTCTTAAAATAACTACAATTGTCAGTACATGCATTGCTACTGGAGACATTATTTAGATAATTATAGAAAAAATTAAAATTCGATAATTAGCAATGTATTATACAGTTCGAAATGCCAGTAGAAAGTAGTTATTATTATCTCGATTTCCTTAGGTAATCAGCTAAAGTATTTATCCATAAAGGTATGGCATTATCATTACTAGTGGTTATTATAAAAGCATTACTGATTGCATATTTGTAATTAGTTATATTTTGGCAAAACCATGTGTAACAGTGCGAGAATGTCGAAAAAATAGCTATCTGAAAATTATATTCGTTAAAATCTGTAAAACTCTTTACGAAGATAATGATGTCGCCAGAGTAACTGGGATACAGATAATGATTTTGACCCGGATGACGAAGATCATTGTTCAACTGCTAGTGAAGCAAATGTTATTCAAGAAGTATTTGGAAAACACGAAAATTCTGGGGAACCAGGCACAGTCGATGCAAATACGTTAAAATTAGTCGGGAGAGATGGTTCAGGGTGGAGCAGCAAACCGTACGCAACTGGCCGGGCTCGATCTTGTAATATTATAGAAACGAAATTGCATAAATCATTGAAGATCCTATCGATGCCTTTCATTTGTTTGTAGAAGATGACATAGCAAACAAAATAGTGTCATATACAAACACCTAAGCTGCAAGAGTTTTGGCGAATGGAAACCTTGTGAAGACGTAAAAGTGAAAACATTTTTTGGTTTGTTGCTCTGCAGGTCATCTTAGTGCGAATGACACTAATTATGATACTTTATGGAATCCACTGTATGGAACTCCAATCTTTAGAGCAACCATGGGATCGAAAATGTTCAAATTTTTATTGCGTTTTATACGGTTTGATGACAAACAAACGCGACCGCTAAGAAGACAAAAGGACAAACCGGCAGCCAATTATGGGATCAAGTCAATAGAAATTTAACAAAACACTACCTTCCTGGGGAAAATATCGCTGTGGGCGAACAACTTATGCCCATCCAGGGAAGATGTCCGTTCAAACAGTATATGGCGTCCAAGCCGGATAAGTACCGAATTAAAATTTGGTGGGTTTGTGATTCCGATACCTATTATCCCCTCAATTGGATTCCTTACACAGGCAAAGTACGAAACGAAATTGCAAAAGGACTGGCGAGTGATATAGTACAGCAACTGGTTCAACCGTATTACCGGGCACATAGAAATGTGACACTTGACAACTATTTTACGGACTTGGTTTTGGCGAAAACCCAGCTCACCAATAGTCTCACATGTGTTGGAAGTTAGGAAAAACAAGAGATTTATTCCTAGCGAATTCCTACTTAAAGGTGAGCGCGAGGAAAAATCGTCGATCTTTGGGTATACAGAAAAGGAAACTTTAGTGTCTTATGTGCCAAAAAAGCGCAAAAGTGTAAAGTTTTTATCGACGATGCATAATACAAACTTTTGTGAAAGTGATGCATGTAAGAAACCGGAAATAGTCTTACACTATAATAAAACAAAATGCGGTGCGGGATTGACTACGTCGTACACCCTAACGCCTAAATTTTTAACACCTTGTGTGATAAAGATCTAAGAAAAATATTTATGGGTAGTATGAGCCTATCTCTAAAAAAAAGGTATACTTGTTTAATATCGATAAAATTAACGATTTTCAGAAAAAAAATAATAAACGTATTTATGTTTCATTTTCATTTAATTGAAACCTTCATAAGTGGGTTCAACATGGGCTCCATGAAGTCTGATACACTCGCGAGCACGACGAATTTAGGACTGCTGTGCCCGCCACAGTAACCCCACATTGTTCCTTAGCACATCACAATGAAATGAAACGTGATTCTCTGTAGAAGCTCCTCCCTAGTATCAACCGTACTGGAATACTCCAAAGTTTTGAGGTGTCCCCACAGGTAACAATTCAAGGGCATCAGGCCAGGAGATCTAGGAGGCCAGGCGATAGGTCCACCTCTACCTATCGAACGACTTGATAGACGTTATTTAAGTGTTCCCGCATAGCAACCTTAAAATGAGGTGGTGCCCCATCGTGGATAAAGTACATGTTTAGGCGGGTTTCAAGAGGTAAATGCTTTATTAAATCTTGAAAAGCGTTCTGGAGGAACTCCAAATAAAGTTGTCAATTCAATCGCACCGGCAATACAAATGGTCCAATCAAAAAATTGCCAATGACTCCTGCCCAGATATTAATTGATTGAAACTGATGTTGCTGATGAGAAACAATAGTTGAATGAGGATTTTCCTCATCTCATACGTGAGTGTAAATTCGTGATACAATTTTTGGTAAAAGCTGCTTCATCTGTAAAAATAATAGTGCTAATGAAGTTTTCGTACTGCATTCTACGAGGAAAATCTTCAGGAATCAACCATGCACTTTTTGCAAATGATATGGGTATAACAGCTGTTCTTGAAGAACTTCATGAGTTATTGTTTTCGGCTTATTAAATTGTGCGGCTAATTTGCGAGTGGTCATTGAAGGAGTGCCATCAACAGCATTCAAAATATTTTCCTCTAATTCCACCGTACACACTGTTCTTGTCAGACCAGCGGCAGTACTTTTTTCATAACATTCCTAAAGTTATAAAGAAAGTAAATATTATTACCTTAGTAACCGAAATCACTCACCATTCTTTCTTAGTCGTTGATCAACTCGTTGAAATGTCTTCTGATTTGGAATGGTACCATTAGGAAATCTCTCGTGATATAACCTTCTTGCTTCCAAAGCACTGCAAGAAGAGATGCATATCTGCATATTCAATAACAGTTAATTCCATATTTCGAATAAGTTTACAATTCAAATCACCACGAAATCCAAAAATCAGTAAATTTAAAGTAAATTAATGTCGATCGATCAATGTATCAGCAACGTGACAAATGTCAAGTTCTGAAATGCAGGTTATTTATTTATTTCGTATCATAGAAATGTTTGACATATGTTTTTTTGAGTGAAGATAAATAAAATGAACAAGAAATAAAATTATTCCTCGTGGGTCAATAAACTCACTAAGTTTGCATCATTTTTTAAATAATTAATATGTTCAATTTGGTTTTCCTAATTTATCATTAACACTCCAACGGTCGCTAGCAGCTCACATACATAGATGGTCGCTATGGATCTGTGAGATCCCTATACGAAATTGGCTTTTTGTTAAAGTCTGGGTGCGAAGATAAAATTAAATACAGAATAGGAATATTTTTGAAACATGTATTGTAAGTAAAGGCTAGATAAGTAATAATAATAGTAACGAAACCTAAATATCGATACTCTATTCATCGGCGACATCTTCAGCGGAATTTGTGCAACATTCCGTGCATATATAGTTGCAATGTTGAAGTCTTGTGCTTTGTCTAAGACAAGGAATGCATCGTTTTCTCCCAGATGAATTGCCGTCTTCAGGTCTGGGTACACTGGGTCTAGCAGATTTACTTTCAGGCAAAATTTCACTAATTCGCGCCCTTATAGTTTGCGGTAAATTTGTAACCATTAATCTTCTAACTAACTAATTGGGCCTCAATTAAGTCTTTATCAAGTTGCCTCAGGAACAGTCTCCGAGGCAATGCCTTGTTTTCATTTCCTAAATAAACTACTTAAGCATTGATTCCAGCTATGTTCAATAGTGCCTAAAACACTACCATACTCCATCTCCTAGTTCCGCGTTGAACATTATATGTTGAGCACATTTTGTCCACTATGTCGCCTCCAATTTTATGTTTATTGTAGTATGTGATAATTTCTGGTTTTTTGTTGTCTACAGTTGACGAATCTATCTTGTCATCAATGTGGAGACTAGACACTAGAGAGCATTCTTTTTGTTATTTTTTGGCATATAGGAAACCATTGTTTCTTCTTTTCTAAATGCAAACACGCTGGAAAATGAATCCCTGTTTTTAATTTCTTTTAGTTCCTTCGGAATCTGCCACTTATTTTTTTTCTGATAATTCTTGTACCAGAGAAACATCGGAAAACCAATTGTCTGCCGTGACATTGCGGCCAGAGTTACGGATAGGCGCTAATAGTCTTCTGACCACATCCGCACTCTTATTGTTAACCTGAAAGGCCCCTTTAGGTTGTTTACCGGCATATATCTCCAAATTGCAGGTGTAATACGTTTTTGAGTCTACCACTGCAAAAATTTTGAAAGCTGGACAAACGAGCACCTGCCCTTGAACGCTTCAAGTTTGTCATCAATCGTTACGTCGGCCCCAACTGAATAAGAAGATTGACAGTTTTTTACAAACTCTTCAAACAAATCTCGCACTGCTGGCAAACGGTCTACTTGTCTACGTTGTTGGCGTGTTTCTAGGTCATCAAATCGTACAAAACGAAGTAAAAAGCGAAATCGTCGTACATTCATAGTTAGTCGCAATATTTCAATTCCGAACCCCGTGTAGTCCCACAAATCATCTAAGTTTTTTCTTCCAGCTTTTTCCATTCCAGCAATATATATTAAACCTATACAGGCTATGATTTCTGTTATGTCAGTTGACATTGCATCCCTTTCTAGTGAATAATTTTCATGTACTCGTTCAATGAATTTATTGGTGGAAGAGACAATCATGTCTAATATCTTCTGATTAAAAAAACAATGCCACGTATCCACGATACTGTGAACGTCTTTTGCTTTTCCAATGACACCTGGAAGTCTCACCAATAAATTTCGGGGATGCGTCTTTTTTCGATTAGTGTACGGAGTTTTTTCCATGATAATGATTCTATTATCTTATTGCCTTTCTTCCTGTTACAAATATAGTATTCATCATTCTCTTCGTCGGTCACCCCTTCAGTATCGCTTTGCTCTGTGTTTGAGTCCTCTTTACACTATTTCTTCCTCGGCATCCATTTCATTTTCCTCATTTTCTAAATCATAAGTAGGCTCTAATTGCTGATCTGAAGATGTTAGTAAAGACTCTTCTTGAACATTGTCAAATACAAGTTCATGAATTAGTTCAACATCTCGGGGATCATTCAGGTTGAATATTTTCTTTGATGACATCTTCCTTTAGCTATAACACAGAAAAAATAAACTTATCAAAAAGGATAGTTAATTACAAAAAAAAACAATAGGAAATAAAAAGATTGCAACAATATCTTTACATAAAAGGTCGCTTGGGATCCATGAGATCCAAAGCATATATAATATATAAATTAGACTTTTATAATTAATATTTGTATCAAAAATGTACATAAAAGCAATTACACAACATTATATGTAGCAGTACAACAAAAATAAATAAATTCAATTAACATAAGAATACTTACAAATTAAGTGGCTTGGGATCTGGTAGATCCAATATACAATAACTGCATACAACAACACTTAGTAAACATCCGTGCAGTACTCAACTACTGAATCATACAAAAAAGGAAGACACACGAAAAGGCACTAGGCTGCGCATTAGTTAACGATAAATATAACACATGTACCGGACGATGGATCTCTCAGATCAGGCGCGACCGTCCGAGTGTTAAAAGAGTATTTTCTCGTAAAAATTCGAAAAAACACGCTTAATTTTTTTTTTAATTTATTAATTATGAAACATTAGTTTATTATTTTGTTTCTCGAAAATAGTCCATTTTATCGATATTAAACAAGTATACATTTTTTTAGGTAAAGGTTCAGGCTACCCAAATATATTTTTTTAGATCTTTATCATACAGGGTGTTAAAAATTTAGGCGTTAAGATGGACAACTTAGTCCATCCGTGGTAAACTAAACAAGCTAAATATGTTTCAAGGATACTATTTTAAGAGGCCCTTACTAGTGGCCATCATACTGAATTTTTATTAAATTATATCAAGTACTTTAAAAGTTGTTCAAGAAAAACTTAGTTCCAGCGGCGTCCGTTAGGTTCCGTAGGGAGGGTCTGGAGGAATAAAATTTATAGGAACTTGTCCTGCTATTTTTTCGTCTTCTATCTGAATCCAAGATATTTCCCACATTTTTCCGGACACCTTGTATATACATACATAATATAGTATGGGAAATCCCGAAACTGTAGATTATTTACATGATTTCATGACGATTGAGCAAAACATATGTTAAATAAATATTGATAGTTTACGATATACAGGGTGTCAAAATTTCGTAATGTTTTCTACTTTTCAAAATTTTCTCATAGTACTCTAAATGTATGTAACTCAAATTTCGTGTACTTACTACACTTAAGAAACGTGATATTTGGGACACTATGACTAAGGGTGTAGATTTGTCCGGAGTCATGTACCCCTTAATCCATATGACTTTTTTTTTGAGGGCCACCTTTGACCTCTGGAAACTAAGTGCAGCGAATGCATGTTTAACTTATATTCTTCTTAACTTATATTCTGAAATAAGCCTACTTAACAGAATTAGCAAATTGAAAAAATTGGGTCTAAATTGGTTTACCTCAATTAACTCAGAAACGGTGGATTTATCGAAAAAAATTCAAGAGACAAAAAAGTTTCTGAATTGAACATGTATTCGCTGCACTTAATTTCGCCCCCAAAATAAGTTCATATGGACTAAATTGCACACGACCCCAGAAAAGTCTAGACCACGTAAATTTTGAGACGGGCCATAGTGTCCTAAACATTAAATTTCTTAAGTGTAGTAAATACACCATATTTGAGATACATAAATTTAGAATACTAGGAGAGCATTAGAAAAATTGAAAAAATTACGAAACTTTGACACCCTGTTTATCGTAAACTATCAACATTTATAGAACATATGGTTTTCCCAATCGTCATGAAATCATGTAAGGAATCTCCAGTTTCAGGATTTCCTATTCGTTAAGAAACACCCACAGGGTGTCACATAATAAATTGTACACAGAATACTGGTAGAAACCTGGCCTAAAATTATGATGATTTTCCAAATATGCCTTTAGTAAAATGTTAATAGTTAACAAGTTACAGGGTGTTAAATGTGAAAATTATTAAATTCTTAATGGCTATAACCTTTTTAATACCCTGTATTTTCATACTAAATTTAGTGAAAAGGTTTACTGACCTAAGGCGCCACCAACCGTAGAACAATATGCTGAATCGCTTTTACTAGTGGCGACAATATGAATGATAAACCCCTTGCCCCTCCTAAACATTACGCTACTGTGCGAATAACAATTTCAATTATAAAATCATACTTTCCAATGTGTTGCACGTAAAATATATACTCTTATTAAGAACCCATAAAGTGGATAATTATCGAGATATTCATCGCTGAAGAAGTAAAAATACGAATTATAAATTGTTTATCTGCCTATCCACAGTAAATTTGGTAAAAAAAGTCAAAACCATGTTTTATTATTTTTATTTTATTATTCTGGATTCCTAACAAGAATGTACAATTTCTGCAATCCTAACAAGAAAAATAAGTTATAGTTACTGAGTTTTTACATCCTTAATGGTTAACATCTCGATAATTGTCCACTTTATGGGTTCTTAACAAAAGTACATATTTTACGTAAAAGACATCGGAAAATGTGAATTTATAGTCCAAATTGATATTTGACCAGTGGCGTAACATTTAGGAGGGCTGAAGAAGTTTATCATTCATGTACGCTAATGGCAAAAGCAATTCATCATATCGTTCTACGTTTGGGTACATCTTAAGACAGCTCAACTTTTCACTAAATTTAGTACAAAAATAGAGGGTAGTAACAAAAGTTAGAGCCATTAACAGTTTAATAATTATCAACTTTAACACCTTGTAACTTGTTGATTATTAACATTTTACTATAAGTATTACCCTTGTATACAGGGTGTCCACAAGCTATTTTCACAAAAGAAAACTGCGGGTTCTAGAGCTGATTTGATCTCGATTGAAATTAGATTACCATAATACAGAAATACTTCCTAAGAGAGCTGGTTTCTCGTTGAATGAAGCGTTCTGTACATTTATTTAGTGGGATATGCCCAATCGTATGGCGTGAATATGATTCCTTAGTTGTACTTATAAGCGGCTGGTTTGGGCGGGACATTGGACATTGTTATTAATAAGTGTTCTGTTTTTTAAATTTTGCAATTTTAACATAAAATTTAAAAAAAATTCGATTTTTTCGTAAAAGAACGATACTCCTGTCTTAAGTCGCTACGATGCACCGTTTTCGAAATAAATCGATTTGAACTTTTCATGTGTTAATCATACTTTTATAAAATTAACTAACGAATTCATTTACAATAAAAAATCTTTCACTTAAAACTTATTTAACACTTTAACCTCAACTAGTATCTGTAATATTAGTTGTTGTGACGTTCACGCAATTGTTATTTTCTTTATTTTCCATAGCCACCTTTCATAATTGTAAATGAATTCGTTAGTTAATTTTATAAAAGTATGATTAACACATGAAAATGTCAAATCGATTTATTTCGAAAACGGTGCGTCGTAGCGACAAAAGTATAATTCTTTTATGAAAAAATCGAAATTTTCTTAAATTTTATGTTAAAATTGTGAAATTTTGAAAAACAATGAATAACAATGTTCAATGCCGCGCCCAAACGAGCCGCTTATGGGTACAACTAAAAATCATATTCACGCTATATATATATATATATATATATATATATATATATATATATATATATATTATACATATGTGTGTGTATGTATATACATGTAGTCGGTTCAACTGGCACCTGAGAAGAGTATGTATGGGCGTAGTGACACCATTGTATACGTAGTGGCACCATTTAGTGGTGCGAGAAAGTTTTCTCTCATATATGGTATACAGGGGTCCCAGGAGCTTGTACACGAAGTTTCACGTTTCACATTTACTTATTGGGAATGAACACAATGATATGGGATCGGACACTGCGCGCATGCGCATAGGCTCCAGACATGCCTTACGTACAGACAGTCACCATTTTGGAAGTGTAGCATCACCTTTAACGGTATTTCCTTTGCGTTAAAACGTTTAAGACAATTGAATGCCGACTATGAAGTGCTGCCTGTGATCAGATTCCTGAGAAAGCTTCGACGCACTATACAGAACAAGCGACGCGGCTTACTGTTGTCTGGGGTGTTCTTCTTCCTAACAATGCACGACCTCATTCTGCTGCTAAAACTCAAGAGCTTATCACATCTTCTCACTAGGAGAAAATGGATCGTCCACTATACAGTCCAGACCTCGCACCGAGCGACTATCACTTATTCCGCTACCAAAATGAGTTTCTCGGCGGTCAGCGGTTAGACACTGATAGCGATCTAAAAACAGAAGTTTGATTGTCTTCCTAAGCGGCAGAATTTTATAACATGGGTGTAAATAAGCTTCTTAGCAGGTATGATAAGTGCTTAAATAAGCAAGGAAGCTATGTAGAAAAATAGGTTATAATTCAGTGAATGAAATAAAAAGAAGTCTTTGAAAATATTTTTTCTAGAATCCAAAAATCGCTCTCGTACATAAATATCGATTTTTACATCTCTTGGTAAAAATCCTTATGGTAACGGAAAATGCAAAAAATATACTTATTGGGCAGTAAGGCAAAGCTTTAGGACCTTTTTTAAAACAAAAGGAAAAAAGGGACCTTTTTTAAACAAAATTGGTTCATAAAAAACAATTTTCACATTTAGACAAGATTCATATTCCCAATAAAAATTGGTGCGTTAATAACGATTTTACCATATCTTGGTCTAAATCAATACGATCAAGCAAAATGCTATAAATTAACTTATTGAATAACGAGGATTTTAGACGCTTTATTATGAACATTGGTTCATACATGGCCAGAAAGGTTCATAAAGTTTACTTATCAATACAATACGTTGGGATGTTCTTAAAAAAAAATGTGCATAGGTAACAACATTGACATCTCATCGCCAAAATATATACACAGAAAATAGAATAAATTCACTTATTGCACGTTCAGATAAAGATTTTTGGCATCTCTTGGCCAACATTCATAAGGTAATGGAAAATACAACTTACTAGGTATGGATACGATGCCTTGAGACATTTTCTTTAACAAAATTGATGCATAAATAACGATTGTCATCTCTTAATCAAAATTCATATGGTCACAAGAAAAGCATAAAATTTACGCGTTGGGAGCCAATGTAATGCATTAGTACTTTTTCAATCAAAAATTGGTGCATAAATAACAGTTCTGATATCTCTTGTGCAAAATCTATATGGTTAAGGAAATGCACTAAATTCACTTAATGGGGCAATACTTTTGGACGATTTTTCAATTAAATTGGTGCATAAACAACGATTTTGACATTTACTAGCCAAAATCCATGTGATCACGGAAAATTCACTAAATTTACCTATTGGACATCAACAGAAAGCTTTGAGACGTCTTTTCAAGAAAATTGGTGCATAAATCACGGTTTTCACATGTCTTAGATTCATATGACCTCTAAAAAGCATAAAATTTGTCTTTGGAATGCTTTTTTTATAAAAATGTGTGCATAATTAACAATTTTGGCATCTCTTGATCAAAATTCGTGTGGCCAAGAAAAATTCATAAAATTCCATATTAAGCATCAATGCAATGGTTTAAGACTCTTTTTCAAGAAGATTTATGCATAAATAACAATTATGATACCACGATCACTTGGTAAAGATCAATATGGTCACGGAAAATGCATAAAATTAACGTATTGATTATCTATGCCATACCTTGTGACGTTTTTATACAAATTTACACATAATCATGTTATTTCCACTCCGAGTACGTTATTAAATAATTTTTAATTTAATATCATGTTTTACAAGATTTGATAAACCTTGTTCCTGACACTAATATTATTTAAATTTGGTTTTGTAAACAAAACTCTGTATAAAGCACTAAACTGTAACAAACCTCTACAACGTTTGTTTCACTTCTACGTAAACATACACTATCTAATAAACATCTTTCAATAATCTTTTAAATATCTACCAATACACACACCTAATGTGTCATAAAGATATGTGTAATTTACATTTATCGAAAGGCGTATTAGTTGAGCATAAAGCAAAGAGTCGAACACAAAGAATCCGAAGTTGCTTCTAATGATTATAAAAGGAAATATAAAATTTTTGTCCACTTCCGGAAAGGTAAAACTAAACATAACATAAACAAAACGCTTAATTCATTTAACTAATTGCCTGCAATTTCTCACCACGGAAGCTAGGAATTATAAAATGTACCGAATCAAGCGTTTTGTTTATGTTATGTTTAGTTTTACCTTTCCGGAAGTGGACAAAAATTAAGTATTGTATTTTTCGTGACCAAATGAATTTTGACTAAGAGATTAAAAAATCGTTATTTATGCATCCATTTTGTTGAAAAACGTTTCAAAGCATTGGTTTCGTTTCGAGCGAGTGAATTTAGTACATTTTCCATGAGCATTTGGATTTTGGCTAAGAAATGTTAAAATCGTTATTTATGCAACAATTCCTTGCAAAAACGTCCCAATGCATCGCATGGATGACCAATAAGTAAATTGTATGCATCTGCAATTTATTTTCAACCCCTTCCAGTGACGTGACATCACTCTTCAACTTATACATCTTTGTTATGAGATTTATGTTTATGTAGGAATAGTATTTACTAATTGATTGAATACACGAATTTAATAACAAACATGAAAACTTTCTCTCCAAATAAACGTATTATTTAACAAAAAAACAGCTATCAATTTAGAATAAAACTAAGGAAAAAATAATTTCGCTTCAGTGTCTGCTACTAATGCCATAATTTTTAACCCTTTTCTCTGAAATTCCTTATTTGTAGTGCGGAGTCGTTTTGCTTGATTTGATTTTCATCTTGGGGTTGGTTTAATTCGTTTACACATTTTCCCACCTGTCCTTGTGATGGTTACTACTCCATTGTTCTATCTTCTGCTGTATGCGCTGATGTGACTCTTGCTACTGACCATTTTCATTTTATTTGTGCTTTTGTCGTTTTTTAAATGCCGTGTTTCACCGTTATCCATTGTTGGTGAGTTTATCTCGATAATAAGGATGGTTTCAGCTTCAATTACAGTGTGATACGGTGTAACGTACTGTTGTCTATTGCGATATATATCTTGAATTCAGACACACTTTTAGTTGGTGAGCCACTGTCGTTAGGTTTGCGGGTACACAGTACATAATATATAATTTAGATACTACCATGTGTGGCTAGGCAGCCTTTTGATTTTAGGATGAGCGGGTGCTTTCATTATAATGTATAAACTAGTTGCGTCTCCTTCCAATCCTGAGAAGACCATATTAATTTGCAAATTGATTTAGTGATATTAAACGACTGTCTTTGTTCACTTGTTTGCTTTTTAACCCTGCTTTACATTTCTTTTTAAATGACTGGTTTTTTGAGGATCTCATTCATTGCATTAGTACAATCATAAGTTTCTAAGTAGCCTATTAGGCCTTCAATTCTAATTTAGCAATTTAGGAGCAGATTGCAGAGTGTAGTTACATGAACCAGTAGTAATGAGATACTTTACGTGAATCAGTACTGCTAGACATGGTGGTTTTGGGCTTTGTACTGCTCCAACTATCTGTTTTTATCCAAATAGCTCTTCCTACTATAGTGCATTGTGTATGTTTGTAACTTGCTCTTTTAATTAATGAGAACCCTATTTTAGAATACTTATCCACTCCTCTTGTAGTTCCATAGCCTTTTCAATAGTATTTACGTAGGAGAACCTACCCTCTATGAACCCTTGCAATGTTGTTTGAGCAGCCTTCAAATAAGAGTTTTCATCATTGTATACTAGCTGTTGTAATGTTCCTGTCTCTACGTATGGCAATAATTGTTCGCGTTGATTGGTCTTTTGGCGTATTTTTATTCATCATTGCTTATCACGCGAATCTTTCGTACCAGAAGGATTTCATTTGGTAGTTTAAGTGACTGTACAAATATATAATTGGATCATCGTCCATTGCAATAATTTTTGTTAGCACTGGCCCTTACAATGTTATGCGTTTTCCCAGATTTTAATGGCTTCCGTACACACATGCATCGTTTCATGAAGCAGGTTTAATGGTTCAGCATGTCCTTTTTCTGTCAGCCCAAGATCCAACAATTTTTCCAAAAATTTTAACACAATAAGCTATATGTCCACGCTGTAGTAAATTAACCTTTCCCCTTCTTCATTCAATTGACTTTTAAGGTAGGGCATTTTGTTCGAATTACAGTGCAGATTGTTTTCTTAAACAAGATATGAAAAATGTTCTTATGCAGTCCGAAGTGGTATGTTTATCTTTGGCTGTGGGATTTACTTGTTACTTGTGTTGCATGATTTTCTCTTATACCATACTGGTGTGTGATCTTTTTATAACGTTTCTTTGATTTTCTGAAATCCTATTGGGTTAAATATTCATCAGTGAACGTTATTTTACTTTCAAAACGTACTAAACCTAACTTTGACCTATTCGAATACTAAAGTACCCTAACATAGTTAAGCATATCTAAAACATTCCTAACATTAGCTATAAGGAATATCACCCATATCGCTCGCCATGGTGCGCGTGCGAGGAAGGGTTATCACAACATACACACAAATCAAAGGTTTGACAAAGGCAAACACTAAAAGCTTAATGGTCCAGTAAGTTGGGATCAACAGTAGGGAGGGTACAAAACCATGAAGACTTTGCCTGGTAAGGCGAAACGACTAACGTCCGGTAGAGTCTTACCACTCACTATAGGTATTTGTTCCGTCTGAACTGACTACTTCTACACCCCCAAGGGCAATACAAAAACAATGAATGAGGTTTAAAATACTTTCCAAAATAAGTTTCACCGACCCAGAAAGTGGAGTCACATGCCCAATGTATTTGGTATGAGTATCTTCAATTAAAATTATATGCTCTTGTACTATCGACCTTCTTCTACCCTCAATCATAGCAAGCGCCTTATCCCTACGCCCATCAAAGCAGAGACAATAAGACGTTGAAACATTAGGCGAAGCTTCTACGACTTCATGGCGTTGTCTGACTCTGGACCTTCTAACTTTATTCCGGTCAATTATATTTGCAGTATCATTCTTATTTATGGTACCAAAATCTTCCAGTACTACAATAGGTGCACCTGCTTTGTCTGATATTGCGAATCTATCCAGTGCACAGGAATATTTCTTTTATTTCCGTTAGTTGAACTTAGAGTATCTGTTTCAGCGAAGGACGAACTAAGATAACTTAAAATTTCATTCTGTAATGGAACTACTTCATTGTTATTGAGCGAAGCGTCCTAGTTACTCTTAATCTCTTTGAAAAAAATCAACATTTGCGGACTATGTACTGGGGGGTGATTCCTTCTGTGAACGTAATTTGAAACGATAAATCCTGTTTTGTTTTTTTATTTGCTGTCTAACGGCTGCTTTATAGTCAATAGAACACATCATCACTTTTGTATCGGATCGCTGGTCAACCAAAGCTCAGCTGAGGGAACCTACAGTCGCGAGAATGGCAACTCTTTAGCTTAATAACAAATGGTATTATAAACTAAACTTACGTTGTTATGCCTTGCACAAATAAATGTGCCAAAGTTAGGGCATTTTCACGCAGAAAAGTCAAATAGTTTGTTGCTGTCAGCTAAGAACAATTCTAGTTGCGCTTTATAGCAGGAAATAACTTTTCTCCGTTTATGAAGTTTTAATATACCTTATTTTGGTACTTTTCGATAAGTGGAATTATTCGTTGATAGCTTAAAGTTGGCGCTTTATCGTAAATATTCTCTACTGTGACAGATACCGTATCTAAAGCTTCTGTTACACGTCGATTTCTATTGACTTCAAGTTCGTTTTTAACAAGCAAAAATACCGTTTCACATCATTATACGTTGGTAAAATCGTTGTTTTCAGTTCATTCGGGTACCCGAAAATTGGACATTCGATAATACTTCTAGTATTTACACTCATTATATCATCAACGTCGTGCGCGTACCGGTATATTAAATATGGAGGTCCGCTGAAACGTTGTGGTAAGAATGGGTAATAATATTTTTTTTATTAAAACCCCGACATTGTAGATGCTGCCACTTTACGTTTTTAAGTTTATTTTTGCCAAAAATAGAGAAACTTCTAACACCACTTGCCCAGTGAAACGAAAAGTATTAATAACCCTTGTGGCGGTGGTATATATTTTTTTCAAATTTTTTTTGTATTATACTGTTACTTTTTAATGGCCGAACCTTTTCCGAATACAGGAAATTGCGAAATGAAAAAAAAAAACTATGGATCCACCCTGCTGTATATTACAATGTTGGGGTGATGAATACACGATTTAGGCGAGTATGTTGCAGTAAGTAATACAAACCAATTCATTAAGATGTTTAATATTGTAAACCAGCGTCCAACGGTGAACGAATCAAAAGCTGATTATCAGAAAAAATATCACAATATAGAAGGTACAAAAATTAACGTGACAGAAGTATAAATTCGTCCATGCAGTAACACATCCAGTAAACAATGTTACAATACAGGTAACTCATGTGATCAGTATCTTACTATAAAATAGAGAATTGGAAAATGAAATGTTTGCGGGGTTGTTGGGGCTCTTTTCCTCCTAGTACACATTTACATACAGAAACGTTTGGATTGTTAATGTTATAAAACATTTTCGTTTAATTGTGTTTTATAAAGGAACGTACTTCGCATGAGGACTCTTGTACTTTTATAATGCATTTTAGCAATGAAAACCGTAATCTCGGAAGAACGTGGTTTTTATCAATTAAAGGCTGCATTAAGCAATTTGCGGTGCAGTTTCTGGATCTTATCGCAAATTACGATGCTTTTAGTAACGGTCGATATGCCTCTATGAATGTTTTGAAATTAAGCCTAATTTACTATAAACACATCTGCCAGTATACTATCACACTAGCTGAGTAAATGATAATGACATAAAAAGAAAATCAGGGAGTGCCAATACACCTGTTGGTAACTTTTCTGCTTTCTGTAGAAACTTACTACAAACTAATATACCTACATCCGTTTGCACTAACCAATTTCACCAATTTCTAACGGTATACGCTTTGCAGTTAGTAAGATGAGAGAGACTAACATTTATAATAATTAGTAAGCCTACTATTGCGACTACCGCTTTGTAAAATGAAAATTTTTTTATAGACACATATTTATGAAAATAACATACAGCAACAAAACAGTTAAAAATGACAGTGAGTGCAATAAAAATTATGTACCTAATAAAGCTACCCACGCAAATCCAAACATTACAATAAATACGAAAAGTCTGTGACTCTGATAAGATTTAGTAACATTTTCATAAAAAATACAAATAATTTTGATTCGTTTCATTTTTAAACAACAATAATGAAAAGCATCGAGCGTAAGATAAAAATTATGTAAATTGGGAAGTAACTTATTCATAGACTATTTTCGATTAAGAATCAATAATTATTTAAAGTGAAAACTAAGTCAAGTTTTTTATTTATTTCTAATAACAGATGGTTATGTCGTTGACAAAAAATGAAATGATATTACATAGTCATTAACAAATTAATAATAAACGCTAACATAACAATCTCGAAAGAGTCCGCTTTGAAATTAATACATTTCAAATAAATACATTAAGTACGCATAATAAGGCTGGCCAAATATCTTCATTACAAGCACTCATGTCCTCTACTGCCCATATTTCAAAACCTTGTTTCCATGTAAAGTTAATTCAATTATCATCTTTATTCACCCTTTAAATACAAGTGTACACATAGAAAGTTATACATAGGGCATTTCTTCACCATCGCCACAGAATGCGTGCGCGTATGCGTGTGCGTTGTCATATATCCACGATTTCAACAAGACTAGCCGATAAATTTCGAATTTATAACATTATTTGTTACTACCCAACACTTCGAATGGGGTACACATTCTCGTAATGGGATGTAATGATTCATTAATGATGGGAGAAGCTTTCTATTGTAACGTTTTCTTTTTTCGTTTACGTAATTTAAAGGCCTGAGAATTTTTTTTTGTATTTTCCAAGGCGAAAATGTAGTTTGCGTTGTAGATCGTAGCAAAAATGGAAGATTAAAAAGCGGAATGTGATTTGCGTTTTGGTATGGATATTTAGGGAATACCTCTTACACGAATTGTAATGGAAATATTCGCTGGTGCATTTGTAAACAGGGAAAGTGTTGTAGAAATAAATTTCGTATTTTAAGTTAGCTAGATAAAGTTGAGATTGCGTCATATAACAAGAATTAAATTAAAGAACGTATTCAAATATTACTTTGTAAGGTACATCTTGTGCAAAAGTTCTAGTTAGCCGCCAGATAGGCACTATCCCGATTGATAGGAAATATGTTCCGAAAATCAAAGATATGACTTTAAGTACATAGCATTAGAGGCCATTTTGAATGTAAATTCCAATGCGTTAAATATCGAATAGAAGGTTTCGATTAGAAACAGGTTTGCTGATACGGCAACCTTTCCGGTGATCTTAGAGTTAGGCATCGTGTATGCGCGAAGTGGTATGTTCAAGTTTTTTGGGCAAATTGTAGTGGAAGGGGTTGAAAAACCAATGTGGACGAAAGTAAAGTTTTTATGTTAGCAGTAGCAGTACAAGCGTATGGTTTAGGGTGCTGTAAATAACGTAAACTTTCGAAAAAGGTTTCTTCATCTTCCAAAATTGCAATAAGGGATCATATAATGGTTCATCCTGCACAAAGCTAATCTATTGTGACGTTCATTTAGTCCTTAGGGTTATATGTATCGAGATCCAGAATAGCGCTGAGTGTTTACGCGTCCCTCTCGAAAAGACTTAGTTTTTCTTTGCGGAAAAATACAACGTTCGTTTCAAGGTTACAACCATTTAGTTCACCGTGCGCCTGTAAAAAAATAGCCTGCTGCTAAGCCAATAAAACTCTTTTTTTGTAATTTAATAAAAATTATAAACATTAACCCGAGCTTGTACAGTATTGACACAAAGTAAATAGGTAACGTACAGTAAATAGTTTCGCTTGAGGTGTTCAGTTAAAGCAAATAAAGTTAAGTGAACGAATTATGGGTCAATGTAGACAGTAAGCGGCGAATCAAATTTCAACCCCAGTTTCTGAAAATCTTCCCTATCTTTCATTCCCGAAAAAAAGGACCGTTTTTCAAACGCTACTAAGTTTTGAATAGACAAGAACCATTATGTGGGAAACATACAACCCTTTTACATTCTCCATTAAGCGACACTTTAAGTTTTAAGATGACCGCTCGTCTACACACACACACACACACACACACACACACACACACACACACACACACACACACTCACATATATATATATATATATATATATATATATATATATATATATATATATATATACACTTAACTTCAGCGTAACAACTGACTTATCTTTGATTTTGTCGTATGTCCAACGGTGTAATCAATAACCACTTTATTTGTCACGATTTATTCGAATAAAAGGCTATGTGACACGTGTTATTTCTATCCCAACTAGTGTGAAGTGTTTCGGGTCTGTTCCTTTTTTTCAACCTCTTAAACTCTACGAATTATCATAATTCTTTCGTGGTAGCAATTTCGATTTCATGGTGATATTAAACTAATGCAATCTTTTGTGCCCTAGTTACAGTGTGTGCACCAAAATTGCTTGCTTCCCTTATATGAAGTGCTTACTATTTTTCGGTTTTTACCACTAAATAAAGACCTTATAATGCTCCCCTACTTTTGGGTGCTATACTTATATTGCGCCCTTCTGGTTTGGTAACCCAACGCGGTTTTACTTTGCCTCAGCTTTGCTCAATCGGGTTTATTTTATAAACGGGGTGTGGTTCGTAGTAAGTACTGGATGGGCTTAACACTGTAACCTTAAATAAAAACCGTAAAGCATTTTTAAAATGTATATTAAAGAAATATCAACAATAAATAAAATAAAAAAGGTAATTAACAAAATGTATGGGGGAACTTCTTTGTCCGGGTCTGGCGGCTGGTTCTCCTGGTTGGCGGCCCGTCACTGTGTGCGAAGTCGCTTCTGTGAACAAAGATAGTCTTTTTACTCTATTCCTTAACTAAGAGGTAAAATTTAGATTACGGTCCTGCATGTACAGTAGCGAGAGCGTTACCCTTGATACCGTTGTTGGTCGGGGCGCCAGCGCAATGAACTCGAGTCGGTGTGGGGATTGAGAAAATCGATATCGTACTTAGACTTTAGTAACTCTGGAGCGCTGAAGCAAGGATGTCCTCCTCTCGGGAAATAATACACGCGAAAGGCGCGTAGGCAAACGCGAGATCTCGGGACGGTCTTTCTCTAATTATAACCGGTTTAATGTAGGTAATTAGATTATTTATCTAACTAAATTAATTACTGATCTCTATACTAAGTTTAATTATTTATAATTAATCAAGGGAACAAAATACTTAATATTAAAACTACTCTAATCGGTTTACGTAAAGATAGAAAAATCTACGTACTCTCTAATTTATTTACAAACGTTCGTGCACCAGGTATTTACGGTGGTTCGGTGGACGACAAATTTATCTACAAATTTATACTACAGGTTATGGAGGTACCCTTCTGCGATTCACAGACACTGTGTATGGTTATTGTGTTTGACTGTAGGTAGTGTATGAGTTTCGAGCGGGATTTCAGTAATGCCCAGAAGACGTAGGCGACGGCCTGTCTTTACTGGATATACTAAGAGAAAGGTCGTAGGTCTTTACAGCCCTGTAACAACCCTTCACCCTCAAGTCTTTGCGAGATACGGCGGGGGCTACCCCTGCGTGACTCTAGGTGTACTTTGTAGTGGCGAGTGACGACGGGATCTACCCTTCGTGACACTCCAGGTGTTAGTGTACTTGGTATTACGTCGGGGGTTACCCCTGCGTGCTACTCTAGGTGCTAGTGTACTTTGTATCTGCGAGTTACGTCGGGATCTACCCTGCGTGACTCTAGGTGTATTTGGTATAACTCCTGGAGGCTCAGCCCGGAATTATTTACGGTCTGTAGTGTTTGAGTGTAAATTGTTAGATTGTATAACTTTACAACTTACGTGTCTATCAATAGCAGTACAGAATTGAACTTTAGGTTGTCCGGTGCGTCGTGGTGCGCGTTATCGCCAGATCGCGAAGGACTCTTCGTCGGTGAACAACAGGTCGGTGCTTGCACTAAGCAAACGGAGCGGCTGCGGCTACTGGTTTCTGGAACGGCTTGACTTGAATCTACGGAGATTCATTCATTCTTATGCGCGTCGTGAGTTTATAAAGGTGCATCTGTGGGCGGCTTCGCGGCTACCGTGCGGGGAAGGCCGTTATGTGATTGGTTAAAATCGTTCTGACGTGCAGAAACTTACGGTTTCTTAGAAATACACGTCAGCGGTGATGAATAAATTATTCGTTGTGCAATATCGCGTAAACTTATGAAATCTTACATACAGGATGGTCCGCACCTAATTTATTCTAAAACACATACGTACAGGACGCTGGTTCTTTACAACCTTTTATTTGAACGTATTATTTATTACTCGTACAGTATTATTAAAATCTGAACAAAATATAGATAAATACGTATTTCTGTTAAATGTAGGTACCCACGCAATATGTAATCTCGGTAATTTTTTCTTTAAGACGGTAGATTATAGGTAAAAATGGAAAATACCTATTTCGTTTATAATTGAATCGTGATAGGTAAAATACAATAACATTTTCAAAATAATCATTGATGTATCAATTTTTGATTAAAATTGTATCAGCGCTTAGCCATATCCAAGCCACTTGTTCAACAAAAAAAAAACCTTATCCAGGGCAAAAGGTGTGTCTTACGCCACAACAATTTGTACTCAATTTTATTGCAACATCAAACGGGTTTCGAAATTTTTGGGAAAAATGAAATAAAATAAAAGCCGTGTACATAGAAATCCAAGATTCACATGTTTGTACATTGCGACTTAGAGTTTGGCCAAGATTCTGTTAAAATAATTGCTTAAATAAGTAACATGCTGTATGCATCTAAGTAAACGTGCGGTAAATTAATTGACGAGTTGACTTGTTCTATAGCGTTTGATGACCCAGACATGCTTTTAACTTTTTTTAAAATAGCGTATATGACGTCATAGTTGTCATTTTTCCAACGAACATGGTGTTTTTTAAATTATTCTATAATATAAACAAAAAAAAAACAAAAAAATATAATATAATATAAACATCTAATTTAGAAAAGAAAGCACTAACACAGATGCGGTCATTTGTGTGGCACAACACACTCTTCTGAATTTAGCAATATGTCCGCCATTACTTTTTGAATGTTTCGTGTGTAGTTTTTTAAATTAAATCAGATAAGATTTCTTAAAAATAAGAGCACGGTACATTCTATAACCGCCCCGATACCAGGTGTCGTCTAAACAGACCCCACCGTTGATATATTTCATTAGGGCTTGTGTACTCTTTGGAGCCTTTGTTACATTTTACAATTATAAAAACATATAGTGATTTTTTTAATTTACCGCCCGGAAACGTAGATGAAGTCCACACGTACCTCACATGGTATTAGATGTTACAGTAATTATAAAAGTGTATTCTTCAATTTCAACTAAAATTTTACACTATTTTACTACTATTTTACACAGGTAATTAACAAATTATGTATAATTACGCAGAGTAATAGCTAGCAATGCAAAATGTAATTATGTCAACGTATTATCAGTCATTATCTTGAATAATTAGTGAAAGGAACTTATATATTAATAGTACCAAAAATTACTTGGTTGCTTGTATTATTTTGTTTTAAAGTGTCACTAAACATCTTTCTTCGAACGCTGCTTCGAATGTTTAAAGAATAGTTAAAGAAGATATTGTGTTACGTGCAATTTCCACTTTATACCATAACTTATCGTAACAGAGAGAAGATAGCCCTAGGGCCGTCTATAGCTCAGTTACAGTAGGGAAATGGGATGGGTTCATACAGTGACTCAGGTGGTAACTATAATATTAAGGAGAAGAGCTAGAATTAATCACAGCCAGCGCTAGATAATCAAAGAGAATTAGTTACTTTCCTAGCTAAGCAACAAATAAAAGGAAGGATCTGGGCAGTAAAAGAAATACTACAAGTTAGAATATCCCCAGAAACAAGTAGTCTATTGTGTCGATAAATAACTTCAAGTGTGATGCACGCAAAATAATAGCCCGCATCCTCAAAGCTTAAATCTAACTAATAGTGTCCTTAGCCACACAGAACTAACAAATACAAGCTATATCATAAGATTAAGTAAATTTAATTTAGAAAAAGTAGAAAGTATTCATTTGGATCTTCAAAGCTAGGTTATGCTATGACCTAGACATTAGCATTTAATTAGACATCAGAGGTGTAATTTATAAATTTTCCAATTGTAGAGGCACATTAAAATATGATCACAGTCTACATTCAACATTTTAAGCGAAGCACATTGTTATGAAACAGTTCAGTTTATATTTACAATAGTAATAATCATACAATTCTTAAAACTTACCAACCGCAGAGCTGAATTCATTCAGTTGTACATTGACCCCAAAGTACACATAAAGCAAATTAACGTACAAGTGAATAGTTAAAGTGATGTAACTACACTTCAATGTTTATCAAATCAATCAAAATATGTCTAAACAATCTAATAGGATTAGTTGGTTCCGGTATGCACCAAATAAAGCGTCAAGCCTAGATAATACAAAATCATATGTATAATCGGTAACTTAGCTTCCAATATCCAAGTGATATCTTCCATGTTGTCCACAAGATCCAATTCAAAGCCAAAACGTTTATCAGTTATACACCACCAGGCATTACGTACTGTATAACAGGTACATATCTTAATAGTGCGTAATAGGTAAAACGTATTAGCCAAAACGTACCTTTAGCATCAATTATATCAAATCAAAACGAAAGAATGAACAGAGATCTTACCTTCAACGATTTAGCTAATCATATGGTATAAATACTAACTGTAAGCCATGTAAAATTTAACCATATAAGAGTTCGAGACCAACTGATGTCTGCTCCAAAAGCAAGATAGCATGTTATCTCTCCCTAAAATAAATACAGGAGAGCTAACAAAAATTAATATACACTTTTACCCTGTAGCGATTCTAAATACAAGAAATAATGTGCCTTTATAAAAAAAATACCTGTGAGGTTATATCTAACACGTTTAGTTAATAAGAGGTATTTCTTCCAAGTTATTAATTATCGTACCACAATTGTGTTGATGGCTAAAAATTGAAAACGTGGTGAAAGGAGAAAAGAACGTTTCAGAGAGCTCACCTAAGCACGTATTTTCCATAAATCCGACAAAATCGTATGCAATAATTATTTGTAGATAATCATTACATAATTAGAAAAATAATTTTACAACCGACCTATATCGATGGGCTAAATTAGTCCATAAAATTTCATTTTTCTTTCATAAAATACAAAATGTCTTTCTTCACCACACATAAGCGGAAGGGCGAGTATAAGAGAACTTTAAACCCGGATGTCAACAGCGGTAAACCAGTGACCCCAAATTATAAAGTTTAATACTAACGTATGAGTGGCCATCAACAAATTTTTCAAATTTACTACAAAAATTCATTTACTTTAGAAAAATATTATATTGAAAGAAATATTGAAGAATTAAATTACAGAAACTTAGTTACTTTAGAAAAAAAGTATATTTAAGGAAATATTAGAGAAACAACATTAAGCTAATGCTTCTTAGCAGGTCGTTCAATTAACAAAATCGTGTAGGTAATCGAGTAGGTAACGAATGTAACAATTGTTCACCGATGCTGTTTAACGATTCCCTAGTGTACTGGTTACGTCGTCACCGCTAGATAGCGCACGGCACAATTTGGTGTGGTAGGATACCTCTCGAAAGCTCCAACACATTGTTGGTAATCCCTACATATTCCTGGTCTAACCACTTCTCAGGTGGCTACCACTGGACCTATTCCCTCCTCTCAACCAGACTGCCACGAAATCTAACACTTCCTTAGGATCAACTCTTTTATCCACAAAAACGTCTACCTTCCATTCTGACCCCGATAATCATCATCCCCCCAGTTCACAATGAAGCTCGTAATAGGCAGGGTAAGCTATTACGGAGTTCGGCGTGAACGAAAACTTAATCAAAAATATTAAGATGTTAGCAATAGCAGAAACCAAACCCCAACACTACAGGCAATTGAACTTTGACTACTATAAATCGTTTATAGGTTTCCGTAGCGTTAATGGTATTAGAGGCACGGTCATATTAGACTACAACCGATTCAATTCGACCCCATTTCCGCTACCAAAACACCTCAGCCACCTAGAATGTATTTCCGTCACGGTTCACTTCCCTAACCGTCTCATATTTCTTAGTTACTATAACCCTCCAGATCTCAACACGCTCTGAGCCGATCTTCCTGCATATGTCTCCAATCTCCCAAATCTAGACAGCCATACTCAGTATTCGTTGATATGAGTGACAACTCCAATGAAATATTATTATTACAACGTCTAGTACAAGTTCCATTATGGCGCAGTTACATGATCCTTTGTTCTACATCAACTCAAAGATAAGTTTATGGCTAGATTAGCACCACCATAACCTCAGACCACTTACCTCCTTTAATTAAGAACGAACTCTGCCCGATGCGGCGCCACCCCCTAATATCAAAACCCAACGTAATTTTAAGGAGGCTGACTGGAGTGCGTTTTAAAGGCACATTGCCATTTACGTCTTAACCTCTCCCGTTGATATTGATAACACAATCACTGACCTTTCTTCGTTTACAAACAATGCTATTAATGTCTCTAAACCTAAAAAAATTATACATAAATCCCGCAGACCACTCCCTCCTCGTATCATTAATTTAATCCACGAAAAAAGAAAAGTTTTCAGCTGATTCCTAAAATAGAGATCCTGTCATGTAACCACCTTAATGCCGTTAAACGTGGACAGACTAATCTCATCGCCGGACAAAACTATATACAAACTAAATCCATCCTCGATTACCATGGCGGTAAAAAACACCACAAAAACCATTCCAACGCGTATCTCCAGAGTTCCCGTGGTACCCTTCACTCCAGTGATCAAAACAGCCAATTTTTTCGGTCTACAATTTTAAAACACCTTTATGCCCCTAATTTACCACAGTTTGATTAAGAACCAAAAACACGTCTCGAACACGACAAGTAGTGATTCCCAAGTCCCGAATGGATTATGCAGAACCCACTTCTTAACCATCTATTCCGTTTCTAAATGTTCTAGGCAAATGCTTAGAGCAAATTGTAGCCCATAACATCGAAATTATTACGTTCTTACCTACTCAACTCCTCAAGGCCACACTGTTATATCTAATTCACAGTTCAGACATAACAGCACATTTATCCCCACTCTCCAGTTGCGGTTTTCGTTGACCAAGCTTCGATGGAGGATTACCATCAATTTTACTAAGACTTAATAATTTAATAATTTAATAATTTTCTGCTAGCCCAATTATTGTTAAATCGAGCTACAATTCTCCGATAACATCAACACACTTCTAGAGTGAGAGAATGCGTCCCATGCACGAGGTTGTGTACCTGGGGGTCGATTTGACTGATCCTTGAACTGGAACTCTGACATGCGCGACGTCAACAGAGTATGCAGACGCACGTCCCTCTTAAGCGCCATAAGGGGTAGACTACGAGGTTGTAAACCCATTCCTCTCAAACCCACACATACACGCAACCATGCGCGCATGCCCTCGCGCCCACATGCGCACGCGCGCACGCGCGCACGCTCAGACACGCACACTACAACATGCACACGTGTACACGCGCACGCATACGTACACGCACACGCACACACACACGCACACGCACACGCACACGCACACGCACACGCACACGCACACGCACACGCACACGCACGCGCACGCGGACACGCACACGCACACGCACACGCACACGCACACGCACAGACACACGCACACGCACCCCCACACGCACACGCACACGGACACGCACACGGACATGCACACGCACACGCACACGCACACGCACACGCACACGCACACGCACACGCACACGCACGCGCACGCGGACACGCACACGCACACGCGCACGCCCTCGCCCACGCACACGCACATGCACACGCACACGTACACGCACACGCACACGCACACGCACACGCACACGCACACCACACGCACACGCACACGCACACACGCACACGCACACGGACACGCACACGCAGACACGCACACGCACACGCACACGCACACGCACACGCACACGCACACGCACACGCACGCCACGCACACGCACACGCACACGCCACGCCCCCACGCACACGCACAGCACACGCACACGCAACGCACGCACACGCAGCACACGCACACGCACACGCACGACGCACACGCACATTCCGCACCGACACATTTGCGCACATGCACACGCTACATTCTGAGATCCAACGCATACACGAGACATGCTAAATTACACGCACTACGCAACGGCAAAACACACAAAACAACACCTTATTCCCACTGTCTACAATTTGGAGCCAGTGAAACACCCTACTTACATTTGAGATATCCAAGTGCATACACAATCGATTACGCATAAATTACACCCACTACAGATAGCGGCAAAACACACCAAAAACAATTCACCTACCACTGGTTACAATGGAGATACGAAACACCCTACTTACTCTCTATAGTGATCCCCCAAGACATAGATGTCTGCAGCACAAATCTTTAAATTCCCTCCAGCCTTCCTAATCCAACGCCAGTACGATCTACCAGACAACAAACACTCATACAACAGAATACTAACAAAATCTAAACAACCATTACATTTACTTTACAGATACCTGTCTCAAGGACCAACCGTCTACTTGCTTCCAAGGACACCTTGCCGCCTATCCACAAATCTCGCCCACGAAGTTTTGGTAGAAGTAATGTCCAATCCATCCCAACATTAAATATTCTTTTTTATTTTTTTTGTTGCATAATTAAATAAGATATATGCAAACTTACATTATGGTGCATTGTTAATGATTCCAATAGAATTGTAATCGAATGATTCAAGAGGCCAATTTGTCTGAGCAATCATCTGAAAACTTATAGTTTCATAATCATGAAGTGGTAACTGATTAATTAACAAACTGTATTGAATTGAATTGAATTAAATTCTCATCACTAAAAATACAGTGGAACTATCTGAGATTTGCATTATTTTTTATTATCTTCATTGGTTTGTGTCTGTGCTTCATTGTACCTTATACCTCCTTAATTCCAACAAATGTGGTAAAATGGGAAAAAATTATTATGTTAGAATTTTATGCGGTCTTAGAGCAAACATTGATTATGTATATTTGTGAATACCAAGTTTCGATTTCATTAAACAATAATGTTGTTGAAATGGCAAATCCTGTTTTGTATGCGTTCTGTCGGTCATAAGGTACTACATTACGTTGCATCACAAAAAGGATATATTGCGGAAATATAAAGGTACGAAAATATCGGAACAATCAAATTATGGAAATAAGTGTGTAGCTACAATCCCAATCATCGCCTTTTCAAAAAAGAAATAATTGTTAACTCCGAAATGTTAAAAAATACTTTTTTTTTCCTGAAAAATGGAGTAATTCCTTTAAAAAATATTAATATACTACCAGAGAAAAATTACGCTATAATTTCAAGACGATCAATGTACCGATACATACAAAGGAATATTAAAACACTGTAAAACATAAGTATTATAAACCTCCTATGGATTTTATTTACCAATGTAAGGTGTAAATATGTGAAATAGTGTTCTTGAAAAATTCTTGTGTATATTTTTGCTAATTAATCTAATATTTTCATTAATTAAAGTGCTTATAGCTACACAATTCTCCCTTCATTTGATTAGTAGCAATTATCAAAATAAATCTTTAATTAAATTATCATAACGTGTGCTTTGAGGAATAATGGTGCCTGCGAATGTGTCTATCATTAATAAAAGTGGCTGCATTTTTTAATTTGGACGGTTCATGTTATGTTAGTATAGAGTTTAATAGTAAAAGCAAAGAGTATATATATATATATATATATATATATATATATATATATATATATATTTTGGTAAAAGTGTGGAAGATTTAAGAAATATGCAAATGACTTTGTTGATTAAAAACAAACTGTGGTAACTGGATACTTTTCCTGGTTTTCTAATACAGCTAATAAATCAATGTTTTTGCTTTAAAAATAAGTAAAATGCGGAAGTGTTACATTTTACAAATTGCATAAGCTATTGTTCGGGTGACTCATATCTTTCACTTATCGAGCAAAGACGCTTTACGATCTCATAATTTACCTCTCGTCGCTATATACATTGAATTTCAGATTACCTACAAAATATACAGCATTTTCTGCACTACACATTGTACTCATAACTATGTTTAATGTTGACTTAAAATTGAATGCGCTATAAAACTTAGCATCACTATCATCCATGTAGTCTTCATTTTTCTTATATAGCTAAAATGAAATATCGATTTTCTGAATATAGATGCCCATTTGTATAACTTTGCACATTGTGCATTCAGTTTAAGTTGTTGGAAAACGACCGTAGAGAATAACGTTGTCAAGATCCTTTCTTAACATGATACTTTGTGCACGATCCCTCGGTACACGTTTAGTGTGTCTGTAAGTATTTTGGGTAAAAATGTAAAAAAAATACACAATTTGTATGTATAAATCGCATGAAATATCCTAAATGGCTACATTATTTACCGATTTATGTAATTATTTTCGTAACGTAAAACAGATTAGTACCAATAAAGTTTTTTATCAAATTATCTTTACTGTTACGACTAAATGGTTCATTTTATTCAATTATGTGGAAATACTGCTGCACTGCTTTCTAATTTTATTAGGAATGCATAATATTAAAGCCAAATCATATTTAAAAAACACAAGGAACAGATTTAATATACAGGAAAAGTAGATCAGTTTAACGTTAAGAAATAGTTCTAGTTTATATATAAGAAACACTTTTTCTCTTAAGTTCAGCAACCTTATGTTTAAAAGATAAAAAAGTAAACTACTTTGCGTTTTCATAGAGGTACGTTTTCTGGCAACATTAGATGTATTCTACATCAGCAAAAATTGGTGTGGTCTGTTGCTCTATACCAGGTAATACGATACTTTAAAGTATACTAACCAAAATGAGAACCAATATTGATAAATCTACTACTACTAAAACCACGTTTTGTATGTATGTATATTAATTTTATGTAAATATACTTAAACTTCACGTCATTGGTCGTGGCACTCACAACCCAACGGTTTTGATAAGAATAACCTGTTTACTTCGAAATAAAGGATTTCCTAAGAAAACTCAAGTTTCTAAAACTCGTTTTTACCTTCCTACCTACATATACATTTGTTCGGTATAGCTGATTATGCAATCGACTTTTTTTCGCTATCGTTAAATCGACTTATTAGTTCATTTTACACTTTTGACCAAGTTTCGCCAAAATCGACCATGATATCTGTGTGTGTGTGTCAGTCTGTGTGTCTGTGTATCCGCACGCGCGTGTGTCCGTGAGTACGTGTATCCGTGTGTCCGTGTGTCCGTGTGTCCGTGTGTCCGTGTGTCCGTGTGTCCGTGTGTCCGTGTGTTCGTGTGTCCGTGAGTCCGTGTGTCCGTGTGTCCGTGTGTCCATGTGTCCGAATGTACGAGTGTCCGTGTGTCCATGTGGCCGTGTGTCCGAGTGTACGTGTGTACGTATGTCTGTGTGTCCGTGTGTCCATGTGCCCGTATGAGCGTGTGCCCGTGTTGTAACAACACATTTTGAGTTGTATTAAAATATACTGTAATTTAGGTTCTTCATCCATTTAGTTGTAAATAGAAGAAAAATTTATTTATTAATGATTTGTAAGTATGAGGTAGGCAACTTAATTTGCATTTTGGTGTAACTTAAGTGCATATCTTCTTAAAGGTTTCTTTAAATTATTTTATTCTGCTCATATCGTTGACTTAATTCTTTGAGAAAATATTTTCGCGCAACGCGTCATCATCATCTGACATCCTAAAGAATCCATTTTTTCTCACTACTTGTGGTACGCCGTTAGATGCAGGAAGCTTATTTGGGTTTCCCCCTAAATTTTGTAAAAAGTGCATTGATTTGATGGTAAGATAATTTAACTCGTAATACTAAAAATTAAAACATTTGCTCTTTTCAGGCACTTTCTTTTTTTACTTTTACATTTTTAATTTTACCGCTTTTGATTGCACAATTAATTCTACTGTTACGTACGCTTTCATTTTATGATAGCGTTTTTCTTTTAATGCAGATCTGAATGTGGATTCTATTATTTATTTTGAACCTTCAAAAGAATGCAATAAATATTGGTTTATTCAATTTCAAGAAGACAAATTTATAAGAAATAAAATCCCAGTTTGGGTGTGGTTTACTACGTAAAGCATTATTATATTGGGCAACATTGACACAAGGATTACATCACCTTGGTTTGCATTTCCCCATTTATTTTTTATAATACCAGGGGTTTCCAAGAAGATTTATTACATTTTGTACAGGTATTTATATTTATAACAATTAATTAGTAATTTAAGGCTATAACTAGTTTTAAGATATATTTTATTTAACCCTATTATTTTAACTGTTAATAAACATAGATTGTATGTTTTTTATTTTTTTAGATTTTGGTAGAATTTTTATTGTAAACAACCTCAGTTTAGTAATTCCGAGCATAATTAAAAAATTACTTGGCGTCCGAGATCATTTTTATTAGTGTTACATTGCATTTTTATTATTTATGTTAAGCGAAAATAACACAGCATAAATATGTGGTAATTAAGCGAATCAAAAGATTGAACCACCCTACTTTAAACTACCGACTGAGTCAAAGGCATTATTTGTGGTGAACGGTTTGTATCTCGAGTTAGTTTAACGATTTGTTTCGGAGAACATTTTTACACTTATTTCTCTATTATGATATTTAAAACACTTTTTATACCTTATACCATAACCACACTATTTTATAGTGTGTCTGTGTGTCCGTGTGTCCGAGTGTCCGCGTGTCCGGGTATATATCCGCGTATCCGTCTGTCAGTATGTCCGTGTGTCCATGTGTCGGTGTGTCCGTGTGTACATGTGTCCGTGTTAGTGTGTCCGTGTAACCTTGTAACCGTGTGTCCATGTACCCGTGTGTACGTGCAACCGTGCGTCCATGCGCCCGTGCTTCCATGTGTCCGTGCGTCCATGCGTCGGTGCATCCATGCGTCCGCATGTCCGAGCATTCGTACATCCGTGCGTCAGTCCGTCCGTACCCCCGTGAGTCCGAGCGTCAGTTCTCCCGTGTGACCTTGTATCTGTGCGTGTGCTTCTGCGTCTGCGTGTGCGTGTGCGAGTTCGTGGGCGTGAGCGTGAGAGTGTGCGTGTGCGTGTGCGTGTGCGTGCGTGTGCGTGTGCGTGTGTGCGTGTGCGTGTGCGTGTTCGTGTGCGTGTGCGTGTGCGTATGCGTGTGCGTGTGCGTGTGCGTGTGCATGTGCGTGTGAGTATTCGTGTGCGTGTGCGTGTGTAGATTTGTGTTAGTATCCACAATTACTCCAGAACGAAAATACCTACCATTGTATTCAAGCTTGTTTTCATTGGGCTTGGGCGTGGTTTGATTTTGGGAGATATAGGCCCGTGGAGAGGGGAGGGTTTTTTATTAGGGTAAGTTTTTTATTTTTATCAAATATTTCTAATACTGCTGCATATTTAAGAGATACAAAAACACCCAGATGTAGAACTTAAACGAATCGATTAATTATATTCTATGCAATTTTTTATACGAACCGTAATTTAGCGGCAAAAAAGTGCCTAATGTAGGATTTAAGTGTTAGTTTAAATTTTTCCATTATCTGAATAACGATTAGTTTAATACGAAAGAACGTAGGTGTATTTTTTAAAGAAAGGTAAAATTTAATTCTACACAACCTTTCTTCATAAAGTTTCTTAATATAACGCAAGGTAAGTGTAATAATTGATTAAATATGAATGAAAATGATAAATTTGCAATGATCCTGTGATTATTTACAAATTTTCCTGTTCTAGAAAATAATTCCTATCAAACTTTATTTCCTAGTTACTTCCACAACTGCACTATTATTATTTGAAAATGTTATCAGTTGCCATTCCTATTCCCACTCTCTGGATTTCCCATATAAATGCCAGACCACCTACACTTATTCTTCACTTATTTTACCAGACCAGACACAAACATTCATTTATTTACCTACTCACGATTATTACTTTCATATTGTAGGTATCGGACCGCAAAAAATGTATTATTGTAATAAACGTTTGGCAAATCGCCAATGTTACCCTGATAGAAAAGATAATTAGTGGCCTTTTAATATCTTGATATTACGTCGTAATTGGCTAGTTTCTTCGGAATATTTTATTTATGTATTTTTATGGAAGAAATGTGGGAATTTATGTAACTGATACTTAGTTGATGGTTGAAAAACACATTTTGGGGCTGAACTAGCAGGTGTACTCTTAACACTGCTTTACTGAACGAATCATTCTAAATTTTTATGCGCACATTCTTGATGTAAAAATGTCACTAGTTTAATAATTAATTATGTCGGTATGCTACACACTGCAACCAAAGACGTCTTTGTTTGGAACGTTGAAACTTGAGACCTAAATGTAACGCTTGTTACGGGCGAATGCATATTTTTAAAATTAAGATGTCGTTCAATAATAATATGAAACTGTTCCAACGTAATAATTTTTTTTTATTACTTTTGAAATCAGAGGGGAAAGCAGTTGGTGTTGAAATTTTGATTGAGCCGGATTGCTTTTATTTGTTTTTAATTAGAAACTCCCTTTGTAAACCGTTCGGTCTACATATACCTTGTGGTAAGCGACAAGGTATTTATAGACCGAACGGTTTACAAAGGGAGCTTAGCAAAACTAAAACGCTAAGTCGTTCTTTTCTTTTAGTGCATGTTTTAATGTAAATTTTTCCCAAAAATAGTCTACAATTAATCACCGCGGCGTCGAATTTTAAACCGCGTATCTTAACTCGTGGTGTTAGTGGTAAAGTGTCTAGCTAAAGGGAATACATTCAAGCGTAAGTAGGTATTTCTATATAAATGAAAGCTCGCAGCAAATAATTTTACAAGTCTATGTAACGTATTAGAAACCAAAGATAGCCTTGCAAAGGTGTCTCATTTGCACGCGCGCCCATTAAGCTGAAAACTGCTACAATAAAATACCGTACAGGACTCCCTCACCCTTGTATTTAGTTGAATTAGCATAGTTGTTTGTTGTTCATATTTATATTTGTGTAGAGGTGGGCCTCCTTGGTTACAATTGTAAATTGCCAATTGCCGCGCGTGTACATACTCTCGGGTCCAGATGACTACTAAAAACCTCGAATTTTATTTTTATGGTTTTTATTGTTGGATAGATGAATAGGTTACCGGAGAGAGGTGCGCTGTATTTTTCTAACGCACTCAAACTTACATATCGGTCACGATGTTATGATTTATTTACAACTTACCCTTGTCATTATAAGGCTAGCGATTAATTTGAGTAACAGTAGCATTACTGTCAGTAAAGTCACCTACATCCACCATCTACCTTTACTCCACTCCAGTACATATAACCACCCTTGTCGCTGGCACATTTATACAAAACGCTCTAGGCTGCTTTTAGCACGGAGTCCGACGTATAAACGTGCCTAAGGCATGTTCTACTTAATTTTCTGTAGACCTTGCCCCGTGTTATTAAGTAGTGCGTCCCTTGAAACCATCTATAAGTAACACCACCACCCTACACAAAGGAGAAACGTGTTTTAGTCAGGTCGCAATTTAGACCAACATTTTGGCTGTCCTGCACTGAAATGGGTTTCTGAATTGTCACCCTCGGCGCGCCTATTTCACCGGAGGTTCTGCCCCGAATAAGTATCTACTTCTCTGCGCACCAACTACCCTAAACACCAAATTATCCTCCTGGAAAGTGGCCGGTGGTTTACGCACCGTAAACGAGTTCCCTTGCATTAATTCCCATACAATATCCCCTATCTCGACTTCTGTACCCTAACCACACCTTCTCACACCTCTCCCATATCAAATTATTCACCCCATTCCATCAACATCAAAAACTTCACCAAGAGTTCATTCATACTATCTATCGTCTCACTCACCTTATGTTACATTTATAAGAAAATTCCACATTTCGTTAATCAGTATTTTACATCCAGAGAGGGTACAACCGGCGACGAATAAAACTGACAGTGGCGCCCCGAAACGTAGAGTACCAGAATTTGTTTTATTTTTCATTATTTCCTATTTTAATTATGTACCTGAGATGTTTTAAGTTTATTTTCATTCGCATTCCTTTTATTGGACTTAATAAAACTTGTATAATTCAAATTGATTAGAATAATTATTTATCCACACGTTTGAACCATGAACCTGAAGGTTTCAAACTCAAAAGGGCCCACCAGAAGTTTGTTTTGTAGACGAGAACGCTACAAACTGTATTATTGATATCTTATTGAAGCAGGCGGCCTTGGAATTTTTTAAGTTAACATGTCTAATATACATTTTTGTTAGTTGCCCCCTAGGTTTGGGGGTTATTTTACAAAGTTGGTATAATATTTTTCACTAACGATGAATTTGATTAATTTATTTTCACATGCTGCTTTTTTTCAAGTATTAAAAATGAGGATTTTTTTAAATATCCGTTTCCGTAGCAACGTATGGAGCAATTTGAAAGTTTGCAATGGATTAATATTGTCACTGTAAAAACTTCAAAATACCTAAAAAAAATAGAGAACAAGATAATTTATATAAAAAAAAAACGTTTTACAGTTTGATAAACTATAAAATTCCTCCTGCAAAAGCTTTAATTGAAACGGGAAAAATATTTGATCTATATGATTTAAGGTTATATGGAATAGTTTAATATATTAAATTAATATTTTTTCATGTAAACTTTCACGATTATCACACATAATAAAATACTGATCTTTTTTGGTTTGTTTAATGGTGTATTTTAAATTATACAATCTGAACGTTTCGATAACACTCACTTATAGCGACTCATTTGGCAATACAATTCAAAATCTGCCCATTTTACGGTGGACAAACGTTTGGCCCTATATTAAATCGATGGGGTACAAGTACAAAATTATTCATGGAGGTAAACAGCTATGCGAAAGAAATCATGTTCAATTAAAAACCACTTTTCTCAGGAAGCTTATGCAATTTCTAAATTCAAGTGATAATGTGATATTCGCGTTTTTGGATGAAATGTGGATTTACCAAAATGGGAGTAACATTAGTCGTTGGGTGCATGATACTGATTTGAAAGGTAATCCTCCCACAATTAGGTCTGAAGGCGAACGTTTTACAATATTACACGCAGGTTGTAAGTTTGGCTTCTTAGAGGGGCGCGACTGCTTAATGGTCAATGACTGCAGAACTTTTCCAAAATTGGGTGGTTAATCAGTTAATTCATGCTTTGTATAGACTGCAATAAAAATTTGTGGTGGTAGTGGACAATGCACCATATCACTCGTTGCAGTTGAACAAACCACCAACTTTTTCTAGCACGAATTCTCAAATGCAGGACCTTTTGATTAACCAGAATGTGTGAATCAAAAGATAGAGTTTAAAATTTATGGCGGCTTACTGTTTCAAAATGTACGTCAGACATATAGCAAGATTATGTAAATCGTTGCGAAAAAATAATGGGATAAAACTAATGGGGTCGATTTCTGTTACTTCTGAAAATGATGAACCTAATTCAGATGTAGAAACAATGGAGGTGGAATAAGGACTTAGACACCTTTGCCTCAAAATCTCTTGAAAGAATCTCAACTCACGATTCAATTGGCAGTTATTATATATTTTTAAACTACCTGAAGGACAATAAACAACAAAGCAGTGCGGTTCCTTTATTTATTTGTTTTAATTTTTTAATTTTGTTGAAAATGAGTGATTTTTAGTTGCATCAAATTATTTTGTGAAATTTAATGACAATCTTTTATTTTAATTGAAAGCGCTTCCGGAAAGTTGATCGAAAGCAATTGATCGAAGGAAAATTGGTCGAAACGCAAGTGGTCGAAACAGCAATTTATCGAAACAGCAACTGATCGAATTACGGTTCTAGAAAAATTGATCGAAAGCGATTGATCGAATACAAGCGACTTTCCTTCACAATTTTTTCAGGCTTAAGACTGACAGCACAAAGCTGCCGTGTATAAAAGTCGTTTTTTATATTTTTGGTTTTTATTAAAGTCGGAAAGAAAGTCCTTTGTCATTATTTTTTTGAGTATTTTTTGTTTCTGTTTTTTTTCTTGCTTTTCAATATAATTGTGTATTCATTGGATCAAAAGCTTGTGTTGTGAGCTATGCATCGTAAAAAGTCTGTTATAATTTCCAACAAGTCTTGCTATTCTTTCAGCACAGTCACTTTACGGGCAGGAGGACATGCTTGGCCACTTATATATTGCTCAATTTGGAGTCTCCGTAAACTTTGTTCCCTTTGAATAGCTTCTATAAATTTCCATATATCTGGGTGATCAGCCGAAATTTGTTGCTCAAAACCCCGATGCCACCCTTCAATTGCATTGTTAGTTTTAGGTAAACCTTGCTGCACTCCTTCGAAACAGTTCCACATATCGTGAGGAAATTGTGGGGGTCGCCGAGGGTGGCGGGGTTGCGGACGCCCAATCCACGTATCTTCAAAGTAATCAAGTACAGGTTGTGCTTCTGGAGGTATTAGGTCTGCATCAGAAAGTATTTCGAAAGCCTGAACTACATCTTCCGTAGGGACAAATGCAATGGCGGGTAGCAAACGTAATGCTAGTGCGAAATCTGCATCTGTTTCATATCGCCTTTGAAGGCCAGTTGCTTGAATTCGTCTAAATATGCACTGGCTAAAATGAAAAAAGCAACCACGTTGTCGGCATCCTGGAAATTCTTGAGATATGGCATTCATCATAGCATGTTCAAAATCTGTTAATATCGTTCTTGGAGAAACTGCTGCTTGAAGTTCCTTCAGTTTCTGAAGCAACGTAATCTCTCTTTTATCTGGCAATAATGCATACAGCAGGGGAATAGCGTTGTTATATTGCAATCCATGAATAGTATACATTTGATAAAAAAGATGCGGTACAATTTTAAATGTACCATCCATATACCAGTGGCCGGACTGGGCCAAAAGTTGGAGATTTTTTGTTGTTGAGAATATTAATATGCGGTTTTCATTGGCTCCCGAATCGAACAACAAAAAATTCTCATCATCTTTGGTCTTGGTAAAAACGATATCTTGGCGGCGTAGAGGTAATGCTGAGGCGGCTTGTTCTTTTTTAGTAACATTTCTTATGGTCCTTTTTATGCTGTCTACTTTTGCAAGACTAGCTGCTGCAGCTTGGGTGACGCCAATGGATGCACTTGATATAATCACATGAGGTGCATCTTGGGTTTCCCTAGCTGTATTCTTGATTCTGTTCATTACCATGTCGGCTTCTACCCGTGCTGCATCTGCTATATGGTTATGCACATCACTTCTTTCAATAACAACATCGTCAAGTGTTATAGTACGAGCTGAACACATGTATTCGATAATTATTACACTTCCAATATATTTTGGTTGCCATTTGTTTTTCTTTATAATATAGGTAACCGTCCAGTAACAATTGCGGTTTTCCTTTTTCGCTAGTTATAAACTGGAGCACCATTTTGATTTCGATGTTCACTCTTTCACAACGTTTTGTATAATGGTAACAACAAAGATAAAATTATAAACTCCCTAATTAGGGGCAATTAAGCATCATAATGTGATTTTCGTTACCTAATGAGAGAGAAAGTTTCGAAGAATGCAGCAAGGTTTACCGTATGTATCAGGGTTGATTAAATAGAAATTATTTAAATAATTTTCTCGAATTTAAAAGGGCTAATTAATTATTAATTTATTTGTGATATAATATTTTAAAACAATTAATTTGAAATGAAATTTTATTCGTTTTAAGAAAAGAATTAAATTTTATTATTATTTATTTAAAAATTAATTTTTAATTTTTAAGTTTTAATATTTAATGGGATGAGCTTTTATTTAGAATTTTAAAAATTAATTTATTTTTATATTTTGTATAATTTGAATTGTTAATCATATGAATAATTTAATAATTATTTATTATTTAATTATTGATTTATATTAATTTTACATTTTTTATTAAAAACTAGCTTTACATTTTTCATATTTAGTAAAAATGGTTAAATTAGTAAATTTGTTTATTAAAATAAAAGGATTTTTAGTTTGTAAAAGGGAACTCGGCAAAATTATTTTCTGCCTGTTTATTAAAAACATGTCCTTTTGATTATAATTTAAGGTCTAATCTGCTCAGTGAAAATTAAATAGCCGCAGTATTTTAACTGTGCAAAGGTAGCATAATAAATAGTTTTTTTGTGCTGTCCTAGAACCGTGTTTTGATCAATTGCTGTTTCGATAAATTGCTGTTTCGACCAATTGCGTTTCGACCAATTTTCCTTCGGCCAATTTTCCTTCGATCAATTGTTTTCGATCAATTTTCCTAGACCCAATTGAAAGACATCCCAGAGTAAATTTATGGGTAAGTTATAATATGGAGGAACCCTACTTCTTCACTCAAAATTCAATAGGTCCTTCTATTAGTATACAGTGATCTGTGGTTACTATTCATTTCAATTAAAAGTGGCAACTGTTAAATTAATTTTGACAAATGATCAGATGTGAGGTTATTGAGAACCGACTAATACCAGCATACTTTTGCTATAATAATAAAACACCTCAAATCTAAGGGCAAAGAAAATTGATTATATTAATTTCTATCTGACATGAAGTTTTAACCGTCAGTCTGACATAGATTATTGTTTTCGTCTTTACAATGTTGCCTGTTTTCGTCATGAACGTATGAAAGTGGTTGCATAGTTCCCTTAAAAAAATTATAAACAAGATTATTTAATTTCTTTTAATTTTATAAGTTAGCATCTAGATGTCCATTAACACCTGTCTTACATGAAGTTTTCAACGTCACAGTGGGACAAGATACCAAAAAATCGTCCAATAACTGTGATCTGCTTCAAGTTTTATAAAATCTATTTTTAGGAAATAGTTTAAAAGCTGAAACATAACAGGCACTAGGTCACGTATACAAATGTAGTACAATATTTGAATAATGTGTACAGTTTCAATTTATGAAATTAAGATATTAATTGATTCAGGTATTTTGAATTGTTTATTAAAAAAGGTCCTTGAAATCCAAATTAATTAATTTGCCTTTAGGATTACGTGTACATAAATTGATTATTTGCCATCATATGTAAGGAATAAATCGGAAGTGGTTTTGAGGCTAATTAAATACTTCTCTGTAAATAGAAAATTACAACAGTAAACAGCAATTACAATTGAATCTCCATAGTATATTTATACCAAACATGACATGGGTGTAATCCTTAGCCAAGTTCAAATTTGTAGAAGATGTAAATTGTATGTAGTAACCACAATAGCAACTTCATAATACTCTATCTTTACCAAACTCTCTCCAAATTACGTTACAATATTAATAAATGTGTGAATGTCATGTTTGAATAGACAGACTTACATCCGTTAGATTCGAGTACGTATGCATTGAAAGCAATTAAACTGAGTTCATTTCTAATGCTATAGATTAATTAACGGATTGTGGTATATGTTAATCATTCTCTACATCGATTGCATTAACGATAGATGCTTATATGGTACTTAAGATTCTCAACCATTACGTTTCTCTCTTCACAGAACACCTCAAATTATTAATTATAATTTACCTGGAAGCTGTGAAATACAATTAGTAAAGCATCGACGTTAGATTGAAATGTTTTGTTGTAGAGCGTTATGTTATGCGAGGAATGGTTTCTCAGATTAAATTTGAAAATAGACAAAATAGATTTTGAATTGTACTCTCGTGAGACAATAACATTCATGTTACTACAGCGAGTTGTAAAATACATTATGCTTTACAACATTACCTTTTGTAAGTATTAATAATGCGGACATCACAACAAAAACGAATTCTCCAGTAGCTTTCTTATTTAGTAAAGCAGTTAGTATTATTGTTCATTTATTGAACTTATGATTTACCACTCTTTGAATTAGCAAAGAAATGTTTTGTTACATTAGCCAACTACTAAGACGTAAACTAGTAGACACTGCTTCAAACATGAAACTTATTTATTATGAAGAACCAGTTAACAGTATAATTAAAAAACCACTGCAAATTGTATCAATACTTTCACATAAAAAAATCGTTCTTTTTTTGTAAATAACTCGAAAACGATTAACTTTAAAAAAAAATTACAAGAATCTTTTTCTATCAGAAATTTGATTTTCTAATTCCAAAATTTAAAAAAAAATCGTGTGAACGGGTTCCAAAATCGAGTTTTTTGGAAATATTTCGAAAATCACAAATTTTTGAAAAAATTGCTAAAACACTTTTTGGGAAATTTATTTCCTATCTAATGGTATTTTCACTGTTTGAATATGTTCTCGAGATATTTAGGAAAAACAGGTTTCTTTAAGTGATAGTTTTTGCTAATATTTTGTAAACCGTTTGTTGTACAGAAAAATTATAGGGTCAAAAAATACTCACAATTTATTACTAATCACATATTAAAGGGAAAAAATAAAAAAAAATAAAAATTTGCAAAAGGGGCACTTACCCCCCAATTTTACCCCCTTTTCCATATCTCACTGGCCCCAAAAACAACCAGTCGCTTTGAATAGATGACATCTATATGTCTGCCAAATTTCAAGTTGATATGTTAAGACAAGATTTTTTTCCTAAAATTTTGTTTTTTGACGTTTTCGAACATTTTAAAGCGATTGAGCAAATAAATTTTTTGCAATCGTTACTTTTAATACATAAATAGAAAAGTGGTATATAACTAAATAAATAAACTTTTTTGCTTATATATTTAATTTGACATTTGTCAACTAATATTTCAAAATTTAATTTTTTTTAAATTTTATGTAAACGATTACAAAAAATTTTGTTCGCAACACGTGCGCTGACACCTTTTTGGTACTCGGCCTTATATTTTATCCCTCGGCTACGCCTCGGGTAAAAAAGAACGGCCTCGCACCAAAAAATGTGTAAACAGCGCACTAGTTGCGAAAACTACTATTTTTAAACATTTTTTTAGCAATACAGTACTTCCCATCCGTTGAATGTGGAAGTAATACCTGTATTATTGGTCAATGTCGTGTAGTAAATGTATCTTGTGTATAATACTTTTATTACACCATCGAACAGCGCTAGGCGTTGTAACAACCAATTTTGAGTTGTATTAAAATATACCGTAATTTAGGTCTTTCATTCATTCAGTTGCAAATATAAGAAAAATGTATTTATTAATGATTTGTAGCTATGAGATAGGCAACTTAATTTGCATTTCGGTGTAACTTAAGCTGCATATCTTTTTAGGGGTTTATAGTGCATATCTTCTTAATAGTTTATACTCCCCCTTTAAATTATTTTTCTGCTCAACGCAACGCGTCATCGTCGACTTAATTCACGCACGGCTACATCATTTAGTTTCAAAGCATCAATTTTTTTTCACTTCCTGGTGAAGGTTGTGTTGATTAGGAAGCATTTTTTTGGGGTTTCCAACTAAATTTTGTCAAAAGGCACTTCACTTTTACTTTCTTTTCTTTTATTTTTCCTTTGATTTACACTTTAATTACACTTTAAGCACGCGTTTAATTTTACTGTTACGTACGCTTTCATTTTATGATTGCAATTTTTATTTGAAAATTGCATTAAACGGATTATTCAATTTCAAGAAGACAAATTTATAAGAAACGAAATTCCAGTTTGTGTGTGGTGGACAACATAAAAGCATTGTTATTACAATATGTTGCGCAACATTGACACAAGGATTACGTCACCTTGGTTTGCACTTCTGTATTATTTTGTATAATACTAGGGGTTCTCAAGAAGATGTAGTATATTTTGTAACAGGTATTTATGATTTAATTAGTAATTTAAGGCTATTTTTAAGATATATTTTATTTAACCCTATCATTTTAACTGTTAATAAACATAGTTGTATATTTTTTATTATTTTTCATTTTGATAAAATGTTTAGTGTAGAACTAGGTTTAGTTATTCCGAGCATTATAAAATATAACTTGGCGTCCGAGACCATTTTATTAGTGTTACATTGCATTTTATTTTATATTGATGTTCAGTGGAAGTAATCAAGCAGAAATTGAGGTAATTAAGTAAATCAAAAGCTTGAACCTCCCCACTTTAACCTTCCGATTGAGTCAAAGGCATCATGTTTGGTGAATAGTTTGTATCTCCAGTTAGTTTAACGATTTGTGTTTTTGAAGAACTTTTTACATTTATTTCTTTATTATATTATTAAAAACACTTTTTTATATTTTATACGATTATCAGTTCGACCACTACATTATAGCGTCGTGCAGGCTTACCAATATAAGCTAACTGCGGTGGACACGGGCTTGATATAAGACGTAAAATGGTTGAAATTTACAGTCACCTCACACTTACCATAAAACAACAAATAACAACATTCTATTCCAGAATCTGAAATTTCCTATGAAATAAATAGTCCTAGGGGAGTTGTTAATCCTACTTGACCGTGGAAGTTATAATTGTAGCCTACTCTATAAAATCGTCACAATTCAAGTTGAAACATTCAGTCCATTCACTTTAAAAGAGCACCTAAAATTTCGTCTCAGTAATCTTAATACACGTCATTTCAATTTTAAAATCTTTTGGTTTAATTGATATTAATAACAAATTTGTTCAAAGCTTAATAAAATTTTGAAACATACAGGTTGTCGTAAACATATTGAACACACGCTGTACATTCATATAATCATAGTAATAACACAGCTAATATTTATAACTGTCATAAAAATTATGGAATAAGTAAATATCACCCAATTTGGAAACATAATTGATTAATTTTTAATCACAAAAACATTAACTTATATCTGAAAAATCGAAAAACGTAATGAATGGATCTCTGATGCATCACATACCTTCGATCAAATACTGTTTGAATTTTTATAACTAAACGGTATTTAAACATTCACAAGCATGAATTCAAATCTGAAACTGCTTAATATGTAAATCGTGATCAATATTGTGCGTTCAGTTACCTATTGAATGCAAGCTAAATAAAATTTGTAATCGATCTGACTCAGAATAAACAATTTTCAGATCAATCATTTAGTTAAAATGTCAAAAGTTTGATTATTTTAATCGGTGTAATACTTCGTGTAGATTCACACAGATGAGAGCAATACAATCTAATAATATAATGTTGGTTCTTAAAACTTGTAAAATGAAGGGAAGGTCCATCACAATTTAAACAAAGAAAAAGTTAGATAACTAATCGATCGCTATTGACCAATTTTGCAAAAAACTTTGCTGCTACGGAAAAGCAACACATACAAAAAAGACAATTCTTGTAGATTAATCCTCAGGTGGGCGCGCGTTCTCAGCTCGCATGAGCGGGCGCGCAGCGGCATTTATACTGCATATACACTTCTACTTTTGTACAAATAATTAATAAAAAAATACTAATACACAGACATTGAAAACATAATGATATGGTTTTTACACACATTGTTTCTACAATGCTGACAAACTTTTTCTATTTTATTATTTTTGTGTGTTCCGAAGATGAAACAGATGCCTTGTTTTGCTGGTGTTTGAGGTTTTACTTCGCTCTCTAGAGAATGGGGTAGAACGGCTGATAAATCTTTGCGGAACGACTATATTTGAACCCTCCCTTTCAAATGGCCATTCATGGGTTGCATTTCAAGATTTCGGGTATAAAATTGACTGTCGTAGCGTAAAAACGTGCAAGCGGTTATCGCCCCGAGAGCAATAAGCTTCAAGTGTAAGTGATAGCGTATCACGTGTAGCACGTGCGATACAAGAACCGAATTTATTTAAATTTACCTACAACTGTAAAATACCAAGTAAGCTTATAGAATTAAGTCAATAATAGGGGACATGTTTCCCGTACCACAACAAAATTAACACATGGGGTACCCATTCCCCAGCATTATAAATCAGTCATACAGGTAACCACCAGACACACCCATACTCAACACTCCAGAGCATTCATTCTCGAATCAACAATTCCCCACACCCACTCCGCCAACTACCTACCAATACAATTACCCCCCAATTACTCCACAATACTACACCACACAGTAACCTGAGACACTAAACGTACAAGACAACATACCCTCAAAAATCACAGACCCGGACAACGACAAAGACATGGAACTAAACTCAGACAACAGACATTCATGGCAAATCGGGAAAAAATGAAAAATAGATAAAGAAAACACCCTACCTAACACCTCCAGCTCGTTACCAATAAACGTTCAAAACCGTTACAGCCTCATATCCACTGAAAACATCGACAATCCAGTTGTAACAGAAAATACGGTGAAAGAACCACCACCTCCTAAACTATATTTACATATGGCGTAAAAAACTTCAAATCGTAGAGGAAGAAACGTACTACAGCAAAGCACTAGCAAATGAAACGGTTAAAATCACTCCATATACAATAGAAACATACAGGGTCCTAGCGAGGCACCTAATAGAAGAAAGCATAATTCACCATACGTATCAGGTAAAATACGAACGTGCATAGAGAACCGTAATTAGAAAAATACATTATACTATACCAATAGGAAATACTAAAAGGTAGTTTGAAAAAGCAGGCCACAAAGTACGCAACGCTTTGAATGTCAAGTACAGGCTAACCACTAATTTCCATTGCCTTAGAACTACAAGGGAACAACAAAGAAAATTTCAAGCTTGAATTCTTATGTAACACCAAAATCACTGTAGAACCTCCTAGGAAAAGCCACAACATAATCCAGTGCATGAGATGCCAGTCCTACGGCTACTCGAAAGCGTATTACACCAAACTTTTCAATTGTCTAAAATGTGGCGAACAGCATGACTCGAAGACATGCACGAAACCCATGCACACTCCAGCCACGAGTGCATTATGTGAAGGAAATCACCCTGTAATGCTTACCAAAACCTAATTGCAGTAAGAAACAGATCAAGAACAGCGAACTACCAAAACCAGCCGCAACTAATCAGCATACAACGTACTAACATCTCTCTCTCTCTCTCTCTCTCACAAATATTAACTTATCCCACAACACTCCCTTGGCAACAAACAGCCAAACACGCATACGCCCAGATCGTGAACAGAAACGCTAATACCACCAAAACAAAACAACCATCAAAAATAGGAGAGCAATTAACCACATTTTTGAATGAATATTCGCCCAACTAATAAATCAAAACAGCATACTATTAAACCTACTAAAGACAGTCATCGTAAAACTAAATCAATAATGGCCCACATTCTACAAATTGCAACCTGGAATTCCGACGGACTGCTTAACTTAACCATAAGCAAAAAATCATAACATTCCTAGATTTAAATAAGATCGACATTTTACTTATCTCTGAATCTCATTACACAGATCGAACAGCGTTTTCATACCTCAATACTCCATATACCATACTCCTCATCTGGACAATACCGCCCATGCCGGATCTGCAATAATTATTCGAAAATCAATCTCCCATCATGAACTACCTACATATTAAACAGAAAAAATCCAAGCAACATCTGTCAAATTAAGAACTCTTCCATGGAATATTAAGGTTAGTGCGATTCACTTCCCTCCACGACATATGATATCAACGGACGAATACTAGGATTTCTTCCAAACCCTTGGAAACAAGTTTGTCTCAGGGGGCGATTGGAACGCCAAACATACACATTGGGAACGAGAACTGTCACCACAAGAGACAGAAACCTCCTACATACTATGACTGGAAGCCATACGACTTCTTCACTAATGGAGTTCCCATCTACTAGTCAGCAGATCCCAGGAAACCCCCGACTTACTTTACTACATAGTAAACTGAATCCCTAGAAGGAATTGCATTGTGGAATATAACTTTGATCTCTCAGCTGACCATACACCGGTCATCGTCAGTATAAGCACAACTGTTGTTAATAAGCCGCTTCCCCCAAAGTTTTCCTCAAAAAATACTGATTGGAACAATCTTCAAGACTACACAGAAACAAACATAAATCTCAAGTTACGAATAAAATCGCCTCATGACTACTAGATTAGTACAAGGAGCATCCTGGCACTCCACACCTCAGAACAACCTGACTGAAATTAATACTACCAACACGCCACTATATATCTGTCAATTAATAGCTCAGATACGCAGAGCTAGAAAAATATGGCATAGGTAACGAAACACTGCAGACCAACATAATTGCAACAGACTTTCCAGAGAACTAAAAACCACTCAAAGAAGCCCAAAATACTACCTTCCAACATCGCATTACCAGCCTATCCCCAGATGATCACACACTGTGGAAGGCAACAAAACTAAAAAGACCCCAGGTGTCTGTACTTCCAATCCGTAAACTTAATGGTGAATGGGCACGCACTGACAAAGGCAAGGCTGATACATTTGCAACACATCTAGCTGAGGTATTCAAACCCAAGCCAGGTGGCAATAACGAAAGTAGAAGACTCAATCGGTATTCCACTTCAAATGTCCCCTCCCACAAAACCCTGTTTACGAACAGAGGTCAATAGAGAAATGGATAATACAAACGTACACAAAGCTCGAGGCTACGACCTAATAACCGGACGAATATTAAATCAATTGCCTCGCAAATCCAAAGTTTTACTAACCGCAATCTTTAACGAACGCTGTCTGTTCTATTTCCCCATAATATGGACATACATCATGATACACAAACCACCAAAACCTCCACATGAGCTATCGTCATATCGCCCTATCAGCCTCTTGTCCTTAGCAAGTAAAATTTTCGAAAGACTCCTAATTAAAAGAATATACGTAGAGCATGACCGATTGACGGTACTACCTAACCACCAGTTCGGATTCCGGGATCGCCACTCCACTACATAACAGGTTCATAGGGTAGTTAACGAAATTGCCAAGAGTATTGAAGAAACAAAATTCTGCAATGCAGTATTCCTTGACACTTCACAGGCTTTTCATAAAGTGTGGCCCTTTAGAATCCTACTTAACCGATAGAAACTTCACAGTAAGGCATAATGACAGTCAATCCAACTACTATACTATCGAATATGGTGTTCCCAAGGGGAGTGTTTTGGGACCTCTGCTATTCCTAATCTATACTGCCCACATACCCCAAACAAATAACACCACAATTGCCTCGTTTGCCGATGACGTAGCTGTATTATCTGTCAATGAAAATCCAGTATTGGCCTCTGAAAACCAAAAAACTGATCTGGATCTCCTCATCGAATGGTACAGTAGATGGAGAATAAAAATCATTCAAACAATATCAGTCCACGTCGCATTCACCAACATGCACGACCACTGCCCTCCTGTAACCGTCAATAACGTTTTCATACCTATTAAAACGGAAGCGAAATACCTTGGACTCATTCTGGACGAAAACGCAGACAGATGGACATCAAATTTCGACAGATGTATTGGCTTGTTGGACAAACATCCAAGCTCTCCCTAAACAACAAGTTAAAGTTATACAAAGTTATAATCAAACCGATATGGACATATGGGCTCCAGCAGTGGGGATGCGCCAAGCCAATAAACCTAAAAATCATACAAATGTTCCAATCTAAAATGATGAGACCAATGGTGGATGCTCCATGGTATATCACCAATGACGAGATCCATAATGACCTAAAGATTTCCTTTATAATAGAAGAGATACTGCGAGCTGCCACCAAACACAATGATCAAATAACAAACCACGAGAATGACCCAATAAAGTAACTCAGCAGCACCGGTCCCACCGTGAGAAGACTACGTAGAACCTGGCCTCAAGACCGAGCGTAATGGTGAAACCACAATCTGCAAGGGGAAACATCAGTGGATGATTCCCTTATAAGTCTATTACGTTCAACAAATTTACTCGATACTTCATACAGAAGTAGATTGTAAATTCGCAAACTGTCAATAAAAAAAAAGAAAAATATTTCTTGGTCATTTTCAATATTATTAAATTTGAAAATAACTCGCATTTATTCCGCGTGTATCGAGGTGTCGGAAGAAAAGTCCCAGAGGTTACCGTCTTGTTATTTTAGATGTACCGTACGAATCACACATTTGATCGACAGTTCCGACATCCTCTTTTTGTGGCACTATAATCTAAATTTCTCGGTGGTTTTTTGCTTTCTTCATCCACCTCAATACAATTGTGCATTATTGACGGATGAAGACGGCCTTTCTTTTTGGAACCAGATGAAACAAGGCATCAATGATCTTGGAATCCAAATCGAGTGGAATGCAGTTCCCTATTTTTGTTAAGTTAAAATTTCTCTTCTATTTTTTTTTATTGTTCCAGCCAACGTGACCCCATTGGTCGATAAATTGGATAACTTGCAAAATAGTTAACTGTTCTTGATTTCTCGATCGGTACTACTAGTCTGTTTACAAAATCTTCTCAGCACTGTTTATTCTTCATATAGTCCTGGTAGCACTTAACAAAGCCATAATATTAGTTTCTCTTGTGTCACTGCAACCTCATTGTCTTGACCACGTTACGCCCAACTGTAATAAAAAATTAATAGGGTGTATTTCAGTTGTTGTTAATAATAATTCCCCTAATATTACTTATACTGCTAATAATAAATAGAAGATTTTGTGCCTTCAGCTCAGCCAGTGATTAATGGGCCAGGTTCTTAAACTTTAATTTGTTTTAATTAGAAAATATCTGTGTGTGTGTGTGCATGCGTGTGTGCGTGTGCGCGTGTGTGTGTGTGTTTGTGTCTGTGTGTGCGTGTGCGTGTGCGTGTGCGTGTGCGTGTGCGTGTGCGTGTGCGTGTGCGTGTGCGTGTGCGTGTGCGTGTGCGTGTGCGTGTGCGTGTGCGTGTGTGCGTGTGCGTGTTCGTGTGCGTGTGCGTGTGCGTGTGCTGTGGTGCGTGTGCGTGTGCGTGTGCTGTGTGCTGTGTGTGTGTGTGCGTGTGCGTGTGCGTGTGCGTGAGCGTGTGCGTGTGCGTGTGCGTGTGCGTGTGCGTGTGTGTGTACGTGTGCGTGTGTGCGTGCGCGTGCGTGTGCGTGTGCGTGTGCGTGTGCGTGTGCGTGTGCGTGTGCGTGTGCGTGTGCGTGTGCGTGTGCGTGTGCGTGTGCGTGTGCGTGTGCGTGTGCGTGTGCGTGTGCGTGTGCGTGTGCGTGTGCGTGTGCGTGTGCATCTAACTCAGTAGGTGTTAATCGTTTACATAACCTAAAATTCAGGTAAATTCGAACGAAATGAGCTACAAACAACAAAATTTGAGTAAATTTCGAAATATATTCTATAAGCCTCAATTATATTTATACTATATGCCTGAATACAAGCACATATGAATTATAAACGGCATAAACCTGTAGCATGACAAAAATTTAAAAATAAATGACTAGCGCGCTGCGGAAGACACACCGCAAATTCAATCTGCTCCAAAACAACCGTTTGTAACAATTGAACGGGAATGGACTATAAACCCAAGTTGTCAGCAGGTAGAGTGAACGTCATAAACAACGAATACCAAGATTAACAAATTATAGGGATTTCCATATTTTAGCTATAACCATAAAATTTAAATTTTAGAATCTAAACATATAATAACAGGTAATGGAGATTGATTATCCTTGATGTTTGAGTGAAATTTGAAATACAAACAGTGACACCTCTAAAGATAATAAAACTTCCAATATTAAACAATTTAAAATTACACTTAGCTATATAAATTCCGCAGTCCCTTATCGGGTGTAAAGTGGTCTGCACTTGGGTTGATATGATTAAATTAATCCTGAGGATGTAGGTACACCTATCACTGATTGGCGGCCTTCAACGGAGTTTTAGCTACCCCTCGCACTACATGCTAACTAAAATGTCCGTGTTAATTCAAGCCTTTAGATGCGTATAAAACACATAATAATTTAGTTACACTTGATCACTAAATACTTAATTGGCTATAAACGGCCGATTAACTATTTAACTCAGTATTACCAATGTTCTTGTAACCACTATTGTTCGCGTTACGCTTATATAGAATTACAATGATCGCGCTTTTGCAATCACTCGACAATTATCGACACTTAAGGAATACAATGAATAACTCACACGATCTTCGTATAAGTTTTGCACCTCCATACTTTAGCATTCAAGTGGTTTCATTTACGCCTGCTTCTTTACTATTTTTCAACCTTTATACCGTTTCCTCTACCTCATTTATCCCAATATCCTTCTCAGTTTCATTCACAATTCCTTCCACATTCTCCGTATTCAACACCTCAGTCTTACTTATGATGTAGGTGAGCAAAATTCGATCAAGCCGAAGCAAGAAGTATACACAAATAATCAAACCCTTGCTATCATCACCCATTACTGAAGAAGGTGGAACTATGTTCTTTAAGGAATTAACAAACAGGTCGATTCAATATAAATACTGGAACGAGCTACATGAACTAATTCGTAATCTAGAGGTATTGTGGGCGGAAAAATTGGCGGGAAACACAGGTTTCACGAATGACAATATCAATTGTGGAAGAACTACATGAGGACAGATACATTCAAAAACCGTTTTTTAGATATTATAAATGGGAATGCATTGATGTCGATGTATCATAACTAAAATGGCCCTTAATGAATTGGGACGTTCAGATGTTCAGTATAAATTTACGAAATTAACCCCTCAGTTTAAACTGATTGAAGACAATCAATTTTATATTGAGAATAGGAGGACTCAGTATTGTTGCCAATCTCATAGATCCTCAAGATGTCATCACTAAGCCATACTATTTATCAACAATTCAATTTGGATGGAAACCGTTTGACACAGTTTGCGGACCCGGAAGAAGATGCAGATGCTATGAGAAAAGGATATCTTGATTTTTGTCAACAAGCAGTGCAGAAAGATTTTAAAGGAAACTCGAACGCTTATCTAGCGTTGGAGCAAAAACTGTATTAACTAAATTAGTACCATGTCCAAGTTCCAACTCGTCAACGAATTGCACAAACCTACACTTTGAACGAAAGTCAACAATACTTGAAGATTTTAATGACCTTTGGCATGCAGATTTTGCTGAATTTAATACATGTGCCAAACAAAATAAGGGCCTTAAGTTTATATTAGTGGTTACCGACTGTTTTTCTAAATACTTGTGGACCAAAGGATTAAAAACAAAACGGGCATTGAAGTTGCCAAGGCAATGCAGACAATCTTCAAAAAGGGTCGGAAACCTAAAATTATGCAGACATATGCAGGAAAAGAATTATACAATGAACACTTTACTAAACTAATGCAGCGTTATGGAGTCAATAATTACTCAACCTACAGCAAAAAGAAGGTAGCAATTGCACAACGTGTTATCAGGACCATGAAGACTGCTCTATACAAGTCTTTCAGCCTACAAGGTAAATACAAATGGATTGATACAATTGATGCCGTAACGATGGATTTTAACAATCGTAAGCATAGAAATGCAGGAAGGAAAGATGGTAACCATACAAAGCTAGAAACTTACACTCACATAAAAGCATTTGATAGGAATCGATATTGCGTGGGTAACATAGTACGAATCAGTAAATTTAAAAGTATTTTTGCCAAGGGTTACACAAACAATTGGGCTAGTAAACTATTTAAGATTAAGACGGTTTTGCATTACTAGCCCCACTACATACATGTTGGAATACATGAAATAAACACCTACATTGGGAGGATTTTATGAGGACGAATTACAGATAAGAAAGTATTCTGATGTGTACCTGGTGGAAAAAGAGCTTCTCTTCAAGAATAATAACTTATTTGTAAAGTGGTGGGGATTGGATGAAAGATCATGGATCAATAAAGACGACGTAATTTTTTTAAGTATACATTAACTTATAATTTGTGAAATAAATTACTTATGTAGTTTTAGCAACAGTTTTAACAAATAACGTGTCCATACCAAGCAAGTATTTGTACCTGTTTCACCATTAGCAATGTTTTCTATAATACAGTTGTAAATTTATGGTACTGCTCAGTTTCTCACGTCAACTAAGACCCTTACAAATAGCAGTCAGCTAGGATAAATGTGTCATTTTAACCTGTTTCTCCGGGAAGCGACTAACTGCTTCTGGGAAAACGGATACCTGTTTTTGGGAAACGGTTGCCGGTTTTCGGTCTGTTTTGACCTGAATTAGAGCTGTTTTGGCCTTTTTTTTGGTAAAAGAGTACCGTTTTTTTCTGTTTTATAGCTGTTTTGACCGATTTTTGGAAAACGGGTACCTGTTTTGAGCCGTTTTGACCTGTTTTTGGGAATCGGCTATCTGCACTTGGGAAACGGATTTCCGTTTTTACCTATGCTCATTTATAATCAATGAGATGTCTCCATTCATACCATTACTAGAAAATAAGTTGCTTATATACATTTTCCACATTTAAAATATCAAGAACTATACTTCAATCCTTTATGGAATTGTACACTTTTTTCACAATACGCTTATCTAGCTTAATTTTTTACTAACAATGTTTTGTACAGTTTGAGTGTAAAACAGGAACAATGCTATCAAGGAATTCTTTAAATATTTACAGGCATTACTGAGTAGCCCGAGGGACGTATATCTGTAAACCTTAAACCCTAATGGTGAATACTAAATGTTTTTTGGTCCTTATTAGACGTTTGGTATAGTCTTGCAATTTGGTAATAAAATAATGCAAACTTGTAATATTCTATGGTGATTTGTTTTACACTGACTCTAGTAGCACCTCTAGATTTATTTGTAATTTTGCCCCCCTCAACTGAATAAGCGTACATTTTCACATGCAACCCCACAAATTCCTTCATGATAAGACAATTGTTCTGATCTTTCGTCAAGCCAGGAATTTTTTTATTTACTAGAGTAATACCAAACATATTGTCGGGGGCATAATGGGTTGTGTCGAATTTTTCTTTCTATTCTGTCCAGCTTTTTCAAACAAAAAAGGCAATTTTTCCCAAAAACGGGCCAGAATTAGCCAAAAATAAATTAAAAAAAAGTCCCTGGACGATATCCACTGTGGGAATATTTACGGATTTACCACATATATAAAATTGGTTGAGCTGCCCCTAATATAAAAACTGCCCCTATCAGTAGGTGACAAAAATATTTGATGTTGCTCTCATTACAATTTTTAGCTAAGACGCAAACCGACTATGTTTAGCTGTGATGTGAACACCTTTTAGTGAGTACATGAATCGACTACTTTTAGCTATGATGATGGTGCAACCACCTTTTAGCGAGGACGCGAACCAGCTATGTTTAGCAATAATCTGACCCCATTTCTGACCTTGAAACTGGCAACGCCGCATGACCTAGGGATGTTGCAATACTGTACAGAGGTCTAGAATCGGCATAGCTATATTACTTATTTTTAACAATAAATACATTTTGCAGTAAAGATAAGTGTTTCCAGTGGTACAAAAATTAACCAGTCGGTAGAAAAGAGTTATCAAAATGAACAGAAAAGGAGCAGAATCGACCGACGTGAATACTATAAAAGTAAAAAATGTTCAATCATTCGTGCCGCTGGACTGCTGTTTCGCAATTGCCAAAATCTGGAGTTTCTTAATAGGAATCAATCAAAAGCACAGGCCATGCGAGTTCTTCGTGAATCAATCCTCATTTGAAAATGGATGAACACCACCAATATTTTATAAATAGAATGAGAAGTTCTGAAAATAGTAGAGATGTAGCGGCAACATCTAATCATGTTATCGCCCATGCGAGTTCCCTAGCATTACATTCAGGACCAAAAGGTATAGAAGAGTAAATATTTAAACGATCAAAAACACGTGACATACAATAATTGTATTTCTACCTTAAGTTAATATTAACTTTCGTTTCTTATTGTTTTAGTTGTGTTCCTGTTTTGTGTATTTTTGTACTCAGTTATTAAAATGTTTTATAATTTTTATTCTGAAATTAATTTAATTTACACGGGAAATAATATAACACGACCTTGATAAACACCTTACATTTTGATTCGACATGATTTTGACTTCAATAATCTTTGATTAAACCCTTTTAATCAGATTATTAATGCCAAAATTATGTCTCATCAAATTGATGCTAAAATATTCTAGCAATTTTGATGCTATAGTCTATTAAAGTAAAGTAAAAGAAAACTGATAATCTGTATACTTCAATTTGAAGAAATGTGTTGCAGGCTCATATTTGTTGACAAGTAAGGTTTAATGTTGACTAACCTTCCTAATACTCGGATAATCTTTAAACAGGTAATAGCGTTTGGGGTCCGCAAGGACCCTGTGCTTTTTTCATTCAAAGCAAACATTGTCCTGGAAATTACATGTGAGTAGAATTATTCAGTAGAATTGATATCAATTCTTGTTTGCATAAGAAAGTGTAGTAAAATGTTTGATAAAGGTTTATTAGTGAAAAGGTAAGGAAATTGAAGTAGGTATATACGTATTTACGTTTAATTCTCGCAATCACTACATACAGCAACTGCTTTTCCTTGTGATAGACACACATTCTTTTTGCACTGGGAACATTGTACTTTAACTTTCTTGTCTTTCCTCTCCGGGAACGTATGGAATCTTCCTTTTTTCGGATGATCCATTTACTATTACGTTTCGATCTTCTGGTTTTCGTGTATTGTATTTCCAACAGTTTCCAGTGCTACAGTACTGCAGTGATGCTACCTTTGGTTGATATAGACAACTTGGAACCTATAATAAGGTCGCTTATACTACGTCGCAGATGAGGCTCTAATAGTTCTTTGTCAATTCTAAGAGGAAGGGCCGGCTTCTATCTCAATATTGCTTATTCCACTCCGGATGAAGTTTTTCGTACAAAACAAAAGAATTTATGGCTGCAATGACAACGAGGTTCGTAAATAGTGAAGCTAGGCACCGTTTGGCTATCTGCTGCAACCATACTCATTTTGTCTAGGATATCCAAGGCATCCTTAGTGGAGTTGTAGTGTACTACAATCACCGGTTTCTTATTTTCTTCTGAAATGACCGCAACCCGATGTTCGATAGAAAGAGGTATGACACTTTTGTGTCTCAATCAAGGTTGAAATGCAAAAATGGATGAACTAATGTGTGCGAGTGTGCGTTGGCACGTGTGCGCGTGAGTGTGTGTGCGTGAGTGTGTGTGTGTGTGTGTGTGTGCGTGTGTTCGTGTGTGCGTGTGTGCGTCTGTGCGTGCGTGCGTTCGTGGATGCATAGGTATGTGGGGTGTGCGTGTGTGCATGTGTGCGTCTGTCCGTGTGTGCGTGTTTGAATGTGTGCGTGTGTGCGTGTGTGCGTTTGTGCGTGTACGCGTGTTCGTGTGTGCGTGTGTGCGTGCGTGTGTTAGTGAATGCATGAGTGTGTGGAGTGTGCGTGTGTGCATTTGTGCTTGTGTTCGTGTGTGTGTGTCTCCGTGTGTGCGTGTGTGAATGTGTGCGTGTGTGCATATGTAAGTCTGTGCGTGTGCGTGTGTGCGTATGCGCGTGTGTGCGTGAGTGCGTGCGTGCGTGTGTGCGTGTGTGCGTGTGTGCGTATGCGCGTGTGTGCGTGTGTGCGTGCGGGCGCATGTGCGTGTGTGCATGTGAGACTGTGTGGGCGTGTGCGTGGGTGCATGTGTGCGTGTGAGTATGCGCTTGTGTGCGTGTGTACATGTGTGCGTGTGTACGTGTGTGCATGTGTGCGTGTGTGAGGTTGTGCGTGTGCGTGTGTACGTCTGTACGTGCGTGCGTTCGTGAATGCATAAGTATGTGGGGTGTGCGTGTGTGCTTGTGTGCGTGTGTCCGTGTGTGCGTGTGTAAATGTGTGCGTGTGCGCGTGTTCGTGTGTGCGTGTGTGTGCGTGTGTGAATGTGTGCGTGTGTGCGTATGTGCGTCTGTGCGTGTATGCGTGTGTGCGTGTGAATGTGTGTGCGTGTGCGTGTGTGCGTGTGTATCTGTGCGAGTGTGCGTGGTGTATGTGTGCATGTGTGCTTGAGGGCGTGTGTGATTGTGCGCGTGTGTTCGTGCCTGCATGTATGTAGTACCTAAGCCGGTCTTTATTTATTCTGAAACTGATTGGATTCCTGTAGAAATCCGTTGGCGGTGAGGGGGGCATTAGGTGCAGTTTTTAGTTTTTATCAAATATTTAAGTACTTTTCAAACAGCTGTATATTACACATGTGTAAAAATACCATCATATAAACCTTAACACATTCATTAATTATGTTGCAAGCAAATTTTGGCACGACGCGTAATTTAGTGGCATTCAAATCATAAGGTAGAATTGAAATGGTAATTTTTTTCAACATCTGAATAACGATTAATTTAACTTAAAGAAAATTAAATTTTATTCAACTTTTCTTCATAAAGTTCCTTAAGATATGAAAATTAGTAACACAGGTTTGAAACAGGGCGCAGCCTTGGAATTTTTTTAGTTAGCACATAAATGTCTGTTAATCTCCAACAAGGAAATTGAACCCCTATCTGACATATATTATTAAACGGGTAGCATAATTATCCTAGAATGATTAAAATTATGCCATTTCTTTTACTTCAACTTTGTAGGTTGGACTATCGTGTATTGTTCCTCACCACATATATCTGGTCGCAATGACTTTTCTTGACAAGTGTATATGTAATTTACAACTTCTCAAAATATATTCTTACAAAATATTTGGCATTTAAAGCTGTACCAAATAAACGCTTCACAATAAGTTAATGCTAAACTAATTAACTACAGACATTTCTATAGATAAAGTAAATAGCGAACAGTAAAATTACTACCTTTATGCTAAAAGTTATACAGTGGTACAATTCATGATTTCGATTTTTTTTCTTGAGAATAGCTATTACAGTGAATAGTTAACGATTGAAAACGCATTTATAAAGTTATAATTAGTGCCATTATAAACTTAACGCCTTTCTAACCATAAAATTAATTAAATGTTACGCTATTAAAGTTACAAAATAATTGTGTGGTAATTGCTTTAGCAAAGCAAGATGAAAATATTCTTACTTATTTCACGTATTTACCAGACTAATGAAAGATGCATTCTTTGTTAAACTAAAAACTTGGTAGATAAACTTACATTCAAAGTCAAAATTAATTTTTTTTTCGTCTGATCAGTCGTATTGCATCGGAAGCTAGACTTTTCCGTTCATAATTGGTTGCTATGGTTGTTACAACTAAACAACACAGGTAAGTGGTTACTTACCGCTCTACAGAACCATAAGTGAAAATTTCGTTTATGCGGTCTGTGAACACTGTGATTATTTTATAATTTCGCCTTCTACACCCAAGAAAAAAATAAAAAAAAAGATATTGAACGAAATACAATTTAAGCACCAAGAATGTTAAAGGCTTTGCGGGTCTCAGGCAATATGGGAAAATCCGCTTCACTCAGTCTCAAAACATTGCCCTTGGCTAATATACAACCCTTACCGTTCCTAATTTTTAATATATTATAGATGTTTTTCAAAATGTAAAAAATGATTAAAAGAATGTAATACCAAAAATCTTAGAACAAGTGGGTTGTTTGTCGCCTAATGGTTAGCAAAGTCGGTGACAATCAAAATGGGGAAATCGCCACTTAAAAATTACGACAGTTTTCATCATCCTTTCAGTTTATTTTAGAATAAGAAGTAACCCAAGTATCATGAAACACAAAAAAATTGACATGTTATTACAATACGTTAAAAAGCAAGCCATATAATTATATACGAAAATAAAAAAAATAGATTCCAAAGATAACTGCAAGTTATAACTACCACAAATGCTGAAACAGTGTTCTAAACAAAACCACTTGTTATAAACACAGCCATAACGACTACTTGTTTTATTCCTAGCTTTCTCGCTGTAATAACACCTCCTCATTCTTCTTGTAAGATTTTCATCTTGAATTTCTTGTTTTGCAATTCCTAACAGAGAAAATCGGGGAGTTGTAAGCTCACTAAGTTATTATTGAATAGTGAATTTCCTTTCCATTTGAGGTTTTATAGGTTCCCAAGCAATAGCTTCTAGAAACGTACGTCTTACGAATTTACTGCATCCCAGCTTGCTTCCCTCTCCCTCCCCCACTCCCTCTCCCTCTCCCTCTCCCTCCTCTCCTCTCCCTCTCCTCTCCCTCTCCCTCTCCCTCTCCCTCTCCCTCTCCCTCTCCCTCTCTCTCCTCTCCCTCTCCCTCTCCTCTCTCTCCCTCTCCCTCTCCCTCTCCTCTCCCTCTCCCTCTCTCCTCTCCCTCTCCTCTCCCTCTCCCTCTCCCTCTCCCTCTCCCTCTCCCTCTCCTCTCTCCCTCTCCCTCTCCTCTCCCTCTCCTCTCCCTCTCCCTCTCCCTCCCTCTCCCTCTCCCTCCCTCCCTCTCCCTCTCCCTCTCCCTCTCCCTCTCCCTCTCCCTCTCCCTCTCCCTCTCCCTCTCCCTCTCCCTCTCCCTCCCTCTCCTCTCCCTCTCCCTCCTCCCTCTCCTCTCCTCTCCCTCTCCTCTCCTCCCTCTCCCTCCTCTCCCTCTCCCTCTCCCTCTCCTCTCCCTCTCCCTCTCCCTCTCCCTCCCTCTCCCCTCCTCTCCTCTCCCTCTCCTCTCCCTCTCCCTCTCCTCTCCCTCTCCTCTCCCTCTCCTCTCCCTCTCCCTCTCCCTCTCCCTCTCCCTCTCCTCTCCTCTCCCTCTCCCTCTCCCTCTCCCTCTCCTCTCCCTCTCCCTCTCCCTCCCTCCCTCTCCTCTCCCTCTCCCTCTCCCCTCTCCCTCCTCTCCCTCTCCTCTCCTCTCCTCTCTCCTCTCCTCTCCCTCTCCCTCTCCCTCTCCTCTCCTCCCTCCCCTCCCTCTCCCTCTCCCTCTCCCTCTCCTCTCCCTCTCCTCTCCCTCCTCTCCCTCTCCCTCTCCCCTCTCCCTCTCCCCTCTCCTCTCCCTCTCCCTCCCTCTCCTCTCCCTCTCCCTCTCCCCTCCCTCTCCCTCTCCTCTCCCCTCTCCTCTCCCTCTCCCTCTCCCTCTCCTCTCCCTCTCCCTCCCTCCTCTCCCTCTCCTCTCCCTCTCCCTCTCCCTCTCCTCTCCTCCTCCCTCTCCCTCTCCCTCTCTCCCTCTCCCTCTCCCTCCCTCTCCCTCTCCCCTCTCCCTCCTCCCTCTCCCTCCCTCCCTCTCCCTCTCCCTCTCCCTCCCTCTCCCTCTCCCCTCTCCCTCTCTCCTCTCCTCTCCCTCTCCCTCTCCCTCTCCCTCTCCCTCTTCCCCTCTCCCTCTCTCCCTCTCCCATCTTCTCCTCCCTCTTCCACAGATACGTGAGGCACTCCTACACACTCGTGAGGGTGGTTAATTATGCCATACTGTATAAGTATAACTCGAAAAAGCTAAACCGAAGTTCTAGAAAGAACAAACTTATCCAGCCCCTTACTTCATTTCTCTTTCTATAGTGACTTACGAATGCTTATTTGTACTGTAATATAGAATCAAAAAATATTAAAAGAAAACCCTTTATTAACTTAACATCCATCATCTGGCTAATTCATGCAATACTTGTAATAGGGAAAATGTATGCTTACTTCCAATACGGTTAATCAGAACATTATCCGCAAGCTATTATTGCATAAAGATAATGTAATGCTTTCCCTTCTGATGTCGCAATTTAGAAATTCATCAATTAAAACCACTTTGAAAAATATTTTGCTAAGTAAAGCATTCTACGGTTTCGACGAATTAACATATAACTAAACGTACCTGTAGAGCGTAGCTACTATCTCAGTATGGGGGTGCTTTATGAACCACATGTCTTTTGCTCGTGACTAAGTCTGTGTCTGTGCCAGTGTCTGTGACTGTCTGCGTCTGTGCCTGTGCCTGTTTCTGCGTCTGTGTCTGTGTCTGTGTCTGTGCCTGTGTCTGTGTCTGTGTCTGTGTCTGTGTCTATGTCTGTGTCTGTGTCTGTGTCTGTGTCTGTGTCTGTCTGTGTCTGTGTCTGTGTCTGTGTCTGTGTCTGTGCCTGTTTCCGTGTCTGTGTCTGTGTCTGTGTCTGTCTGTGTCTGTGTCTGTGTCTGTGTCTGTGTCTGTGCTGTCTGTGTCTGTGTCTGTGTCCGTGTCTGTTCTGTCGTCTGTGTCTGTGTCTGTGTCTGTGTCTGTGTCTGTGTCTGTGTCTGTGTCTATGTCGGAATCTGTGTCTGTGTCTGTGCTGTGTCGGTGTCTGTGTCTGTGTCTGTGTATGTGTCTGTGTCTGTGTCTGTGTCTGTGTCTGTGTCTGTGTCCTGTGTCTGTGTCTGTGTCTGTGTCTGTGTCTGTGCCGTGTCCGTATCTGTGTCTGTGTCGTGCCTGTGTCTGCGTCTGTGTCTGTTTCTGTGTCTGTGTCTGTGTCTGTGTCTGTGTCTGTGTCTGTGTCTGTGTCGTGTCTGTGTCTGTGTCTGTGTCTGTGTCTGTGTCTGTGTCTGTCTGTACTGTGTCTTCGCTGTCTGTGCTCTGTGTCTGTGTCTGTGTCTGTGTCTATTGTCTGTGTCTGTCGTCTGTGTCTGTGTCGTGTCTGTGTCTGTGTCTGTGTCTGTGTCTGTGCTGTTCTGTGTCTGTGTCTGTGTCTGTGTCTGTGTCTGTGTCTGTGTCTGTTCTGTGTCTGTGTCTGTGTCTGTGTCTGTGCTGTGTCTGTGTCTGTGTCTGTGTCTGTGTCTGTGTCTGTGTCTCTATCTGTCTGTGTCTGTGTCGTGCTGTGTCTGTGTCTGTGCTGTGCTTCTGCGTCTGTGTCTGTGTCTGTGCTGTGCTCTGTGTCTGTGTCTGCTGTCTTGTCTGTGTCTGTGTCTGTGTCTGTGTCTGTGTCTGTGTCTGTGTCTGTGTCTGTGTCTGTGTCTGTGTCTGTGTCTGTGTCTGTGTCTGTGTCTGTCTGTGTCTGTGTCTGTGTCTGTGTCTGTCTGTCTGTTCTGTCTGTGTCTGTGTCTGTGTCTGTCTGTGTCTGTGTCTGTGTCTGTTCGTGCTGTTCTGTGTCTGTGTCTGTGTCTGTGTCTGTGTCTGTGTCGTCCTGTGTCTGTGTCTGTGTCTGTTTCTGTGTCTGTGTCTGTGTCTGTCGTGTCTGTGTCTGTGTCTGTGTTGTGTCTGTGTCTGTGTCTGTGTCTGTTCTGTGTCTGTGTCTGTGTCTGTCTGTGTTCTGTGTCTGTGTCTGTGCTGTTCTGTGTCTGTGTCTGTGTCTGTGTCTGTGTCTGTGTCTGTGTCTGTGTCTCTGTCTGTGTCTGTGTCTGTGTCTGTGTCTGTGCTGTTTCTGTGTCTGTGTCTGTGTCTGATGTCTGTGTCTGTCCTCTGTCTGTGTCTGTGTCTGTGTCTGTGTCTGTGTCTGTGTCTGTGTCTGTGCTGTGTCTGTGTCTGTGTCTGTGTCTGTGTCTGTGTCTGTCTGTGTCTGTGTCTGTGTCTGTATCTGTGTCTGTTTCCGTGCCTGTGCCTGTGTCTGTGTCTGTGTCTATGTCTGTGTCTGTGTCTGTCTGTGTCTGTGTCTGTGTCTGTGTCTGTGTCTGTGTCTGTGTCTGTGTCTGTATCTGTGTCTGTGTCTGTGTCTGTATCTGTGTCTGTTTCCGTGTCTGTGCCTGTGTCTGTGTCTGTGTCTGTGCTGTCTGTGTCTGTGTCTGTGTCTGTGTCCGTGTTTGTGTCTGTGTCTGTGTCTGCGCCTGTGCCTGTTTCTGTGTCTGTGTCTGTGTCTGTGTCTGTGTCTGTGTCTGTGTCTGTGTCTGTGTCTGTGTCTGTGTCTGTGTCTGTGTCTGTGTCTGTGTCTGTGTCTGTGTCTGTGTCTGTGTCTGTATCTGTGTCTGTGTCTGTGTCGTGTCATGTTGTGTCTGTGTCTGTGTCTGTGTCTGTGTCTGTGTCTGTGTCTGTGTCTTGTGTCTGTGTCTGTGTCTGTGTCTGTGTCTGTGTCTGTGTCTGTGTCTGTGTCTGTGTCTGTGTCTGTGTCTGTGCTGTGCTGTGTCTGTGCTGTGTCTGTGTCTGTGTCTGTGTCTGTGTCTGTGTCTGTGTCTGTGTCTGTGTCTGTGTCTGTGTCTGTGTCTGTGTCTGTGTCTGTGTCTGTGTCTGTGTCTGTGTCTGTGTCTGTGTCTGTGTCTGTGTCTGTGTCTGTGCCTGTCTGTGTCTGTGTCTGTGTCTGTGTCTGTGTCTGTGTCTGTGTCGTGTCTGTGTCTGTGTCTGTGTCTGTGTCTGTGTCTGTTCTGTGTCTGTGTCTGTGTCTGTGTCTGTGTCTGTGTCTGTGTCTGTGTCTGTGTCTGTGTCTGTGTCTGTGTCTGTGCTGTGTCTGTGTTGTGCTGTGTCTGTGTTGTGTCTGTGTCTGTCTGCTGTCTGTGTCTGTGTCTGTGTCTGTGTCTGTGTCTGTGTCTGTGTCTGTGTTCTGGTATGTCGTGTGTCTGCTGTCTGTGCCTGTTTCTGTGTCTGTGTCTGTGTCTGTGTCTGTGTCTGTGTCTGTGTCTGTGTCTGTGTCTGTGTCTGTGTCTGTCTGTGCTGTCTGTGTCTGTGTCTGTGTCTGTGTCTGTGTCTGTGTCTGTGCTGTGTCTGTGTCTGTGTCTGTCTGTGTCTGTGTCTGTGTCTGTGTCTGTTCTGTGTCTGTGTCTGTGTCTGTGTCTGTGTCTGTGTCTGTGTCTGTGTCTGTGTCTGTGTCTGTGTCGTGCTGTCTGTGTCTGTGTCTGTGTCTGTGTCTGTGTCTGTGTCTGTGTCTGTGTCTGTGTCTGTGTCTGTGTCTGTGTCTGTGTCTGTGTCTGTGTCGTGTCTGTGTCTGTGTCTGTGTCTGTGTCTGTGTCCTGTGTCTGTGTCTGTGTCGTGTCTGTGGTCTGTGTCTGTGTCTGTGTCTGTCTCTGTTCTGTGTCTGTGTCTGTGTCTGTGTCTGTGTCGTGCTGTCTGTGTCTGTTTGTGTTCTGTGTTTGTGCTTGTGTTTGTGTCTGTGTCTGTGTCGTGTCTGTGTTTGTGTTTGTGTCTGTGTCTGTGTTGTTTGTGTCTTGTAGCTTGTGTCTGTGTTGTGTTTGTGTTGTGTTGTGTGTGTTGTGTTTGTGTTTGTGTTTGTGTGTTGTGTTTGTGTGTTGTGTTTGTGTTTGTGTTTGTGTTTGTGATTGTGTTTGTGTTTGTGTTTGTTTGTTTTTGTGTTTGTGTTTGTGTTTGTGTTTGTGTTTGTGTTTGTGTATTGTGTTTGTGTTTGTTATTGTGTTTGTGTTTGTGTTTGTGTTTGTGTTTGTGTTTGTGTTTGAGTTTGTGTTTGTGTTTGTGTTTGTTTTTGGGTTTGAGTTTTTGTTTGTGTTTGTGTTTGTGTTTGTGTTTGTGTTTGTGCTCGTGCTCGTGCTCGTGTTCGTGTTCGTGTTCGTGTTCGTGTTCGTGTTCGTTTTCGTGTTCGTGTTCGTGTTCGTGTTCGTGTTCGTGTTCGTGTTCGTGTTCGTGTTTGTGTTCGTGTTCGTTTTTGTGTTCGTGTTCGTGTTCGTGTTCGTGATCGTGTTTGTGTTCGTGTTCGTGTTTGTGTTTGTGTTCGTGTTCGTGTTCGTTTTCGTGTTCGTGTTCGTGTTCGTGTTCGTGTTCGTGTTCGCGTTTGCGTTCGCGTTTGCGTTCGCGTTCGCGTTCGCGTTCGTGTTCGTGTTCGTGTTTGTGTTTGTGTTTAGATCAGCTCATTATTTTCAAGAAATGTAGATACCCTGATGGTAATGAAAATACCTGTCTTTTTGGTAAATAGTCAATCAAATTCAAACGTTTCGATAATGATTACAGTTATCGTCTTCTGAAAATGATAATTGTTCTAAAGTATTGCTTGTTATCTAATAGTTGTAACAAATAAGTAAATGTTGCAACAACTTAAGTATGTTAATTTATCACAGCATTACATTAATTAACATATATAGTTAAAATTAAAATAAAATATAACATTATGTTTTCATTGTGTAATGACGGTTACAATCCATTATTAAACTTTTTCAGAACTTTGGACTTACATTATAATTTGATTGAATTCTGCGAAATTTGCTTTTTGATTGTTAGCCTTCGTCCGCTGAAAAACAGGTCTACACCCTTAGGTTAATTGGAAGGATGATAGATTGAGCACAAGTGGACCTTTCAGACAAGCAAAGGTCGGAAATATGCACACGGGCAAACACATTGGGGATATCCCCAGGAATTCTCATTAGTTTTCAGACACAAATAGGAGGATTTTGTGTATTAGGATCTGTTTGCTTTATGCTGGGCATACACCCGCGCGAGTTGTGCGTAGACTGGTCAGAAGTTCTTTTCTTTAGCCCTGGTAATTATTTTCCTGTTGATGTTCCGTTGTTTTGTGTAATTGTATAGATTACAATCATGAGATGTGGTTACTTTCGGTGTTAAAAAAAGATTTAAATTTATTTGATTATATGTTCTCATTGGTTTAAGTTTGCGTGTTGTCTAGTTGGGTTTAGCGTTCTGCGTGTCGTTAATTCGATTCGTTTGCCGGTATCATGCTAGGTTGTCATCGAATTGGTGGGGTGTTGCGGTGGCATTTGGAGTGTTATCTTGGGATTCTTCTCCTCAGGGAGGTCGTCAAGGTGTTGTTTAGGATTGGGGGGTGGGGGGTGTTTGAATTTCGATTTGGGTTTTTTCCGTGGGAATTGAGGAAATCGGTAGTTGTAGGAAGTGGTAAGGATCTCTCTGGTTGGGATTGTACTTTCTTGCGCAAAGTGTTTTGTAATTTCTGTATTCTGTGTGAGATGGGTGGTATGTTTGCGTGTTGTATGGTGAGGTCGTTAGAATACCTTCAAGGTAACCAGTGTATGCGTCTGAGTATTAGGCGTTCTTAGGAAGCGATAGAGGAGAGGTGGTTAGGGTTTACGTTAGTGTATATGGGTGCTCGGAAATCTATAACAGGGCGTATGTATGTTTTTCAGGTGTTGTAGTGTTTTGTGGTGGAAACCTCTGATTCTACCCCGGAGGGCTCCCAGTAGGTTTTCTTGGTTTATTATGACGGAAACGTTGCTGTTGGCTAGATTTGAGAACTTATCTTCGGTGTAGTTTGGATGTCGGAGGATGATTGTTTGGGTTTTGGTGGGATTTATGCCATGTCTCTAATGGCTCTCTCGAGATCTTGCGTCGTTTGAGGATTGGGTGTTGGAACGTTGTTAGAGATGTGTTCGCACAACACATTCCAATCTGCTTTCGAAAAATCTTTAATGACTGTGTATTGAGGGTGTGCTGGGGAGCTGGACAAAATGAAGTTTTGCCCAGTAGCGGTAAATGTTCTGAAGTGACCGTGGAATCTAGAAAGCATTCACTATCAAAATAGTGTGCTATGGTTTCTGACACAATAACATGATCTGTTATTGAGGCACCTAGATGCTCGAAATATGTAGGCTGTGTGTTAGTTACTCGCAAAAGCGGCAACTGTAACAAAGCTGATGATAGCCTGATACCGTTGCTATTAAAAGGTCATCGGGTAGGGTGTTGTGGCCTGGCGGGTTATGATATGAAAGGAAGGCGGTCGGGGTGGGAAAGTGCACCGTCACAGCAACCGGTCCGAGAAGCTGAAGGCGCGCAGGAATTTGAATTCTAATGTACGCGAAGCAATTTTCAATTACGAGGGCGGTTCCGTGATGGCTGTTTAGGAGGGTGTGACATGTGTTAAAGTTAAGTATGCATCTCTGTTTGTGAGTTTCGTTTCCGTGATGGAAAGAATGTGTATGCTGTGTTCGTGTAAGAGATTTTTAAGTAAGGAGCGCTTCCGACGAACGCCCCTGGTTTTAACTGCCCCTGATAGGATATCCATTTTGGAGGAATGTAAGGGTTGGATACTCGGATTACGGAGACCGCCGTCTGCGTGCCGAATACGCAAGCATCGGTACTCCGTTGGTAGTGGTACCGGGATAGCGAATATAGGGCATAAATGGCCCTATTTCGTCGGTCGGGAAACATGCTAAGAAGTGTGTGGGTGAGAACATGTAGGAAGTGTTTAATGGCGATGGGCTCTGTGTTAGGACTGGGTTTGAGGTGGGCGGACCCTTCGTAAGACAGGGTGGGATCAAGTATTGCCATCTTCGACGGGGAACTGGGAAGTTTCCATCCATTCCGGCATTTAAAAGAGTTACAAGAATGTGCTTCCCCACAGTTGTCACACTTTGGGTTAGCCGAGGGTATGTGGGAAGTGGATCTGTAACTTTCGCCACAGTTGGGGCAACGGACGGAGCGGGTAGGGTACTCCTCAGCGGTATTCCTTACCTGCTTGAAGATAGATCAATACTTGGGGAGAGGTTGTGGAGTAAGTAAGGGTTCGCAACGATAGTGTCTCCCGAACATGACGACACCGCGTGCGAGGAGGAAGTTGAGGGTGGTTTTGGAAGGGGTGATGGCGCGTACTTGGGACGTGGTAGTGTTTGTGGCCTTATAGGTGATTCGAACGACCTTGCTCAAATGTGGAAGATCGATCGCACCCCGGATCTCTTCGGCTAGGATGTCCTTATCTACGTGACGAATCACACAGGGTAAGCAGGGAGGTCCAGGGTTGGCGATGGGAACTGGGGATCGGATAGTTGGGATAGGGTAACGGTAGGATCACCAAAATGGTGCCGCAGCCTAAGATGTGTACCATCCGGAAAAGGAGAGGAGGTCTCTAGGAGGCAGGTACGGTTATGGTTGAATGTTAAATCAAACCAGGGAAGCTTAAGGTATTTTAAGGATTTGTACAGGGTTTTCTGGATGTTGATGATTTTGAGGATATTACGGATGCTATACCTCGATGATTGGGAGCGTGTAGGATTAGGATTAGAGGCAGGGTGTGGAAATCACGGTGGGTACAGGTGTCTGGGCGGGTGTAGGTGGCAGGGCGAGTTTGTGTGTATGCGATGGTTAGTGGGTTAGTGTGTAGGTTTTGAGGAGGCGGTGGAACATGTAGAAATGTAGGAATGTGTGGAAGAGGTTATTATGAACGAGGCGTACGAATGGGAAGGGGCGCGTGTTCTGGAGTATATGGTAACGAGGCGAGGGTGTGTGCGTATGTGTGTGTTGATGTTGGGGATGCAACTGTGAGTGTTGCACGATGGCGACCAGAAAACCAATAGAAAAGGAAGACAACAAATGTTAAAATAAAAGAAATTAATAAAATAAATAAATTCTTCATTAATTCTTGCTGGTGTCGGAAGCCTATCTTAGTAGTGTTTGCGTAGTCCTGGATTCTTCTTTATACTTTTGTTCCTCGCGTTATTCCTGCTGCACGTCCTGCTGCTCCTGCTTGCTGCTAGGCTGTGGATCTCCTTCTGATGACCGATTTTTCGTATTGTCTGTATGCAAGCAGTGATAGAACCATGTGTTAGATGTGTGAATACACTGTCGTTGTTAACAGAATAGAATTTAATAAATTACGGATACCTTATACTTAGCTAGGGCACCAGTCTTCGCTCCGAACCTTTGTATGATTATCTCGAAAGGGCGACCATCTCTGAACCGTGCGTGAAGATCAGTCCCCACAGGTCCATAGCGAGCGCCATTGCCACCTTGCGAATGACAGGCAGACCCTTCTCCATATCGAGACCTCCGAGGAGGTCCAATATACCGTCGAAAACTAACGCGGGTTAGGCAGGCGAGGTAACGACAGTGGCGAGAGCTGCTCTAGGTACATCGGCCTTCTCAACCTTGCCTGCCGTCGCTCGCGCGTAACTGAACCCGGTCCGGATTTAAGAAGGCTACGTCGTCGGCGGTGTCCTCTTCGGTCGTTGTTGCCCTTCCCTCTTCTTCCGCTGTGGGGGCGAGGGAACATCGCCCAGCCCCTGTAGCTAGCGGGGTGGTCCCAACCGCAGCTAACACACTTAGCCCGGTCTGCACAGTCTTCTTGCGGTCTTCCTTGGTGGGCAACTCTACCATCACGAGGGGAATAAGTCATCCTCGCTGCTTCATCCTGTGAACCGAAAGTACATTAGTATCTTGAATTTTTAGCTCTGGGCTAACGTCGACCTCGGATAGTTCTACGGGCACGCCGCGTAGTGAATCGCTCCCGTTTTGCTTGATATGTGTGATACGTAGTACCACACCTATCCATATACCTCATCAGTCTGTCTATGTCCTGGAGTGAGGCAGACTGGATCCGGATTCTCTCGTGAAGGAAACCGCTATCGGGCCATTTCTCGGGAGAACGCGACCCAGTTCTCCTTCTAACGAAGGATTACCGGCCACAATTTCTCCATGGTCTCGGTGGCGATGGTCGTCGGCGGGTCTTCTGTTTGGTGATCCTCCGTTAGCGGGGTGATGCCTTCCAGCGGTGATGGTTACGTCTTCTTTTGAGGCCTCCTCTTCTTTGCGATGGCGGCAGGTGACGCGTTGCTGCTCGATCTGTCGAACGGTAGATCGAGCTTTGACGGTATTGCGGCCGCGATGTCGTGAACTTCCGGGACATCGTTGGAGACATTTCTCCACAAGCTGCCCGTTCCTCGAGCTGGTTGCCTTCTTCCTGGTCAATCCATTCATGTTGGTGTTGGGATGTTTTGTGTTATTGTATTGTGAACAGTCCTGAGGTGTGGTTAATTTTGGTGTAAAAGAGAAAAAAAAGATTTAGGTCTATTTGCATATTGAATAATGTGTTAATTAGTTTAGGCGTGCGTGTTGTTTAGTGGGGTGTAGCGTGCTTAGTGTGGTTAATCCGATTCGTCTGGTATTATGCTATGTCGTCATCAAATAGACGGGGAATGAGGAGGGCATATGGGATATTATCTGTTGATTCCTTGATCTCTTCACGGAGGTCGTCATGGAGTTGTGTAAGGATAGCGGGGGAATGCTTAAATTTTAATTCAGGTTTTCTTCGTGGGAATTGGGGAAAATGGTAGTTGTAGGGAGTGGCAAGGGTTTCTATGGCTGGGATAGTATCGCCGAAAATTCTTTTATGCGCGAAGCTTTTCTTAAGTGTTTGGATCCTGTGTGTGATTGGTGGTATATTTGCGTGTTATGGGGTTACTAGGGTACCTGAGAGGTAACCTGCGTATGCGTCTAAAAATTCGTCGTTTATAAGAAGCGATAGAGGAAAGGTGACTGGGGTTTATATTCGCGTATATGGTGCCCGGAAATCCATAACAGCGCGGATGTATATTTTGTAGGTGTGTTGAAGTGTTTTAGGGTGGCAACCTCTGATTCTGTCCCGAATGGCGCCCAGTAGGTTTGCGCGGTTTCTAAGTCTATTGACTGTTCTTCTTACATTGGGGACACAAACGCTACAACACGCCTACAAAACACACATACGCCCTGTTATGGATTTCCGAGCACCCACATTCACCAACATAAACCCTAGTCACCTCTCCTCTATCGCTTCCTGTAAACGCCGAATGCTCAGACGCATACACAGGTTACCTTGGGAGTACTCTAACAATCTCACAATACAACACGAAAACATACCACCCATCACACGCAGAATACAGACATTACAAAGAAACTTTGCACACAATCTTAACCACAGAGATCCTTACCACTCTCTACAACTACCGATTTCCTCAATTCCCATGGAAAAAAAATCAGATTAAAATTCAAAAACCCCCTCACGATCCTAACACAACTCCTTGACGACCTCCCCAAGTAGGTAGAAGAATTCCTAAACAACACTTCATATGCTCCCCGCATTCCCCCGTATATTCGATGTCGACCTAGTTTGATACAGGCAAACGAATCGGATTAACTACTCATAGCACGCATCAGCCAACTAAATAGCGCGCACATTTAAACAAATTAGCACTTGTAATCAAATTAATCTAAATCTTTTTTTAACTCCAAAAATAACCACATCTCATGATTGTAAACTATACAATTACTTACTATATTTTCTATTTCGGCTTAGCGCTTTATTACTATGAGACATTGGGAATATACAGCCGTTTCTTTCTAACGTTTGGGTTTCAATAGAAACGTACGCGACTTAAGTGAAAGCGTAAATTACCTGCTCAATGAAATAAGACCGCTCGCGAGAGGTAAACACAATGGAATTTTAATTCTATTCCAGAAGTTATAAAACGTTTTGAACGATTTTTAATTTTGACTATGTTGCAAAGTTTTTTTTGTGTGTGGATGCAGAAGTTTATTACTTAATATAATTCATTTATTTTGAAATGTGCAACAACGAAATCGTTAATTGGTAATTAAAAAGGAATTGATATGCATAAACCAGTTTTTATTGTTTACTAATAGTGACATTAATAGTACATGCAGAACATAACGTACATTCTTGTAAATAAAACAAAGCAAAATTAGAACTAAGAAACACACATTACATTAATATCTGGAAGAGTATTTGAGATACCGCAATATTGAATTCAGTACCGAACTGAGTTCGTTGAAAACGTTTGGTAACTTCTGGAATAGGATTACATTTCCATTGTCGCGAGAAAGAAACGGCTGTATATTTCCAATATCTCAGAGTAATAAAGCGCTAAGCCGAAATAGCAAATCTTTATTTTTACTGACTATACTAATTAATTAACACCTACAAGCAAAAAATGAGCAGAACTGAAGAGGAGAAGGACTCTTGACCAGTCTACGCACAACATCTAGATAAGCTAAAATAAATAAGAAACTAACCATAAGCATGAGCATACTAGCAAAAAGGGTAGGGTCCAATAGCTTGGGTTGACCGGGGAGTCGAGTCGAGTGCACATACAAATGTGTGCTGCTTTGGCTTACCTTCCACCAGATGATGTTATAGATGGGTGGTTACTAATTATCAAAGAGCTCCTTTTCACAGAGCAAAAATTTCGTAATTAAGATTAGCAAAGATACAGAACTAGAAATTCGGTGGAAGGCTGTAACAATGGGGTTAATACATGTCCAGATCAATGAATTGATTAAGCATTTAAAAGCTGAAGCCGAATACCGAGATCTACTAGCCAAGAGGAGATATTTGAACAAGGCAAGCGAAGAAAGCGGATTTACATTAAGTATTAAACATGATTTAAAGTAGCGTTTTAGAACACTGGCTTATGTGCAAAAGCTGAAATAACGATGTAACTTGTGAATATTTACATAACGTATACAATGTTTACCTAATAATACAAAATGAAAAAAAAATTGTTCAATTTTGTGTAACACAAAGAAATAATCACAATATCCACTAGATGAACACAACGACATTTCTATGTCGTCATTCCTAAGCCTGAGAAAAGTGTGATAGGAAGTTAATTTCTGGTGGATAGTATTTTATTGTTAGTCATACACCTCATTACGTTAACAGGGGCGCAAATGTCTCATTTATGATTTGCGAAATGAGATATAGAGGCGCAAATGGGCCAGGGTCGAAAGTGTCCACGGTCGTATCTGTCCGGCGACTATTTGAAAGCAGAAATGGTCATCTATGGATGATTTGGCATAAAAATAAATTGAAACGTACAATTTCTGAAGTACGATTAATAAACATTAGTTATAAAGTGAATTTTTAGTGTGATAGTATACAGGGTGAATGGAAATTTATAAGAAATTTGATGAAACCGTAGCAAAGGAAACGTTATGAAACGTATTGGAAAATATAATTCATGATCAATTATTAAACAAGCGAATTGTTTATTACAGTTTAAATATGTTTCGCATCAATATTAATTATGATTATCGTACTTAAATGCTTTCCCTTAAATTTAGTGTGTTAGTAAGGCAGATATATGTTCAGTGAATGTTATAGACTGGTCTCAGTTAATTTAAGGATTAAAATACATTTAATTATAAGTGCACAACTGCACATATTTGGAAAGTAAGTTAAACTAAATTATTGTGAAAAATTTGGTCACTTTTTTCCCGTAAAATAATTTTTACGAAAATAATTTCAAATTCTTTTATTACTTAATGTTACACTAATTGCAGTTAGAATTTGTTTGATGCTAAAAATGAAAGTAAAATAAAATTATGGAACGAACACCTTAATTACTTTGTGTTAAGCATACATATTATAAAATTTATTTTAATGACAAAAACTTTGGCATAATCTTAATTGCCTTTCAAGAAAAGGATTAACCAACGTCGAGACATTGTTAGCTGTTGAATTAATGAACTTTAGTTTTAGTACCGACTTCGGATTTGGAGAATAACTAATCACTTTAAAACTTTCTAAATTTTTTAATTGTATTTAATAAAAAATTCGCCTGTGTGAGTCATTATTAATGTATCCTCGGCCTCCTTATCGTAGCTGGATTGACATAAATATTGAAAAAAAATCAATTCAAAACTGAATTGAAAAATATTGCGACCAATTTTATATTGGAAATCGTACATGTAGGACTCTCTACTGATGATTAAATATAGAAAACATTAGTAGCACAAAGCAAAAAAGATTGAAAAATTAAATGTTGCAACCGTAACTAAAAATAAAGCATTAAAAATAATAATTTTATTATTAGCAAAATGGTAATTTATTCATAATGAGATTAACTACACAGCCAATCATTACAAAATCAAATTGTAAAGGCTTTATTACGGTTGCACAAGCTTACTATCGCGAATTGCCAAAGTAATTGTTTGTAGAATATACATTGCAATAGAACTTCATGAAATGTTTAGAATATACCACCGCCCTTGCCTTTTGGTGACACCCACAGTTATAAAAATACCATCAGGATATATGAAAATGCAAACTGTCACGATAATCACTCATAATTAAAATGCTTATCTTATGGGTATGTAATCGTGTATCTTTATTAATTTTTTACAAAGTTCAAGCTTTCAATAACAGTTACAGTTATCGTTTTCAGTACATGATAATAGTCTCAAAAGACTAATCATGGTGTCAAATAAATGTATGGAATCTGAAAACGCTTGCTATTATACTTAAGAATCGTATATGAAAAATCCAACTGCGGAATCTATTTTTACTATAGTAAAAATCAGCTAGATCTTTAATAAATTAAATGTTATTAAACCGTCTTCAAAATATCAAATCAGAACACCCTGTAAAGATCCAGAAATCCTTACAAAAATCCGTAAATTAATCGTTTGATTATCCGTTTGTTTTGCATTAAAATGCTCCGGTGCATTTAAATAATTGGACCCCCTTATGCAATACGGAGCCAAACGCCAAAATTTAAAAAATCGCGCTGAATTAGTTGCCGAATAAAGTATACAGTAAAGTCCATTTTGTAATAAGAAACCAACAGAATTTTGAAAACTAGCGCCCTCTGTTAGTAAATTGCACCAACTCAAAAAATTACATCAGCAAGATTCCTTGCTGCAATAAAGATCCAACTGTTGGTTCCTTAATGCAAAACGATAATTTTCGTGTTACCATTTGCAATTCTTACAAAAGGAACGCATAATGCTGCAATTACTAATTTTGATCGGGTAAGTTATTTTTTATTAGCTAACAATGCTATTTTGATACGTTATGTATATATAACCTCCAAAAAGTAATGTTTTTATATTCGTATAAAACATAATATAATTGTAATAAATTGAGCGCGATTTTTGGATATTTGACGTTTGGTTCCTTATTGCATAAAGGGGTCCTATAATTATAATTGTTATTGCAGAATGTTGAAATTATTAAAAGTTCGACCAACAACAGTATCCCTCCATATGCTGGAACCTCCACTGTGACAAATACTGCAACCGATAGTGAAGAGGATTTATATTTCGAGGAGTCTGATGATTCTGTTAGGGACAGGGATTATCACCCAAATTCACCTTCAAACAGTAGTCTGTCAGATGAAGCAGATACAGCCACAGAAGCTGCAGAAGAACCTGAAATACTTGCAGACCCAGAAGTTCACAAAAGTAGGCCAAAGAAGGGTAGAAAACGAAAATATGCAGGACAAGATCGAAAGTTTAGGAAGAAAAATTGCAATAGCAATAAACCGTACTACTCTGCAAAAAGCAAGTTTGTAAACAGCAAAAAATATAGAGATTTTGAATGTACATGCAAGACTCAGTGCCATTTAAAAATCTCTTCTGATGAAAGGGAAGTTTTCTTAAATAGCTATTGGGATCTAGCCGATTATAACTGTCAACACACTTTTATATCTACACATGTTAAACAACAAAATGTGAAGAGAAAGAGGAACTCGAATGATGCCAATAAGCGAAATTTTTTCATTACAAAACAAAATACAAGTACGTAGGGAAATGTTTATAAATGCATTGCAAATATCAACGAAACCTGTTAATAGTTCTCTTAGCAAGGTAAGAACTCTTTTCCGTTTCTGATAAACGGGGCATAGCTGGTTGGCACAACAAAATGACGGAATATAAAAGAAATTGCGTCATAAATCACATTAATAAATTCCCGAGGTATAAGTCCCATTACTGTAGGGCACACAGAAATGAGCAAGAATTTTTGACTGTTGGTACAACACTTCCCCTTATGTATAAGCTATATAACGAAGGGACTCCAAAAAATGATTGCGTTAGTTTTTCCAGTTACAGGAAAATATTCCTAACAGAATTCAACCAGGACGAAATCTCCCAAAAAGGACACCTGTAATAAATGTGATACTTTTCAAGCCAAATCACACAGTACCAGCAGCATCGAGGAGAAACAACTTCTGAAATCAGAACATGATGCGCATTTTCTTGAAACTGAATGTGCAAGAAAAAAAATGGAGGCTGACTTATAAGAAGCTTTTGAAAACAATGAACTGCAAACACTGACATTCGACATGGAAAAGACACTTACCCTACCTCGTCTGACTACGAACGTTATATTTTACAAGCGGCAGTTATGGCTATATGACTGCGCAATTCACTCTGGAAAAAACAGCAAAGCTGTCTGTAATCTTTGGATAGAGGGTCAGGCTGGTTGTGTAGCCCAGGAAGTGGGATCTTGTATTAAAAAATATGTTAAAAACAATGTTGCTGAAACACTTAAGCGACTCATACCTTGCAGCGACTCATGCGGGGGCCAAAATCGGAATATAAAAATAATAATACTGTTGAAATGCGCCATTGAAGAGAACCCGTCTTTGGACAGCATTCAGTTGAAATTTTTAACTTCTGGTCATTCATTTTTTCCTAACGCAGTGATTTCGGAAATATCGAAGACTATGCAAACGTCATTAAAGGATGTAGGAAGAGGAATCCGACAGAAGTGGTATTTTTAGAGAAAAACGACTTTGTGGGGACAGTACACATCGAAAAACTGATTACCAACAGAAAGAAAGACGCAAATGAAACAAAAATTAACTGGCTGCAGATTAAGGAAGTTAAAATCCAACAGGATAAACCTTACAGCATTTTTATTAAAAATATGCATAATGCACCGGACTACTCTGAAATAAATATTAAAAAAAGGCAAGGCAGATCTAAAAAATGTAGACAATGATACAATCTTTCTAAACAACTTGGAACCTCCTTGGCCACGTGGAAAACCAGTAGCACAGGCTAAATTGGATGATATAACGTCATACTTGCATTTAATTCCTGCTGCAGATCAACCATTTTAATTACATTTAACTGTAGATCCAATATTGGAGGAAGACATTGATGGATATAATGTAGCAGCTCTGGATTTTGAATTGGAAAGTTATAGCGTTTGTTGTTATTATATTCATTTCTATCGTTGTTTTGAAAACTAATACATGTTGTTTAGATTTAACAATAAAGGACCAAGAGACATTTTTTCGTTGAATTTTTAAGTTTTTATCTTCTTATTTTGTATACTTGGATAACGTCATTAAATCGACAATAAATCATTTAAACATTTAATTTTGTTTAATATCTGCACTCGTCATAATTTTTATAAATACACATTTCTTTCGAAAATTATTACTCAAAATTACATATTTGGCGTTTGGCTCCTTATTGCATAAGGGGGTCCAATTAATTATTTCCCTTTCTTCCATAGTTAAGAAATCGTTTCAGTTTTCGACGCAAGAACCCCTCCAAAGCGCCTCTTACATTATCTCGTCCAACCACGTTAGATCGCGGAAGCGCGACGCGATATTAAACATGGCAATACAAACCTCGGTATCGTACGTAAGCCCCTTCCTAGCGTTAGAGCTCTGTGATTTTTATTGTAAACTCTTAACTTCAAAAGAAAAAACTAAGCTTTTTGACGCTCATCGTTCTTGTATCGTGATCTTCGCCGCTTCGGAGACCTGTCACTGCTTGCATACAGATGATATAAAGAAGCGCTCATCGGTAGAGGAGCCACAGCCTAGCAGCAATCAGAAGCTGACGGAATACAGCAGGAACGAAAACCAAAAATAAAATAAGCATCTAGGACACCACCAACTGCAGGATCGACGTCGGGTAAAAACATAGGTACCGGTTAATAAAAAATATTTTTTCATTAATTTTAATTTATTGTCTTATTTTAACACTTGTTTTCTCCCTTTTTATATTTGGGTCATTTTTCCTTGTGACTGCACCTCGGCGGAGACCCGGCCTTTCTTTAAAACAATTTCTTATCCTTTTACACTTGAAATCCTTACGAACAACAAACACACAA